>JBBBDQ010001406.1:3852500-4070000 GCA_037127315.1 Ascarosepion bandense | reverse complement strand
TGTTTAGCCGGATATAAACATGAAAGGGTTATTTAATCTTTTTTCTTTCATGTACCTTATCCCTTCAGGACTTCGGCGATCAAGGCCTTCCATGTCTCATTATCCCTGGTGGCTCTTAGCACCTTTTCTCCTGTAACGTCTCTAAGCCCCCGTTCTCTCATCCACCTGCTTAGGCCTTTTAAATATGTTATCCGCTGCTTTCCTCTGTCTCATTTTTCTCTCTATCTGGCCTGTTAGCATCAGATTCTCCAAGCTCTCCTTCTTCATTGTATGTCCCAGGATCTTTAGCTGTCTCTTCCTAATGCTCAATATTAATTTCCGTTTCATCATTGCTCACATGCTCGGTCCAGGATATCCGCAGTATCCTTCTGTAGAACCGCATTTCAGCTGTTTCAAGTTTTCCCTTCATCTTTGTTGATATTGTCCAACATTCGCTGCCATATTGAAGAACTGACATCACATAGAAATCCAGTAATATCTTCTTTGTTTCTAGTGAAAGTTTCCTGTGTCTTAATACTTTACTCAGCTTCTGGAACGCGTCTTTCGCCATGCCAATTCGCATTTGGATCTCTGTGTCGCACTTTCCGTCTTCAGTTAGAACACTTCCCAGATATTTGAATTTTCGCACCTGCTTGATTTTAACACCCCTCACCTGTATTTGGCACTTTGGGCTCCTCTTTTTACTGATGACCATGCATTCGGTTTTCTTGCAGTTTATTTGTAGTTCTTATTTGTCACTCTCTTCAGCTACCTTCTGTAGGAGATCTTGTAGTTTCCTTTCCGTGTCTGCAATCAGCACCCTATCATCTGCGGACTTTATGTTGTTCAATTTTTAGCCTTCGATTCAAATCCTGGCATAACATCTAGGGTCCTCAAAATATTCTCACTGTACAAGTTAAATAAATCCCATTTGCATGGGACAGGCTTGCCTCCCAGAGAGTAAAACACTACGCCTCCTTGGCCTTACACTTTCGGCGGACCTCAAATGGAATGACTATATCGAATCCATTGCCAAATCTGCCGCTATGAAAGACGGCTCTCTGTGCAGGGCCCGGAAGTTTTTCCTACCTGAATCTATTCTGCACATATACAAATCTACCATCTGCCCGTGTATGGAATATTGCTACCATCTCTGGTCGGGTGCCCCTGCTGCTCTCCTTGGGCTTCCTGACAAAATAAAAAGGAGGATCTGTAACGTGGTTGATACTGACTTGGCAGACCGGCTGCAACCACTCTCTCACCGGCGTGATGTGGCTTCCCTGTGCCTCTTCTACATGTACTTTCATGGCTTCTGCTCCGATGAACTTAGAGCACTGGTGCCGCCTAAGCAGGAATTTACACGAGATACTAGATTAGCAAATAGGTCCCACCCTTTTACAGTTAATCAGATAAGATGTAACCGTAAATTCTACTCCAACAGCTTCTTTTCTCGCGCTTCTCGCCTGTGGAACTCCCTTCCACAAGTGTGCTTTCCCGACAGTTACAATCTCCAGTTGTTTAAATGTAGGGTCAATAGACACCTCCTATCACACTAACTCCCAATTATTCTCAGAACACTCTCATCTACCCAACCCTCATTCTCGGTATCCCTACCCTCCTATCACCCACCCTTTGCCATTTCCTATATTTAACCATCCTTTCTCCACTCTATGTAGCCCCCTGCGCAGTAGTGGCAGTGACATACCTTGCTCGGGGTGAAACGCTTATAAAAAAAAAAAATCCGGTGAAAATACACATCCCTGTCTTGCGCCCCTTTCTATCTTTGCATAACTGCTGAATTTGTTACCTGTCCGGATGCAGGCAGTTTGCTGCCAGTAGATGTTTTTTTAATTACCCTAATGTCTTTCCCAAATATATCGAGCCTGCTGACCGAAATTTAAATACATCTCATGCAATTTTGAATTTTTCAATTACAGATATGTTTATATAATTCTATACTCGGAGAGTAAAGGCTTGTTTTTTAGTTATATATTTTGCAGATCATAAAATGCATTGTTGTTAATTTTACAATAAAATGTATTTTTTATAGTTTTTAGGGTGCATTGATTGTCATTTTGTATAAAATGTATCATTTGTCATTTTACTATGAAATGTACTGCTGATTCTTATTTCAGAGCTCACTATTTGCTTGTAGCTGGAGCTCTAATCTGGATGTCCCACTGGAGAGGTCGAAATCCCCTTAAATGTCGATCCAGGATGTTCTACTGCTAAGAAGATTGGGTCACTATGTCGATCCAGGATGTTTTTTCCACCTGAATCCATCCTGCATATATACAAGTCAAGGATCCGTCCGTGCATGGAGTACTGCTGCCATTTATGGTCAGGTGTCCCTGCCGTTCTCCTCAGTGTTCTTGACAAGCTCCACAGAAGTGTCTGTAATGTGATAGGTACTGATCTGGCGACTCGACTGCAGCCACTTCCCCATCGTCGAAATGTGGCCTCCCTCTGTCTCTTCTATAAATACTTTCATGGCTTCTGCTCGGATGAGCTTAAGTCACTGATGCCTCCTCAACAGGTGTTTACCCGTGCAACCAGACTGACAACTGGGTCCCACCCATTCACAGTCAGGTTAGCCAAATGCAGACGACAATTCTACTCCTGCAGCTTCCTCTCTCGCACTTCCCGCCTGTGGAATTCGCTCCCGTATTCTTGCTTTCCTGACGGCTACAACCTCCAGAAATTTAAATGCAAAGTCAATACTCATCTACTAACCACTGGACTCTAGCTCTCTCCCCTCCCCTGTATAACCTTTCCTTTCTCTCCACCTATGTATCTGTCATCGCACCTGCTTTCTCAGCTTTCTATTGTTCCTTTATAACTAGTTTGTACTCCTCACTCTTTTCTAATTAATCTTTTTACATTTATGTACCCCCCCTGCACATCAGTGGCGTTTCCGCCTTGCTCGGGGTGAGATGATTAAAAAAAAATAGCAACTAGCCCCAGAAGAATCAGAATCACCAAGGAGGTTGACATGCGAGCACCCAGATCATCGTCGATGAAAAGAAGCAGAGACGAGGAAGAAGAGCAACAACCCGAAGGTGCTTCGTCTCTTACGAAGCACCTTCGGGTTGTTGCTCTCTCAGGAGTGCGGAAAAGAAGATCAAAAGAGCATTACCAATCTCACCGGAGAGACCTATGAACACTTAGACAGATAAGGAGGCGCAGTGTGTTGATTTCAGGGAGACTAGCATGATTGATGCTGATGGACGGTTGGAACTCTGAGGTACACCCGCGTCCGTATGATAGAATATGGAAGCGTGCCCGTACTAGCATGATTGATGCTGATGGTGGGTTGGGACTGAGGTACACCTGAGTCCGTATGATAGAATCTGGAAGCGTGCCCGTACTAGCATGACTGATGCTGATGGAGGTTTGGGACTCTGAGGTACACCTGAGTCCGTATGATAGAATCTGGAAGCGTGCCCGTACTAGCATGATTGATGCTGATGGAGGTTTGGGACTCTGAGGTACACCTGAGTCCGTATGATAGAATCTGGAAGCGTGCCCGTACTAGCATGATTGATGCTGATGGAGGGTTGGGACTCTGAGGTACACCTGAGTCCGTATGATAGAATCTGGAAGCGTGCCCGTACTAGCATGATTGATGCTGATGGAGGTTTGGGGCTCTGAGGTACACCCGCGTCCGTATGATAGAATCTGGAAGCGTGCCCGTTTAATACGAATTTTATGATGAGATTAGATAGGACCTATTTGATTAGGTCAAATAAGCATCCAGATATACCATATCCCTGTAGCTTGCACAGAAGGCCAGCGTGCTACACTCTGTCAAATGATTTGGCAATACCCAGGGCAATAGAGATTGATTCATACTTTACCCAAGGATATTCGTACGTAAGTGAATGTAATGAACTTGACTGGAATTCAAACTCGGCTCTCCGATTTCATAATCTGAGTCGCCCTCCATTACTTCAGAATATATCTCCATAGACTCCAAAATTTTGATTCAAATAGACGAGGTGTCATATAACCAGAGAGAAACAAAATACATAATCTAGAAATTCCATTTTGATCAGCATTTGTTTTATAATTACCCACCGGATAGTCTCAGTGAGAATATCAAAGAAAGAAGGAAGGAAAGTAAACGGTATCATGGCTGAGACTAAGAACTACAATTATACCTACTTAGAGCCAATCCCGAGGCAAAAACTAAAACAAAAGGGCTGAAAAAATACAGACATGCAGGCACATAAACAGACACACACACAAACCTTATATATATATATATATTATCGATTTTCTGCACTATTGTAAGAACTGCAATCTTGAAACTTCTGAATGTCGTTTCATATGTCTTTGTCTATGAGTGTATCAAATTTGATTAAAATCGGATCACTCATTCTATAACCCGATTTTTTCGATTATGGATTTTCGATATTTATCGGGAGTACCTCGACACAAAACCTAGCTAAGAACACTCGCAGACGCTTATAGTAAAACTGTGTAAATTTTCAAGAAAATTTTCAGTCGTTTTGGAGTCTATATGTAACGGACACACAGACACAGAGACAAAGTTCCATTTATAAATAAGTTTAGATTGTGTGATTTTTGCAGAGATAAAGAATGAATTTTATTAGTACCACTATCGGCTGGGAACGAGAAACCGGGGAGCCGAGTTCGAATTCCAGTTAAATCCATTGTATTCACTTACGCGCAAATACCCTTGGGAAAGGGATTAATCAGACTCTTCCTTCCAGTTATGGGTTAAATAACAGGACAGTTGGGTTCTATAGACTTTGTCGGTAACCAGTCTACCGCAGAAAGCAATGGCAACCTACTGCGGGATAATATTCTGCCCAGTCAGTCAGGTCTCTTTCGAGATATGATCGCCCAATCGTGTGTCACGTATGGCACCTAAACTGATTGACTGACTGAATAAAGCCATAGCTTGTGAACAATAAATACGTTCACACATGGTATAAAAAATATCTTCGCAGAGGGATTTTTTGTCATTTCGTTGGCTCATCAGTGTGAAAAGTCTCTTTTGCTGTTTTTGATAATAATGTCTGATTTAGTATTGTCTGATATGTGTTAATAGAATATCCCCAGCAGATTTTCACGTCTTCTGCCTCAAATGCATATCCAGGATGATATTCATATCAGTTTGATCGCGAATTAATGACATATCTATTATTACAAAGAGATACAAATATAGATGGCCGCCATCTACCTGACACGAATTCGTACTCTGTCTGCTACGAATATAGCCGAATATATCGGATACATGAATCAGAGCCAATATTGTTACTGAGTCAGAGGACAACATACCAACCAATTGACACCGAGGCAAAAATATACATATCTACTGTGAACTCATGATGTCAACCAGGCTGATAATATACTACAAGGCCCATAGATTAAAGGCAAATATATCCAATACGATGGTAAGTACTAATAAAAGCAAGAGGGGGTCTCTCGACATGCGTGATAATATTAATGAAATGAAGTCTCAATGGAAATTATATTAAATATAGAATAAAACTAATACATTTCTTCAGTATTCATTGTCCTTTCAGAAGGAGAATAATGGAATACTGTTGTCATATCTGGTCAGACGCTCCTCCTGTTCGTCTCAGTGTACACGACAGGCTCCAAAAACAGAAAATATAATATGATTGGTCAAGACCTGGCAGCTCGACTCCAGCCACTTTCTCAACGTCGGGATGTGGCTTCCCTCTGTCTCTTCTATAAATATTTTCATGGCTTCTGCTCTGACGAACATAGGTCATTAGTGCCCAATCCACAAGAATTTACTCGGGCAACCAGACTGTCAAAAAGGTCCCACCCATTTACAGTTAGATCAACTAGATGCAGCTGACAATTCTAGTCCATCAGCTTATTTTCTCGCACTTTCCGCCTATGGAACTCCCTTCCATATACTTGCTTTCCTGACGGCTACAACCTCCAAGAATTAAAATGCAATTTCAGTCCCTATCCCTTATATACTTGACTCTAGTCATTTCTAGATCATCCCGTGTATCTTGTTTTTCTCTTTCTCTCTACCTTCGTAACTGTCTTCACTCCTGTGTTCACATCCTTCTCTTTCCCTTTCTCTTTCTCCCCCTGTAGCTGGTTTGTCTTCCTCTTCACTCTTTCTACATCACCCCGTGTATATTGTTCTTTTTCCTTTCTCTCTACCTTCGTAACTGTCTTCACTCCTGTATTCACATCCTTCTCTTGCCCTTTCCCTTTCACTCCCTGTAGCTGGTTCGTATTTGTCTTAACTCTCCTTCTGCCTAAAAGCTTAACTCTCTTATGTAGCTCTTTACACATCAGTGGCGGTACCGCCTTGCTTTGGGTGAAATGATTAAAAAATAAGGCACCCCACAACTTCCAGTTATTTATCTGAATAAGATTTGTTCTTTCACTGCTTCTTTCAATGCTGGTTCTGCCATGACAAGCTCGTTAAAGTAGGAAGTTTGCTGCCTCTCTTGCCTTTAATATGTCCCTGCGAGAATTCAATTCTCCAAACCCACTTTCCGTATTATGTGTTATAGTAATTTTAATTGTTACTTTCTTATTTCAAGTGAAACCATCCTGCATATATATAAATCTACAATCAGCCCATGCATTAAATACTGCTGCCATATCTGGTCAGGGGCCCCTGCTATTTACCTAGGTTTCCTTGAAAAAATCCAACAGCGAATCTGTAATATGATCGACCCCGAATTGGCAGCTAAGATATTCTCACTTTCTCACCGGTGCAATGGGGTTTTTCTGTGTCTCTTCTACAAATACTTTCATGGTTTCTGCTCTGATGAACTTAGCTCACTGGCACCCCCTATATATGAATTTACTCTAGCCACAAGATTAGCAACTAGGTCCCGCCCTTTTACTGTGAAACCAATAAAATGTAAACGCAAATTATACTCCGGCTGTTTCTTTTCTCGCACTTCCCGCCTGTAGAATTCCCTTCCATTTACTTGCTTCCTCGACAGCTAGAATTTCCAAGAATTTAAATGTAAAATCAATGACCATCTCCTATCTCACTAGCCTGTATCCTCTCTCTCATGCTTCTTTCTCCGTTCACTCCACTCTCATCAGTATTCTCATCCTTCTCTTACCCACTTCCTGACACTCCCTACAACCTGCCATTCTTTCTCATAACTTTCTCTCATGCTTCTTTCTCCGTCCATTCCACTCTCATCAGTATTCTCATCCTTCTCTTACCCACTTCCCGACACTCCCTACAACCTGCCATTCTTTCTCATAACTTTCTCTCATGCTCCTTTCTCCGTCCATTCCACTCTCATCAGTATTCTCATCCTTCTCTTACCCACTTCCTGACACTCCCTATAACCTGCCATTCTTTCTCATAACTTTCTCTCATGCTCCTTTCTCCGTCCATTCCACTCTCATCAGTATTCTCATCCTTCTCTTACCCACTTCCTGACACCCCCTATACTCTGTCATTTTTTTCTCATAACTTTCCACCTATGTAACCCCCTGCAAAACAGTGGCAGTAAAATGCCTTGCTTGGGGCGATATGATTATTAAAAAAAAAAATTCTATAATATTATAAGGTGAATATAAAATGGGGGATCCATTGTACATTACAATCAATATGTAAACTGGTCCCTCACTTTAGGTCACAATCATCCTTCTCTTACTCACTTCCTGGCACCCCTATACTTTGTTATCCTTTCTCATAAATTTCCTCCGATGTAACAATCCCCTGCAAAACAGTGGCAGTAAAACGCCTTGCTTCGGGTGATATGATTATTAAAAAAAACTTTAAAGTAGAGACCAGCATTATTAATCGACCTTTAGCTTCACTTTATTATTTTACTATTTATATATATATATATATATATCAGCATGTACATACAGTGATAAGATAACCATATATATTTAGAGCTCTAAGAGATCACTAAATATATTTGTATATAGAGCAAATATAAGAAAAAATAAGGCAGACAGGTTATTTCATGGTAAATCGGAAGTATGGGCCTATATCAGGCGAACCATCATCAGCTTCCGTCTTTATTTTACAATTTTATGAAATTTAAACTGGTAGCTTAAAAAGGCAAAAAATTTAGATTATTATAAAATTATTCAGATATTAAACAAGGAAAAGATATGGAAGCACCCATATACAAATCTATAAACATCAACATATGAATAAAACGACAAATGTATACACATACATATACATATTAGTATACAGTAACATGTACAGATGAATGTACGCACATATATATATATACACAAATTTTTAACTTGTGTTTTTTCGAAGTGTAAGCTTATCCGTGTTCGAAACAAAATACCTACTTTTGTAGTGATATTCTAACATATTATAAAATTCATGTTACAAATTCTAACTATATACAGTTTTGCATTTAAGCAGCAACCCTTATACTATACAAGTTTCATTAAAAACGTCTGACAAGATACTGCAATTAAGTTTTTTATTCAATTCAACCGCTATGAATCATTTTCACAAGAAAAATTAAATAAAAAGCTTTATCACAGTACCTTTTCAGTCGTGAGCAATGAAACTTATAGATATATATGTATATGAAACTTATATATATGTATATATATAGTAGTGATTAATATAAAATCTCAATTACATAAAAATAAAGAGCTTAATGGATATATTATCCGGAGCAAGTATATTGAATGGAAAAAGCAATCGACTATCTAACCGTTCTGATCAGCTGTGATACAGCGAAACAGATCTGTCTGCGGATGAGTATATATATATATATATATATATATATATATATATATATATATATACAAATAAATAAGAACGAAGAAAACAATTGCAACGTTCAAAACATTAATTGAAAACAGTGCTCAATACAAAAACAGAGCATCAAATTATTTATTATTAATTATTACTTTTGAACATGTGCAAACTAAAAACTACTACAAAATTGTACATTTTGTTTCGACATTGAAAGAAGTTCTAAAGTATAAATTATAAGATATATATACATACATATATATATATATATATAGATAGATAGATAGATAGATAGATAGATAGATAGATAGATAGATAGATAGATAGATAGATAGATAGATAGATACGAATGGACTAATAAATATGAAGAGACTGTTTATATTGATATACAGAGAGGCAGGGAGTGAGAGGGGAGAGAGAGAAAAATACAAACAGGCTGGCATAGATAGATAGATAGATACGGATTATATATATATATATATATATATAAGAGAAGACTCAACATTCATAGAAGGTGGTTTTAAATTCGACTCTTATGTTTCTGGTTCTAATCTCATCCGTAATTTTCAATTAGTTTCATTTTATCAGAACATGAAAAAAAGAGAAAATGAAGTGGCGTAACCAAGACAAAATGAGAATCAAGCGCTCTACAATTCAATGTCGAAATAAGATATACAATTATGTAGTAGTTCGTAGTCTGCACATGTTCAAACGTAATTATATATATATGTGTGTGTGTGTATGTGTGTGTATGTGTGTGTGTATGTGTATATGTACATGCGTGTACGTGTGTACGTGTGTGTCTGTATGTGTGGACCAATATTTAATTCAAACATGTTTCGTTAAAAACGACCGACAAGTAACCTTTTATTCATTTTTTCCAGTATTCTTGCATGTTACCTTTTTGCTGGAGATTAATCTGTATAAAGCACAAATAGGCTTAATTTGCAAACACGCACACTTACACACATTATAAATATGTACCATAATTTTCGACTTTCCAAGCGCTTTCAGCCACCTCATTGGCCATTTTCAAGGATGCTATTTTTTCGATGGTATTGTGTTCTCATGTTTGACTATATTTTATTTTTGTGTTTATTTTTGTATTTTTGAAAAGGAGAGTTCTTTAAAGTTATCATGTGCTGTGCTCGGCTGGGCATAAAGTGAACATCTGTCTGTTATTTAAAAAACTTTCAAAACTCCATTTCTCTTGTTAAATAATGTAAGGTTTATAATAGAAGAAAATTGTTTGACATACATGCATACATATATATATATATATATATATATATGTAAGAAAAATTAAGGCAGACACGTTATTTTATGGTAGATCGGTAGTATAGGCCTATTTCAGGCGAACCATCATCAGTTTCCGTCTTTATTTTACAAAGGATTTCACACGAGCGATTCGCGTAAAATCCTTTGTAAAATAAAGACGGAAGCTGATGATGGTTCGCCTGATATAGGCCCACACTATTTACCATGAAATAACCTGTCTGCCTTATTTTTTCTTATATTTGCTCTATATACAAATATATTTAGTGATCTCGTAGAGCTCTAAATATATATGGTTATCTTATCACTGTATGTACATGCTGAGATATATATATATATATATATATATATATATATATATATATATACACATATATGTGTGTGTGTATGTGAGTGTGTGTGTGTTTGCAAATTAAGACTATTTGTGCTTTTTGTTAAAGAAATTCTCATTCCTTACATGCAGACGATAGGTCCCAAAGCGAACCGGCCATATTTACAGGAGAAATCGTGATGATTGATTAGAAATCTTAACCGACGGCTAAATACAAAACCATACAAAATAAGAATAATAATAAAAAAAACTAATTTCATACCGACCATAAATGTCTGTCATATGAAATAATTATCCTTTCTTTAATGCCCCTAGGACGAATCCGCCTTTGTCCACCTACATAAATGCGAAATATAGCAAATCTTGATTGAGATTTCACCACTAAGAAAGGCTGCTGATTTGACCAATCAGAAACCGGAATGATGATGACAGCCACCGACGTAATGCCGTCGGTGTTTCTGGTGTTTCGACTAGAATTTGATTAAAACATTTTAATCACGATAGCATTTCTCAGCTTATAAGTCTTGTGGCCCAAACTTCAGTAACCAGAATTTCATTTAATTGTCATTACCTTTTGTTACATCTGATTTTTATAAATAATTTCTTTACCATCATCATATTATAATCAATCTTGTTCCTTCGTTCCTCAGTTAGTTAGCGCGTACATTACAGCTTTCTAATACTTCATGGATAATGGACTATTTCGTTTTGAACGCGAAGAAAAAACAGAAAAGACATATCGGAGACGCTGCATGGTTTAGTGAGAAACAGAATGAAATAAACAAACAAACGTACAAACCAAAAAGAAGGTACAAGGGATGAGCTTCTTTTTTTTTTTTGCCGTATCTCTTCATAGCTTAGGTTATCATGGCTCTCCACAGCGACCTATCCGTTGTGGCCTTCACAAGCTCATCAATAGGTAAGATGTTTCTCTCTAACAATATGTCAAATTTTGTAAGCCCTGTATCCTGTTTTTGTGACCTAAAAATTTGTTGTATCGCCGAAGTGGAAACGATAGACAGGGAAAGTGTTCTGTGGTATTATTCAGCACAATATCCGGTGCTAAACGGATATAAACAGAACAATACAATAGTTACAATGACAGACAACACAGATCTTATGAAATGAGGAGTTTAGATCGCAACTGTGACCGACGTAATCATTCCGAGTATTATTCAAATGACAAACGAATATTAAGTCTCGCATGTTACTATTCTTTAATTAAATAAACCAGTTCAGTATATAGATAATGTTGGGGTGTCACCCCCTTTTTACACACTCTATGTGCTCTTCTATGGGTCACAAATAATGCTGCCTACAGAGAACGGCTGAGTAGTAGTTGCCTCGCTGTAACTGCCTTTACACTGTTAGTTCTCTGCCTTCGGGCAGGGGGCGCTCTCTGCTTCCGAGCAGAGAGCACAAACCTAGTCGTGGTTCCGCCGAAGGGTAGAACCACGACTCGGTAAAAATAGACAGACATATTTCTGGCCCGGCTATATGGCCGGGAATACCCACATTAAAATGACCATGTGTCACATCCGGCCTTGCGTGGGAAGGCTAGTAAATACAGTAGTAGTTGCCTGGCTGTAACTGCTTTTCTCATTGTCAGCCCTCTAACTTCGGGTAGAGGGCACTCTCTGCTTCCGAGCAGGGAGCACTAACCCAGTCGTGTTTCCGCCGAAGGGTAGAAGCACGACTGGGGAAAAATAGACAGGTATTTTTTGGCCGGGCCATATAGCCCGGAAATCCCACTCATAACTGACCATGTGTCACATGTTGCTATTAGTGGGAGGGACAACTAAGTAAGGTAGTAGTTGTCTGTTGTAGTTGTTAGAGTTGGTGTTTGTCAGAGCAGTTGAACCGCCGCTCGTTGGTCAGCAAGAATATAGACTATTACCCGGATTTACTTCTTGTATATATTTGACTTCTACTGACAAGTATTCCTGAATCTACTAATCGTGTACAATTTGTAAATCTTTTATTCAATATACTTAGATTTTTTTTCTTTCATATCTGTTATTATTATATTGTGAGGTTTTCTAATAAAAAAATCCACAACAGATGGATAGAGTGGCCGAGAAAGATAGATAGGAACATATTGGGATAGATAGCTTATAACATTATAACGAAAACTGATGTATATATATATATATATATATATATATATATATATATATATATATGAACAAACTGCATTCACTATTTGATCGAGAATAAAACAAAAAACACAAAAACATAGTGTTGTCATGGAAACACGACAAGAAATTGCAATAATTGTTGATTTTTTTATCAGGTCTGAGCTTTCGGCTTACATAAGCCATTATCAAAGGATGAACGTTTAATGTTCAGTGAACATTATTAACAGAGTGAAGTTATACAGAGAAAATTAGGCAGGTCCATTTTTTGTGTCGCACATGGCTGTAGACCGAGAAGGAATGGTGGTAGTGGGTTTTTGGTCAATTGAGTGTATAGTGGCATGAGGGATTGGTCTGGGAACTGCTGCTACTATGGGTGTAGGGGGTAAGTATAATAACTATGACCACTCCCTGTTGTATGTTAGTGGAGGTGTCCAAATTTATTTTATTTAGGCTAGGTTTAAACTGTTTGATGTAGACAGCTTCTAGAATTTTAAGTTTTCGTTTATTATTTTCTTGTCTAAGTATATGCGTATTTTCAACAAGTGTTTTCCTAAGAAGTGTGTGTTGATAACCGTGGTGTCGGAATATATTAGAATTTTCATTTAAGTGTAATGTAAGCCTCCGCGAAAGCGAATTAGTAGTATGTCCAATGTAGGTATTATTTAGTTTGTTAAAGATACATTCTCGAAAGGGGCATTTGAATTGATACAGTACATTGTTTTTTTGCAAATCGCTAACGGTGGGGGAGGAGTTATCGCGATTTCTTGTCGTCTTTCCATGACAACACTATCAAGCTAATCAGATCATACGAACGGATCTTACACAAAATAAATAGGCAGAACTTGTCTATATTATTCAATGAAACCTGTATTAATGAAAAAATGCTGCCAAAATACACACAATATATATATGTTTTTGTTTTATTCTCGATCAAATAGTGAATGCAGTTTGTTCATATATATATATATATATATATATATATATATATATATATGAATAGAACAAGCTAGTTATGATGATGATGATGATATATATATATATATATATATATATATATGAATAGAACAAGCTAGTTATGATGAGATAAAAGCTCAGAACAATAGATACGAATATTGGTGACAGGCTGATTCTAAAGTTACACACCAGTTTAAAATACTTATAATTTATTTATTAATTATAGTTTTTACAAGAAAAAGACATGTTAGGAAATTATTTTAAGCATAGCTGAAAATTCAACAGCGGCACGATATTTCTTAACCAACTTCCCGAGTCTCCCAGGAAGCAAGTCATCTTATTTTACCATGAACTCTTGGGGTAGGGAAGGGAAGACAACTTCCTGTATTCGCTCTCTAAGTTATTTTAAAGTCTTGGTCTGGTATAGCAGACTTGCTCCTTTAATTAACCTCAAAGAAAAAAAAGTAACAGGATGTTTTGTCGAGACTCCTGGCTGGATAACCATATATAAACTAGGGTGCTACTTTTAGTGACCCCATATATATATATATATATACACACAGATTACCGGTCGTAATTATTAGGCCACCTCTGTTTTTTAAAAGAAATTATGTATTTTTAGTATTTATTGCCAAGTGGATAATTCAAAATGAAGATAAAATGATAAAATGATAAAATGGTTCTTTTGTTATTATTACTTTGCAAAATTTTACAAGGCAAGGAAGCAAACATGAACTCATCCGAATCACCCTAAATTTTCTTCATTCTTTTATAAATGAAACTGCATTATAGTGAACTATTAAATATTTATAAATTGAATATTTATAAATTAATTTGATGCACATGTTATTGTGCAGTATTAACAAAAGAACCATTCTATTTTCATTTCCAATTATTCACTTGGCAATAAATACTAAAAAATAGTATAAAATACATTTTTTAAACACTGGAGTGTCCTAATAATTATGGCCGGTAGTGTATACATATATACATATATATATATATATAGGGTCACTAAAAAATAATCCCCTATCTCTCTCTCTCTCTATATATATATATATATATTGTAATTTTGTTAACCAATTTCACCATTTATTTTAAGATATCACCTGAAGAGGAACAGTTTTGTTCTGAAATATAAAAATGTTTGTGTAGTGATATTATTTTTTTATAAACCATTGTAATAAAAAAAAATACAATAAAGCTCTACTCTCTGTCGAGCACTCTTTAAAAATAAATGCTTGAAAAGTGTTTTTTTAATCTCCGTGTCCTTTCACTTTTCTGTAATATATATATATATATATATATTCAGAATATGTGTATGATTTGAACCATTGCATATGTTTGGCGCATCAATCGGTACGTGACCCAGTGTCGTGTTCACCTGATTAACTCTAAAATGATTTCCTTGTCGAATTGCAAGCTCTAACGACCAGAGATCTCTCCCCCGACGTTAATCTTTACCGTCCCTTACACTGTAAAAATCGTCCGTTCGATTTGAACAAATCTTCCTTCAAAAATCACGTTCTCCTCTGGCGAAAGTTACTCGTCTGTTTCCTAGTAAATAAAATACGATTGTCTTTCAAGTATCCCTTTCAATACTAATGAGTCACTTGTCACAAAAAAAAAAAAATAAAGATATATGTTAGTAAATGTAGATTTATCTGATAGCGAAGTGGACTTTATGATTTGAGGTTTAGCCTTAAGAACTACAGTCCAGACGAATCTCTATATGTAAAAGCCAAGATGTTTATGTGCGTGCGTGCTTGTCTGTCTATCTGTCTGTATGAACTGTATACAAATCCACCATTTTTATCCGATTCTCACCAAACTTCAGTCAAATATTTTTTAAGCTTCCGGTCAGGTCATGTGCTACTTATGTTTTTCGATTTCTGCCCCCTTATTGGAAAGCGATACCCCGATATTTGATCAGGTCTAATCAAGATCAGGATTTCAGCACTTTTATCTTGATTCTTGCTGCAGAATTTGCTCTAACTTGGTAAAATTTTAGTTTTTAGTCTCAAACATTAGTGGATTTTCTCAGACGACTCACTTTGTTCGATATCCGAAGTCGAAACCCCTGATATTCTATCGAATCTGATCAAAAACCGATATTCAGCCATCAATATGGCTTCCTTTCTCCAATTTTATTCATAATGGGTACAATAAGTTTTCATGGACTTACTTAGGTTAGTTTATCCTTGGATGACTTATTTGACTCCCAAATTGGAAATCGATAGCCCGATATACTATCGGGTCTAATCAAAACCAGGTTTTGTAGCCCTTTTATTTTGGTTTTTTCTTCGGGTTTTGTTCTAAGTATGTATAACTGTAGTCTCAGCCACGGTACCATTTATTCAGAGGACTTATTTAGCCTTCAAACTTCAGTTTACAACGAAAAAAGCTTATTTGATATCGATACCAGGAAATCAAAATTTGACTTACATCCATTCATTTTTCTTTCAGTCTACGGTTTCGCTTTAACTGGAAAAAAAACTATTGCTTTTTAGTTTTTCATGCCAAAGAGTCTGAACTCCAGGAACATGGATTAGTTTTAAAACTTTCATTACACCCGAACAACGCCGGGCTATACTGCTAGTTTGTTTATAAAGCAAATACACACCACGCAACACTATTTGATTAGTGACTTACGGCAATATCATTGATACATCTCGTACGATTTCGAAGTTAAGCAACATCGAAAATGACCAGTACTTATATCGGTGACTTTTTGGGAGTACGGAGTTGCTGCAAAACCGGATGTCCGAGTGGTGTAATAGATAATGGATGTGCGGGTGGTGTAAAAGATAATGGCTCGGAATTGGAAATTGGCGAGCTATGTTTCACTTCCACCCTTTACTGGTGGGAAAGTATGAATCCACCTCTTCTCCCCAAGCAATGGGTTAATTAGTAATACTTATATTATTAAATCCTTATTATTTCTAAAAATACAATAAAATACTTTGATTTGGGCATTAAATAACCCATAATGGTGAATATACCGTTAGACAAAATCAGTCCACCAACAATCAACGTTTAGAAATGTATGGAAAAAGAACAGGTTTAAACTTTGATGTAATGAATAGGCACAGTAATGTGGTTGGCTGGTGTCAGCCATAAATATAGACGAACACATAGAGGTCTACCGCTAGAGATCTATTACCACTGGAGGTCCACTGGTCTGCGACTATTGGTCTACGTCTATTGACTACGCCTACGTCTCAGAACACTGCATACGACGAGTACCGCCCATTACGTCTACTTACTAGGGAGACCTACCTGGTTGCATTTGTCTAAACAGCTTAACTACTTCGAATGATATATATGTCCCTTTCCAGGCCATATAAGACTGCGACGAAACCTTGATTTCTTTAAGAAAGATAATAGAATCAGCCAGAAATTACGTTTGCACTAGTTTTACACAGAGAAACTATAACATGTATGCCACAACAAGCAGTGTATATGGAGAGAATATACACGAAACGGAATGGGGCGTAAATCAAGGATGTCTTTTGACCAAATGTATTTAATCTTTAATTTTAATATCGGCGTGTATAATCTTAACTATAACTATAAAAAAACACACCCCATGGCAATTAATAGATGACCTGCGTGTAGTACATAAAAGGTACAGATGCGTATTATAAGAAGGTTAGTATTAAGGTATGAACCAACAAAGAAAGCGAAAACAGTAGAGGGATGCAGGTAGAAGATTATATAAAACTTTTCTTACATTTAAAAACCGGGATACCATCGCGGACCCAATTTGTTTCTTCTTCTTGATGACACGACTGACCGTTGAAAGGCTGACGCCAATAATTTCCGCGATCTCTCTGTAAGGCTTGCCAGTGTGTTCTTGCAGCATTACAATTTTCGTACACTTCCTTGGAGTAAAGTCGACGCAGGCAATGGCCGTAGGACAACTAAACAACTGTCAAGACAATACTGTTTGGGCGTGTTAAAATCTGATACAATCTCCAATGACGAAATCTTTTATTATTTTATATAATCTGAGGAAAAATAGAAATCGATTACACCCTGTCACTCCGGTGATTCTAAAACTGACCGTATGTTGACAGAAACGAAACTAAAGAAGTTAATTTGCACAAGGGTGCACATTAAATTAATTAATTATTAATTTATTAACACTTTGTTGCATATTGGTTACAGTTGTAACCAATATGCAACAAAGGGTTAATCAATAAAGTTTAAGTTTTAAAAACTACTATTGAATCGTGATGATTAAGGAATGCACATTTTTTCAAAGTATCCAAAAGTCTGACAGCAGAATCATCGCGAAACACATGCTCTAAATCTTGCTGTTCTTATTATATATGAGACACCACCTCAAAAAAGATTGCCAACCAATGTTCAAGACTTCTTTCCATAAGGTAAATAACTGATTTTACAACAGTGATGAGTGAATTTTTCCGTTACGCCCAATGGTATGCAGAGCAGCATTTTTGCTGTTTCCGTAACAAACAATTTTATTATGGGGCAGGGTTGTTAGAGTAGGGAGTACCCAATGAGGATCGAACTCACTACTCAGTTATAATGATTTTAGCGAGACGAGCCTGCTAGTCATTACACCACGCCGAGGTGCCCGATTTTACCACAGTAGGATACCAATTATTACAGCTGTAGACTAAATGACAACCAAGGCTATATAAACTAACTAAGGCTATAGAACCTATTCTGTCTTGCTATGTACCCATAGCTGGATGTACAGAATATATGGATTTATACCTTTTTCAAGAATATTATCAGGTAAGTGAAACTAATGTATTCGACTGGAATTTGAACTCTGCTCTCTGATTCTTCAATCCGTGCCTCTGTGTTTCTTTAGAAGCATTTTTTTTTATCATTTCACCCCAAGCAAGGCATTCCACTGCCACTTTAACGCAGAGTGTTACATAGGGGAATGTGCTGAGAGAGCGATTAGATATAGGAAATGTCAGGAGGAGGGTGATAGACGAGTAAGGAGGTACATAGGAAGAGTGTTTGAGAGAATGGGTGCGAGTTAGTGTGTTGGGAGGTGTCTATTGACCTTACATTTAAACTCCTGGAGATTGTAGCTGTCGGGGAAGCAATTATGTGGAAAGGACTTCCACAGGAGGGAAGTGCGAGAAAAGAAGCTGTTGGAGTAGAAATTGCGGTTACATTTTATCGGTTTCACTGTAAAAGAGTGGGACCCAGTTGCTAATCTAGTATCTCGTGCAAATTCGTGCCTAGGGGGCACCAGTTATCAAAGTTCATCGAAGCAGAAGCCGTGAAAGTATTTATAGAAGAGGCACAGTGATATCATCATAAAGAAATTAAACATATTTAAACAAAGAAAATATCACCGTACTGCTATGCAATATTAACAGGATGTTCCAATATCTTGGGCCGATTTTAAATGTGAATTAAATATAGGCGTCTATTGATTTCTTTTTCAAAAATCCTTTCAGTCTTTGGCAATTTCAACCAGAGAAAGATTAACAGCCAGTTAAAGTTATCGAAATCTATTACGAAAATAGACGTTCAAACAGAAATGCATTTGGGTTTATTGAATAAGAAGTATTCAGGCCGCGTCATTTCTCGAATTGATATATATATATATATATATATGTAATGAATTATTTTGGACATTATTTTTACCGATACTCGTATTTAAGTAGATATTCTGTTTTTAATTAAATAGTATTTTATATTTATATCTGCCGGCCTGATTATTTCACGATAAATTTTATTGCGAAAATGTGTGCTATCCAGCAGGATATCTACTTAAAAAACAGAATATCTACTTAAATGCGAGTATCGGTAAAAATAATGTCCAAAATAATTCATTACAAATTGTCGGTTGCTTATAACCAAGTTTCGTTAAATTTCGTTAATTTCCGTAACATGTTTATATATATATATATATATATATATATATATACTGTTAAATATAAGAGACAATGAATGTCTATTATGGTTAATCATGAGCCATTCTAAACATCGTATTTTGGCTTTAATTTTAGGTGAAAAAAGACGAAAATTCTCCAACATTTGGATAATTTTTTATTAAGTTGGTTCTAAGCTGATGGTGGATGTTTTTATGTTAACGTTCTTGTAACCTCTCTGAAAATGGCTGATGTGAGCCGAAAGGTTTTATTAACTTATCCAAATGTTGGAGTTTTTATTTTCACCTGAAATTAAAGCCAAAATACGATGGGTCATGATTAAACATAATAAACATTCATTGTCTCTTATATTTTACAGTATATATATATATATATATATATATACATATATATATATATATATATATATATATAAACATGTTACGGCATATTTTACAGTATATGTTTAGAAAATTATCTGCTGCCTCGATACACTATATATATATATATTCAGTAAAATAATTGAGTGACTGGCGTATATATACTACGCATACATGATACATGATAAAATTTCCCTTCGCTTGTTCCATGCGGTTATGGTTTAGGGAGTAGGGACTCCGACGGACACCAAATCAGTCGAGTTTCGATCCTGGCTGGGAGCAAGTGAAAATCTAGAAACACTGAGGAGCTGTGATACAGTGAAGCAGGCTTGTATGTGGATAACTATTGCATATATAGATATATATACACTACCGGCCATAACTATTAGGCGAACCCCAGTGTTTTTGAAAAACTGATGTATTTCATACTATTTTTAGTATTTATTGCTAAATAAAAATAGAATGATTTCTTTCAATACTGCACAATGACATGTGCATGAAATGCAGTATTCTGATGTTCAGTTTTTGTGATCCTCTTCCCCTTGATAATCTCTTCTTCTTATTGGCTGGCTGAAGCATAGGCTTCCTGGCTCCTTTGCAAAACTTTGCAAAGTAATAATAACAAAAGAACCATTCTATTTTCATGTAGAATTATCCACTTGGCAATATATACTAAAAAATAGTATGAAATACATCATTTCTTTTAAAAAACTGGGGTGGCCTAATAATTATGCCAGGGAGTGTATATATATATATATATATATATATATATATATATATATATATATACAGGTTGCGATGGGGAAATTGTCGCTATTTGCCTTGTAAAATTTTGCAAAGTAATAATAACAAAAAAACCATTCTATTTTCATTCAGAATTATCCACTTGGCAATAAATACTAACAATAGTATGAAATGCATATGTTTTTTAAAAACTGGGGTGGGCTAATAATTATGGCCAGTAGTATATATATATATCAGAGGTAGAATAGCCGACTGACGCCATTTCAGTCGGGTTTCAATCCTGGGTTAAAAGCAATCGGATGTCTAACCGTACTGATGAGCTTTGATACAGCGAAACAGGTCTGACTTCGGATGACTATTTACGCTCTCATTCCCTGATTGAGCACTTTGGAAGAATGGTAGACTTTGAAAAAAACATTAGCTACTCTAGCATCTACGTATCACTCATTCAGTAATGAATTAGCGCACTCTCGCCACTGGCGTATAATATATACGCTAAAAGTCTACCTCCTTCTACCGTGCGCCCATAACTCAGTGGTAGAACCGCCGACTGACGCCAATTCTGTCGGGTTTTCAATCCTGGGTTAAAAGCAATTGGATGACTAACCGTACTGATGCGCTGTGATACAGCAAAACAGATCTGTCTGCGATGACTCTCTCTCTCTCTCTCTCTCTCTCTCTCTCTCTCTCTCTATATATATATATATATATATATATATATATATATATATAGATACAAGAGGAGCTTTATATGAACTTAACTTCATTCATAAACAACATGTATCAAAACCAAACATCACTTTCTGCATATTTTTGAAAGTAAAGGACACAAATTAGTAAATTTGAAAATCCTGGAACAAACCAGAATCTGGAACTCGCTTAACGACATCTGCCCTTCATGCCTGAGTGAAAAGCTGCACATTCTAAGGTACCCCAACAATGGTGAACTATTGAACCGTAGGGATGAATTAGCAGTGTTATGTAAACATTGAAAATATTTTTCGTTAAAATTTAATTAACCAAAAGGTATTAGTCATGACTTGTGCTCTAATATAAAAATCAACTTATAGTTAAAATTATTAACCTATTCGAAGTATTATGTGGCCCCACTAAATAACTTACCCAGAAAAAATAATCATCTCCAAAAGTTAATTAATATCCATGTTTAATCCACAAAATAAAAAAAAACGAATATTATATTAATAAAATAAAATAAACCCACACAACACTAAAAGTAACTCTATTTCATCCACTCATAAATAGAAGTAAAATAAGTGTCTACCCATTTAAAAAAAAAACCCTTAATATCCCACTAAAAGAATTACCTAGGCAAAACTAAAAAATGACCTGTCCAAAACTAAACTACCCCACCCGCTCTCATAACCCGAAGCTGTATCTCTATGGTTCGAAACTGCCGACTGACCGACTTAGACATACTAAATTCCCATCCCACACATCCATTACATATCACATTCCCAAAAATAAATCGTTTCCACCATTTATTTTCAGTTCCACAAAATCACTCGAAGAAGAGCAGTTGTGCTCTGAAACATAAGAATTTTTGTAGAGTGATACTATGCTTTTATAAACCATTGTAACAACTATTACAATATATATATATATATATATATATATATATATATATATATATATATAAAATAAATTTTCAATATTCAAAATTGTTGAATGACCATTTCAACATGAAATCCCTAAAAGAGATTTCACATCTCATCAGCAACAGGACATATTTCAAAATGAAAATAAAAATAAAAAAGAGAAATAAAAATTAAATTAAATAAAAAAAGAAATAAAAAATGACGGTTAAGATTTGAGAAATTTACGTCACAAAAAATTGGGAAGCAAATAATGTTTATTTTTAGATTTTACTTTTAGATAAGAGTTGTAAGTGAAAAAATGGAAAATTTGGCTTTCTTTTGTGGTCCAGTGGATATCGGCTCGGAACGAGAAACTGGGGAGCCGAGTACGAATTCCAGTTGAATCCATTGTATTCACTTACGCGCAAATACCCTTAGGAAAGGTATTAATCTGTTTCTTCCTTCCAGTTATGGGTTAAATAGCAGGACGGATTGGGTTCTATAGCCTTGGTTGGCAATCAATCTACCGCAGAAAGCAATGGCAACCTACTGCGGGATAATCTTGTGCCCAGTCAGTCATGTCTCTTTCGAGACATGATCGCCCAAGCGTGTATCACGTCTGACACCTAACTGACTGACTGAATATAATAGTTGGAAATATAATTAAAATTATACTTGGCATAAAGTGGGGGATCAGTTTACTATTACTAAGAAGTAATAAACTGATCCCCCATTAATACTTAATATAATAATGTAATATGATCTATCTCTTTTCTCCCCAGGACAGATTGGGTTCTATAGTCTTGGTCGGCAACCAGTCTACCGCAGAAAGCAATGGCAACCTACTGCGGGATATTCTTCTGCCCAGTCAGTCATGTATCTTTCGAGACATGATCGCCTAAGCGTGTATCACGTTGGCACTTAACTGACTGACTGACTAGCTTTACAAAGGGAATGGGTTAAAGGAAAGGAATAAAAAGTAGTGCTAAGTTGAGAATTGGGTTAAACAAAATCGAAAGGGAATGAATGCGGGAGGGTAAGAAAGATAAAGAAAAGAAAAGAAAAGAAAAGAAAAGGAAAGAAAAGAAAAGAAAAGAAAAGGAAAGGAAAGGAAAGAAAAGAAAAGACTTTCAGCGGACCTCAAATGGAATGACTATATCGAATCCATTGCTAAATCTGCTGCTATGAAAGTCAGTTCTCTGTGTAGGGCCCGGAAGTTTTTTCCGTCTAAATCAATCCTGCACATATATAAATCTACCATCCGCCCGTGCATTGAATACTGCTGCCATATCTGGTCGGGTGCCCCTGCTTTTCTCCTCGGGCTTCTCGATAAGGTTCAGAGGAGGGTCTGTAATGTGATAGATACCGACTTGGCAGACCGCCTGCAGTCACTCTCCCACCGGCGCGACGTGGCTTCCCTGTGTCTGTTCTATAAATACTTTCACGGCTTCTGCTCCGATGAACTTAGATCACTGGTGCCCCCTAAATACGAATTTGAACGAGATACTAGATTAGCAACTAGATCCCACCCTCTTACAGTGAAACCGATAAAATGCAACCGCAACTTTTACTCCAACAGTTTCTTTCCTCGCACTTCCCGACTGTAGAATTCTCTTCCACACGATTGCTTCCCCGACGGCTACAATCTCCAGGAGTTTAAATGTAAGGTCAATAGACACATCCTAACACACTAACCTGCTCCCATTCTATCAAACACTCTTCCCATCTGCCCATCCCTCATCCTCGGTATCCTTACTCATCTGTCACCTTCCTCCTGACATTCCCTATGTCTAACCACTCCTTCTCTTTACCTTCCCCTATGTAGCCCCATGCGCAATAGTGGCAGTGGAATGCCTTGCTTGGGGTGAGATGATTAAAAAAAAAAAAAGAAAAGAAAGAAAAAAAAGAAAAGAAAAAATTTGATATATTAGAGACTCTCGATACGTGTCAAACAAAACGAGCGTTTATAAATGGGTTAAAGTATTAGAAAAAAGAGACACTTTAGAAAAAGCATATTTAGGGGAAAAAAGTAGATATAAGATTTAAATAAAGTTAATTAATCTAATTAAATATACCATTAGGTATAGATAAACTAAATAAAATAAAACTAAAGATTAAAGAAAATTATAATTCAAAAATTTTCTAAAAATTAATTTAAAAAAATTCTTTTTTATAAAAATGTATGATGTGAAAAAGATATAAATACTAGCAGAGGAAATTGAGGGTTAAATTAGTAAAAGAATTCATATTTTATAAAGGAAATCAATCAAAGGAGACTGGGAGAGGAAGGTATAGGGGTTAAAATACTATTTGAAATTAAATTAATTTATCAAAAACCATTAAATTTATATTTAATATCCTAAAAACTAAAAAAAGATTTACCTTCCTACTTTTCCGTTTGGATTAAAGTATTTTAAGAAATATATATATATATATATATATATATATATATATATATATATATATATATATAAATATAAAAATAATAACTAAATAGACTCTGTAAGTATGTAGGCCGTAAATTTATACTAAAATAAACCTCCAAAAAAAACCATTAACAAACAGAACCTAAATCCGTTACAATCCGGAGCACTAAGACGTCGGATAAATGGGGAGAAAAAAAAAGAAAACCGCGGAACAAGAACAAAACATTCAATACTCCGCAGTAAAGAAAAAACCCCAAACGGAACTAAACACAAGAAAAAGTGCTCGATACAAAGTACAAAAGAAAATATACAAAAGCAGAGCAAAGACACACGATCCGTAGTGTGAAACAGCGGTAAGTTTTGGCTCACTCTAGATTTTTGTGTATATATATATATATATATATATATATATATATATATATATATATATATATATATATAAGGAACAAGCTGAAAGTGCAATAAAATCGAGTAAAGCATGAGGACAATGGAAACAATTACAGACTGAAAGAGAGAAGTGCTTTGGCAAAAAGAGGAACAAGACTAAACTTTTAAAGATGGCGATGCATGTTCCACGTTGATTTGGACCAGTCATTCATTTATGACAATATTGGGCGTCTTCCGACTTTATAGAATAATTCGTTTTGCCTTTAACAGCGTGGGGGTCTGACGAACGGCATCATCTGATTGACGCTTCCATTAAAATTTCAGACGGCCCGGCATCCGTGTGAGGCTTTGTCTTGCAAAATGTCATCAAGATAGGTGGAACTTTCAGATTTCTGCCTCTCTAAAGACTGTCATCTTTCTTCCAACAAAAGAATTGCCGCTGTTGATTCTGATCTTCTTCTTTTCTTCCATGTCTAGTTTTCTTATTTGTATTTTCTAAATAATTTAATTGCCTTTTCTTATTTTTAATACGTTTTTTTTTTTATGTGTTCATGAAAATTCTTTACTCTTCTTAATCTATTTTATCCATCATATAAAGAAAATGTAACTTGGTAAACATATTGGCTATAGATGATTTCGGATTTTTATCATTAGAACGATTTCTATTTTCATGTGAAAGAATAAGTTCGAATTTTTAAATCATTAAATGTAAAAAAAAAAAAAAAAAAAATTAAACGATCTCAAACGTATCATCATTCATTGCCGGCCATATTTAAGTATTCTGTAAGTTTTTATACTTACATTTTTTTATCTTGAGAAAATCCAGTATTTTTATCAATACAATTATATCTTTTGTCACGGGTAAGCAGTAATTCAGATTTGTAATCTTTTGAAAGTAAATATATCTAAAAAAAACTAACACAATGTGTACTATAAAAAATGCCGGTTATAATTAAGTAATTTTATGATTGAATCATTTATAGTTTCTGCCCATGGTAATGTACGATTCGTCTCTAAACAACGCTATTGACGCATGCGTGTATGAATTCAGATTTTCAAATCTTTAAGAGTAGAAAGAAATATCTAAAGAAACCTGGTAAGAATTGCATCGTCAAAAGATAACGGTAATATTTAAGCATTTACATTCGTTATATTATTTTACTTGAAGTATGTATACTAAAACTAATCCTATCGTCATACAAAAGCAATAATCGTGTTTTTAAAAATTAAAGTCAAAGAGAAAATATGAAGAGAAGCAACACAACAACCATATGTCATCTAAACTTATTTATAAATGGAACTTTGTCTGAGTATGTGTGTGTGTGTGTGTGTGTGTGTGTGTGTGTGTGTGTGTCGGTTACCTATAGACTCCGAAACAACTGAACCGATTTTGTACTATAAGCGTCTGCGAGTGTTCTTAGCTAGGCTTTTTTGTCGAGGTACCCCCGATAAATATCGAAAATCGATAATCGAAAAAATCGGGTTATAGAAGGAGTGGTCCAATTTTTATCAAATTTTATACACTCATAGACAAAGACATAAGAAACGATATTCAGAAGATTCAAAGTTGCAGCTCTTACAATAGTGCAGAAAATCAATAATATATATATATACATAAGGCAAGATGTTTGTGTGTGTGTCTGTTTATCTGCCTGTATGTCTGTATTATTTTCAGCCCTTTTATTTTAGTTTTTGCTTCGAGTTTGGCTTTAAGTAGGTAAAATTAGAGTTCTTAGTCTCAGCCATGTTACCATTTACTCAGAGAACTTATTTAGCCTTCAAAATTCAGTTTACGACGAAAAACACTTATTTGATATCGATACCAGGAAATCAAAATTTGACTTACATCCATTCATTTTTCTTTCAGTCTACGGTTTCGCTTTAACTGGAAACAACTGTTGCTTTTTAGTCTTTCGTGCCAACGTCCAAAGAGTCTGAGCTCCAGGACCATGGTTTAGTTTTAAAGATTTCATTACACCCGAGCAACGCCGGTCTATACTGCTAGTGAAAATATTACGATCAGATTTAAATAAATAATGTTCATGACTTAGTTAGGATTAGCAATTTAGGATGGGCGTTGTGGTGCAGGGGATATCGCATCGGAACCACAAATCAGGGAGCTGAGTTCAAATTCTAGTTGAATTCCTAGCATTCACTTATGCGCAACTATCCTTGGGAAAGGTATTAATCCCCCTCTTCCCTTCAGTTATGGGTCAAATAATAGGACAGATTGGGTTCTGTAACCTTGGCTGGCAACCGGTCTACCGCTGAGAGCAATGGCAACCTACTGCGGGATAATCTTCTGCCCAGTCAGTCATGTCTCTTTCTAGACATGATCGCCCAAAGCGTGTATCACGTATGGCACTTAACTGATTGACTGAATATAATAGTTGGAAACATAAGGTATATTTCTACTGGACATAAAGTGAGGCATCGGTTTTCTATTGTTATAAAGGGCTAAATTGATCCCCCCACTTATTATATTTAATATAATGTGGCAGACATGAGATAGAACCTGGGACTAGCACTACTGTTTGCGACTTGCTCTGTCGCCGCCAAAAGAGAGCCCGTATTTGCTTAGCGTGTAAAGCTACTGCAGCTAAAATGAAGGAAAAAGAACAAGACACTTACCGTCCTGACGTAATCCATCCTCGGCCAGATAATATAAAAGAATGGGGGAAGGAAAAAACGGACGTTCACAGTTGGTGGCTGAAACTTCCGTTAGTGAGATTTCGAGAAAGCTCAAGAAGGAAAGACTTGATTTGAATACCAGTTGGTAGAACCATTATTCAGTTGCTGTTCTAAGTTTATTCTGCCACATATAATAATGTAATATAATCCATCTTTTCTCACTGCAGCTATAGGTCAAATAATAGAACAGATTGGGTTCTATAGCCTTGGCTAGCAAACCGTTTACCGCTGAGAGCAATGGCAACCTACTGCGGGATAATCTTGTGCCCAGTCAGTCATGTCTCTTTCTAGACATGATCGCCTAAAGCGTGTATCCCGTATGGCACTTAACTGACTGACTGAATATAATAGTTGCAAACATAATTAAAAATTATACTGGGCATAAATTGGGGATTCGGTTTTCTATTATTATAAATTACTAAACTGATCCCCCACTTATTATACTTAATATAATAATGTAATATAACCCATCTTTTCTCATTCCAGCTATAGGTCAAATAATAATACAGATTGGGTTCTATAGCCTTGGCTGGCAACCAGTCTACCGCAGGAAGCAACCTACTGCCTGATAATCTTCTGCCCAGCCAGACATGTTTTGAGAGAATCATGATCGTCCAAAGCGTGTATCACGTATGGCCCTTAACTGAGTGATACTTAACATCAGGAAGAAACAGCTGAGGATTCTGGGACACGCAAAGAGGAAGAAAGGCTTGGATAATCTGATACTCAAAGGGTGGATATCAAGAAAGGGAATTTGGGGAAAGCAATGTTATACTTGATGGGCTTAAACAACAGGATGTCAAAAAAAGGGCTTGAGAGAATAACAGGACAACACACACTACCGGTCATAATTATTAGGCCATCCCAGTTTTCTTTTTCTTTTTTTTTTAAAGAAATGATGTATTCCATACTATTTTTCGTATTTATTGCCAAGTGGATAATTCGAAATGAAAATAGAATGGTTCTTTTGTTATTATTACTTTGCAAAATTTTACAAGGCAAATAGCGACAATTTACCCATCGCACCTTGTAGATTGCAATTATGTATTTCATACTGTTTTTAGTATTTATTGCTAAGTGGATAAATCAAAATGAAAATAGAATGTTTCTTTTGCTATTATTACTTTGTAAAATTTCATAAGCTAAGGAAGCAAAGATCAACTCGTCCGAATCATCCTAAATTTTCTTGATACTTTCATTGATGAAACTGCAATATAGCTAATTATTAAATGTTTATAAATTCTTTTGATGCACATATTATTGTGCAGTATTAACAAAAGAACAAAATCAATGAGCGAGTGCTTAGCATGTGAATTTTAATCTAGATCTTGCTTTGTTTTCTATAGTCATACACAACCAAGTTAGTAATCTACAAGGGACTGCGCTAATTCTGTTGTATTTCGAATGACACCTTCTATTGATATCTGTTTTAATCTGTGGTGATATCGACCGTGCAAAAGCGAGGGACCGGATGTTTGCTCTATACTGACAAAAAAAAGCAAATGAACAAAAGTCGCCGTTGCGCATCCGAGTTCGCGCAGATGTTCCGGTTGAAAAATAAAAATTGATCAAATATCAAATTTCCATTTCGCGAGCCTACGCGAATTTTATTTACCAGCCAATGGGAAACCCAGGATCAAATACAAGTGTGAAATAACAAAACGAGCTGCTTTTAATCCAAAAAGCAGATATAAAAAGCCGAGACAAAAAGCACCCAGACAGACAGACCAGGCAGAGACCAAGAAGAAGAGTGTAATTAATATCTCCTTGACTTAAGTCGAGCGGTTACTACGCTTGCCTCTTTCCTTCTCCCCTGTCTCAAAAGTACTTACTGACCTAAGGAGTGAATACTTCAAAGACATTCCTCACATACCTCCGCTCCTCACATTCCTAAGCACTAATTATCTTTTTCAGCATTATTATTTGCCATGAACACTTTAACTTCCGTAGGACCTATCCTTCAAGTATTATTTTAATTGTAAAAACATTAATTGATATGTGTATATATAAATGTTATTTTCTACTCAAATTGCCTTTCCTGATTTTATAATCATTTTATGACTTATAGTGGGCTATCTACCACAAGGCCAAATTCGGTTAACCTGCAACAATATACAATTACCCTTCACCAGAACGGAATCCGACTACAACTAGAAAAAGAATAGAAAAGCAACCCACTATAATACTACACACCCGCTGGGTGGAGGGTGAAGATTTTACTGACGGTGGAAATGGACGTGGTTAAATATGTAAATTTTTAGGTTTACTGGATTTGCATAGTAACTATTTTAGCATTACTTGATTTGCATGACAACTTCAGACAGGGATGTGACCTACAAGTCACCTACACTGTCTCATCCTTCAAACATAGAAAAACATCACTCTCATCACACTCCCCCAACGATTGTTACTTTTGAACAGAAATGCCAAAAATAGGCTTACGGACGTATCACAATGAAACACCGGTTACCATACAATCATCGAAATCAAGCAACGTCGAGCCTGTTCATTACCTAGATAGAAGATATGACAAGTTAAGACAACCTTAGTACCCAGTTTCCGTGTATTCGGAGACTAGGTAAAATTTTGACCAGCGGCCTGAACGTACACGCTCGTCTTCCGCATATTAAAAACCTACGTTTTGTCACAAGTCACCTCAGAGGAAAGGGTAAGTAATTTTACCTTAGTAAAATATTTACCTAAATTTTCTGCCATTTTAATAGTTAGTTTTTAAGATATTTGAAATTTAAAAAAAAATAGATTGACTGAAATTAGTATGGATATTAAGCTAGTATTAACGTAAAACCTCTGAAATATAATAAAAACCAGTTTTTTACTATTTTCTTACATAATATATGTTGAAATATAGGTAAAGGGGAGAATGTAATAACTGCTGAAAAAAAAATAAGAACTGCCACTGGTGTGCAGGGGGTTACATAAGAGATGAGTGATGAGAAAGAGGAACGGGATTGTCAGATAATAGGTAAGAGGAGGATAAGAACACTGGTTTGAAGAGGGCTACATGAGAGTAGATTCGAAATTGAGGAAAATATGATATAAGGGTGGTCAGGGAAAAGATGCGAGTCAAAGAGATAAGAGATGGCAATTGACATTGCATTTAAATTCATGGATATTATAGCTGTCGGGCGGGCAAGTATACGGAAGGGAATTCCACAGGCGGAAAGTGCGAGCAAATAAGCTGAAAGAGTAGAAATTGCAATTACATTTGATCGGTTTTACTGTAAAAGGGTGGGACCTAGCCGTTAGTCCAGTAGCTCGAGCAAATTCATACATAAGGGGCACCAGGGAGCTAAGCCCATCGGAGGAGAAGCCGTGCAAGTATTTGTCGAAGAGACAGAGGAATGCCACATTATGTCAGTGAGAGAGTTGAGGGACCAATTATATTGTAGATTCTCCGTTGGATTTTGTCAAGAAGCCCGAGATGAATAGCAGGGGCACCCGACCAAAAATGTATTCAGTATTGATTGATTGTAGAATGTCCATATTAAAAGATATCTAAAGAACTTTGCTGAGATTATCGAACGACAAAGATGGCTGTTAAAAATATAAGTAAATTGAGAACTCGACGCAAAGGAAACGGCTTTAAGAACTTGCTTTCGCGAGATGAACGTACACTGAATCTACTCATAGCAAAACAACCCCTTTACTAGCGAAAGAAAATCTTTGAAAAAGCTGAAACTGAGGGAATCAAGAAGGACAAAAGGTGTAGAATTCTTTGTGAATTAGGATCTGGAAAAAACATTTTCTTGTCAACTTCCTCTCACTAAATATTTTAAAACGTCAAAATAAGACCGTAAGAGGGGTCAGCACTGTGGTGGAATGGGGAAAGGAGTGGCTTGTAAATTTCAATACGTCTATGACGAAGCTGCTGTCTGTCAATCATCACAGGCAACCTCTCCAGCCTCCCATAAGCATGGACCAAGCGAGTCTCCCTGAGAGCAATATACTTCGTCTACTCGGTCTCACCCTCTCTTCCGATCTCAAGTGGAACCTTTACATTGAATCAATAGCTAAATTCACTGCGAGGAATATTGTGTCACTGTGTCGGGCCAGGATGTTTTTTTCCCGCCTGAATCCATCCTGCACCCTGCACATATACAAATCAACCATCCGTCCGTGCATGGGGTACTGCTGTCATATATGGTCTGGCACCCCCGCTGTTCATCTCAGTGTTCTTGACAGGCTCCAAAAGGGAATCAGTAATGTGATAGGTACCGACTTGGCGGCTCGAATCCAGCCGCTTTCTCACCAACAAGATGTGGCTTCCCTCTGTCTGTTCTATAAATACTTCCATATCGTCTACTCTGACGAGCTTAAGTCACTGGTGCCTCTGCCACATGGATTTACACGTGCAAATAGGATGGCAACTGGGTCCCACACTTTCACATTAAGATCAACCAAATGCAGACGACAATTCTACACCAACAGCTTCTTTTCTCGCACTTTCCGCCAGTGAAACTCTCTTCCATATTGTTGCTTTGCTGACTGCTACAACCTCCAGGAATTTAAATGCAATGTCAATACCTATCACTTAACCACTTGACTCTGGTTCTTTCTACATCACCCTGTATATCTTTTTCTTTCTCTCTACCTATGCAACTGTCATTATATCTGTATTCCAATCCTTCCCTTGCTCCTTTCTCTGACACCGCCTGTAACTAGTTCGTCTTTGTCTGTACTTTCCTTCTGTCTAATCTTTTTCTCTTATGTAGCCCCCTGTGCATCAGTGGCGTTACCGCCTTGCTTGGAGTGAAACGATTAAAAAGATACATGAATATTGACTTTTTCAAAAATAATTTTTACGGACAAATCTCGAGGGACATGTGATAGACCTGGTGGATAGGTCAATTGATGGATTTTATTGAATTCAGGCGTGTCAGTGGTTAAAAGAAAGCAAAAGAGAGGCTTTAGTGATATCTTATTGGCTGGAATTGTCGAGCAAACCATTATTGGACTATTCAATGAAGGAGTGAAACTGAACAACGCTAATTATTATAAGTTTAGGAACAAGACATTATTTGTCTCAAAGTTTCAAAGTGAAGTGTATATTTATACCCGACAATGCTCCTTCTTGTGTATTTAAGCTTACCCGAGAATTCTTTGAGCCTAAATGATTTATAGGAAAGAAAATAATAGAATTGCCACCATCTTGACTTGAGCTGAACCCGATCGAAAATTTATGGTCAACTCTGAAGATGATGTTATATGAAGGTGATAAAAAATATGATAGCAAATCAGAACTACCTGTCGGAAATTGAACCTGGTGATTAATAAAATCAATGGATAATCGATTACTGGCTGTTACTTAGAAAAAGCGTCACTATATTAAAATATAAATAATTCAAAGACTAATCGTATTTGTTTGTTATTTGTCCTATTATAAGTGTTGAACCATTTTTGCTAATTTTATTGCTTTTCTGTTTAAGCAAAATGTGATTATTTGATTTTGTCTAGTAATTCAAGACAGCGGTTTTTCAATATACATTAAATAACTGAAATATATTTTTATGGATTAGATTAAGGTTCAAAAAGAACAACACGACAACAAAGGTAGAAAAGAAATAACAAATATATATTAACAAGAAATGACAATACAAAATGTGGAAGGTGTTAGTATGACTGTCAGTCTGATTTAGAGTGAACTACTACCAACTCTACTGCAATGGACCAGGTTCAGGTCCGAAAAGAACAACACGACCACAAGGGTAGAAATAACAAATATATATTAACAAGAAATGACAATACAAAATGTGGAAGGTGTTAGTATGACTGTCAGTCTGATTTGGAGTGAACTACTACCAACTCTACTGCAATGGACCAGGTTCAGGTCCGAAAAGAACAACACGACCACAAGCGTAGAAATAACAAATATATATTAACAAGAAATGACAATACAAAATGTGGAAGGTGTTAGTATGACTGTCAGTCTGGTTTGGAGTGAACTACTACCAACTCTACTGCAATGGACCAAGTTAAGGTCTGAAAAGAACAACACGACCACAAGCGTAGAAATAACAAATACATATTAACAAGAAATAACAATACAAAATGTGGAAGGTGTTAGTATGACTGTCAGTCTGATTTGGAGGGAACTACTACCAACTCGACCCTCTCTCTTGAGTGGCGTAGTATATATTGTGTTAGGAAGAGTTCATTCTGGAGTTACAGGTAAGGAACCATGACCTTTGTGGTCGTGTTGTTCTTTTTGAACCTTAATCTAATCCATAAAAATATATTTAAATTATTTAATGTATATTGAAAAACTGCTGTCTTGAATTACTAGACAAAACCAAATAATCACATTTTGCTTAAACAGAAAAGCAATAAAATTAGCAAAAATGGTTCAACACTTATAATAGGACAAATAACAAACACATACGATTAGTCTTTGAATTATTTATATTTTAATATAGTGACGCTTTTTCTAAGTAACAGCAAGTAATCTATTATCCATTGATTTTATTAATCACCAGGTTCAATTTCCGACAGGTAGTTCTGATTTGCTATCATATTTTTACCACCTTCATATAACATCATCTTCAGAGTTGACCATAAATTTTCGATCGGGTTCAGCTCAAGTCAAGATGGTGGCATTTCTATTATGGCAGTATTTATACTACCTAAAACTTTTATTTATTTATTTTTTATCAGTTCACCCCAAGCAAGGTGGTACTGCCACTGATGTGCAGGGGCTACATAAAAGAGTTAAAGTTTTAGGCAGGAAGAGAGTGAAGGGAAAGGCGAACCAGCTACAGAAGGTGAAAGAGAAAGGGCAAGAGAAGGGTGTGAACACCTGAGTCAAGACAGTTGCGAAGGTAGAGAGAAAGGAAAAGAACAAGATACACGGGGTGTTGTAGAAAGGACTGGGGTCAAGAGGATAAGAGATGGGAATTGTCATTGCATTTAAATTCCTGGGGGTTGTAGCCGTCAGGAAAGCAAGTATATGGAAGGGAGTTCCACAGGAGGGAAGCGCGAGGATAAGAAGCTGATGGAGTAGAAATGTCTCTTGTATTTGGTTGATTTAACTGGAAAAGTGTGGGACATTGTTTTCAGTTTGACATCTAAGTTTTATGTTTAAAATTTGACAAGTTTTTTTTTAAACAAAATTTGAATTATTGATGTTTATATGTTTTTCATAATAACTTTGAACAGGGTGTAGGTACTTTCAAACAAAATAGACTAGGTAACCCTATAGGAAGGTATTAATAACGGGTTCCTATCTGAAAGGTCACATGTTGCATTTATCATAACTTGTGACTAATTTTCTCACTGTGTGTAATATCCATATATTGATAGTTTTCTTTAATCATTTCATTCTAAGCAAGGCAGTTTCACTACCACTGGTGTGCAGGGGGTTACATATGAGGAAAATGATGAGAAAGAGGAAGGATTTATAGGGGGTGTCAGGAAGAGGGTAAGAAAAGGATAAGAGTACTGGTGGGCGGAGAAAAGAACATGAGAGAAAGGATGCTTGTCAGAAAAATAAGAGATGAATATTGACCTTACATTTAAATTCTTGGAGATTGTAGTTGTCGGGGAAACAAGTATTTTGGTTTTGGATATTTGTACTCTATCGTCACTATATTGGCGTGTTGTTCTCTCAGTTGAAAATAATGTTTCTCTGTGATGAATGTTTCTTGTGTAAGCTTATCAGACAGAGAGTCCTGAGAGGTATATTTGACGCCACTTGTTGGAGTGCCGCTCTCTCAAACGTTAAAAATATTGGCTATAGTTGACTTACGGACATCGATACGTAAAAACCACCTTTCAGTTTGGCCAGTACCTGGATGGGTGACCAATTGAGAATTCCAGGTGCTGTAAGCTTGGATGATTGGGTAGTAGAGTAGGTCGATTTTTAAACCACAACTAACTCTACCCAGAGAAATTTGCTAACCCACATAAAAAATAAGTGCATGAAATATTTTTCTCTAAAAATTTAGCAATTTTTGCGCAAATGCTCTTATGTAGAGCAGTTTGATATAAGGTAATAATAAAAATTGCTGTTATTCTTACAACGTTCATGTTTTTTGTCATGTCTTTTTTTTTTTAATCATTTCACCCCGAGCAAGGAGGAAACGCCACTGATGTGCAGGGGGCTACATAAATGTAAAAAGATTAATTAGAAAAGAGTGAGGAGTACAAACTAGTTAGAAAGGAACAATAGAAAGCTGAGAAAGCAGGTGCGATGACAGATACATAGGTGGAGAGAAAGGGAAAGTTATACAGGGGTGGGGAGAGAGCTAGAGTCCAGTGGTTAGTAGATGAGTATTGACTTTGCATTTAAATTTCTGGAGGTTGTAGCCGTCAGGAAAGCAAGAATACGGGAGTGAGTTCCACAGGCGGGAAGTGCGAGAGAGGAAGCTGCAGGAGTAGAATTGTCGTCTGCATTTGGCTAACCTGACTGTGAATGGGTGGGACCCAGTTGCCAGTCTGGTTGCACCTGTTGAGGAGTCATCAGTGACTTAAGCTCGTTTTATAACGTGATGCTTTACAATTATTATATAAAATAGAAACTTAAAATCCCATTATTAATAACCAGAATTTTAGAGTGTTCAGTTTGCAACGGTATTTAAAATAATCCCTTAATTTTTTTCCTAGCAGAATTCGTAATTGTTTGCTTTTGATACATTGATCGCAGAAAAAAAATGAAGCTTATCTGAGCTGTTCGGTGGGAGGTTATAATTTCATTTTAATTGCTACTTTTTGATATATTGTATTTATTTCATTTGAATAATATAAATTAACAAACCTTTCTGGATTTAAATTAAAACTTTTTAAAGCAATTTCATTTCTAAATACATGAAAAACAAGGATTTTTAAGTGCTTCATATTAGACGATATTTTAAGCTAAATGCTCAAAAATTGGTGCAAGTTACAAACCTACTTTTTGGTGTCAGTATTTATCATATCAATACCCAACTTTCCCCGTGTGATGCTTTCTGATCTAAAAAAAAACGTTAAAAATCAACCTACCCTATTGGGTGGTGCAATAGATAATACTTCGGAATTAGTCATCGGAGATCAGAGTTCTAATTTCAACTGGGTTCCTTATATTCATTTATGCGAAAATACCTTTGGGAAAGTTCTGGTTCTAAATCCCCCCTTATGGGTTAATTAGTAAAAAAGTTAACACGAAATAATTAGTCTCTGGAAAAAAATCTGACAATCTAAAAACATTTTGTAGGTTGAATTAATCTATAAAGTGTTGATAATTCGTAGAAAAAGGGCAAAAACCGAATTTAAAAAACAAGCCGTTTCGTATATGTTTATCAGATATGCTATCATGGTAGTTCTATTTTCCAGTGTTTAACTGAACTCAAGTGTTGGTTGGCATGCTGCTTTCTAATTCATCAGAATCACCAACATCGGCATCAATAATAATAATTGTTGATCTTAATCTAGAATATTAAATAGAAAATGACAAGGACGAAAAAAGATGTTAAACAGTAATATATATAAAAAAATGTGTTTAACCTCATAAAACATGGCGGATGTCAGAAGAGAATAGAGGACACAATAAGAAATGTTGTTTGGGCGAAGGATAGATAGATAGATAGATAGATAGATAGATAGATAGATAGGAACAGAATGAGATAGATAGATAGATAGATAGATAGGAACAGAATGAGATAGATAGATAGATAGATAGATAGATAGATAGAGATAGATAGATAGATAGATAGATAGATATGAGCAGACTGAGATAGATAGATAGATAGATAGATAGATAGATAGATAGATAGATAGGAACAGAATGAGATAGATAGATAGATAGATAGATAGATAGATAGATAGGAACAGAATGAGATAGATAGATAGATAGATAGATAGATAGATAGATAGATAGATAGAATGAGATAGTTAGATAGATAGATAGATAGATAGATAGATAGATAAGAACAGAATGAGATAGATAGACAGATAGATAGATAGATAGAGAGATAGATAGATAAGAACAGAATGAGATAGATAGATAGATATGAGTAGACTGAGATAGATAGATAGATAGATAGATAGATAGATAGATAGATAGATAGATAGATAGAGTGCGGCAGAGAACAACAGAAGGAAAGAGAAAGCGATAGAAAACAAAGATAGAGACAGAGAAAGAAAAACAAAGAAAATAAGAGAGAAAGGGCAAGACAATGAATAACAAAGAAAGCGTAAAATATAGAGAGTGAATGCAAGATAGAAAGACAGAGAGAGAGAGAAAGAAGGACAGAAGGAAAGCGAAAGCGATAGAAGACAGAGATAGAAACATAGAGAAAGAAAAACAGCGAGAAAGAGAGAGATAGAGAATGAAAATTAGTAAGACAGACAGACAGCGTAAAATAAGCAGAGTGAAAGCGAGACAGAAAGTCATTGAGAGAGAGAGAGCGACAGAGAGCAACAGAAGGAAAGAGAAAGCGATAGAAAACAGAGATAGAGACATAGAGAAAGAAAAACAAAGTGAATAAGAGAGAAAGACAAAGACAATTAGTAACAAAGAAAGCGTAAAATAAAGAGAGTGAAAGCGAGAAAGGAAAAACACAGAGAGAGAGAGAGAGAGAGAGAGAGAGAGACACAAAGTGAGAATGACAAAAAGCGAGAGAAAGACAATTACGTAGAAACAAAAAGAGAGAAATATAGATAGAAGGAGAGAGGGTGGGAGAGAGAATATATAGAAAAATAGAGAGAGAAAAACACAGAAAGAGGTAGTAAAAACAGAGAGAGAAAGAGATAGAGAGAGAGAGATAATGATACAGAGAGAAAAATAGAAATAAAGGCAAAAAATAGACCGAGAAAGACAGAAATAGGGAAAGACAAAGAGAGAAAAGAGAGAGAAAAAAAGAGACAGAATCAGAGTAAGAAATACAAAGAGAAAATAATTCTATAAAGACTGAATCAGCAAATTTCGACGAGTGCCTATTGAAAAAGGTTAGCACTTTACATGCCACCGTATTTATTCGTTGTTTCGTATTTTCTTGGTAACTTTTCTTTCGTGTTAACGGACGATTCCGAGATAAGTGATGCACGTTGTAAAAAAAAATTAAAAAGTAAAAGAGTCGAAAGCAAAAAACGGTGATTGATTTAGTCAAGGAGACAAAAATAAATAAATAAATAAATAAATAAATAAACAAACAAATAAATACATAAATAAAAACATCAATCCCTAACTCCTTCGATTGTACTTTTTTCTGAATCTGTTTATGTTCTCTTTAGTCAAAGTGATAATATTTGCCTCGAGATGCATTTTCGTTCTTTGATGTTTACCTTCAGAGGATTAATCACCTAAAAGCAACTCCTCCCAACATTCACTATCTATCTATCTATCTATCTATCTATCTATCTATCTATCTATCTATCTATCTATCTATCTCAGTTTCTGTTCATATCTATCTATCTATCTATCTATCTATCTATCTATCTATCTATCTATCTATCACAATCGGTTCATTATCTATCTATCTATCTATCTATCTATCTATCTATCTATCTATCTCAATCTGCTTGTTATGTATGTATCTCATTCTATCTATCTATCTATCTATCTATCTATCTATCACATCGGTTCAATTATTCATATCTATCTATCTATCTATCTATCTATCTATCTATCTATCACAATCGGTTCATTATCTATCTATCTAAGTTTCTGTTCATATCTATCTATCTATCTATCTATCTATCTATCTATCTATCTATCTATCTATCTCAATCTGCTTGTTATGTATGTATCTCATTCTATCTATCTATCTATCTATCTATCTATCTATCTATCTATCTATCTATCTATCTATCTATATATATATCTAGGCCTGTTAATATCTATCTATCTATCTATCTATCTATCTATCTATCTCAATCTGTTCATTATCTATCTATCTATCTATCTATCTATCTATCTATCTATCTAATTTTGATCATTATCTGTCGTTGTATGTAAGTCTGCTCATTATCTATGTTGATTCATTATCTATCTATCTATCTATCTATCTATCTATCTATCTATCTATCTATCTATCTCAATCTGCTTGTTATGTATGTGTCTCATTCTTTCTATCTATCTATCTATCTATCTATCTATCTATCTATCTATCTATCTCTCTCTCTCTCTCAATCTGCTTGTTATGTATGTGTCTCACTCTATCTATCTATCTATCTATCTATCTATCTATCTATCTATCTATCTATCTCAATCTGCTTGTTATGTATGTGTCTCTATCTATCTATCTATCTATCTATCTATCTATCTATCTCAATCTGCTTGTTATCTATCTATCTATCTATCTATCTATCTATCTATCTATCTATCTATCTATCTATCTAGGCCTGTTAATATCTATCTATCTATCTATCTATCTATCTATCTATCTATCTATCTATCTATCTATCTCCGTCTGTTCATATCTATCTATCTTAATACACTCATGTCTGCATTGATATATCGTTAGATATTTAATGGATATTGATAGAATACGAATCTGAAATGACAAAAATTAAATGAATAAATCGAAGGACAACGTTTGTTTACTGTTGACGTTGTTTTCGATTTATATGAGGAGTCAAAGTGAACTCTCTTCAGTTACTTATCCCGTTTTAATTTAGTTTTATTTCATATTTGGCCTTTTTCCTCGGAATTGAATATGTTCGGAAGTTTTTATTGCTTTTCTTAACAGTTCGAGAAACTTAGCAATGAGTTTCTATCTATCTATCTATCTATCTATCTATCTATCTATCTATCTATCTATCTATCTATCTATCTATTGAAGCCTGTTCGTATCTATCTATCGAAGGCTGTTCATATTTATCTATCTATCTATCTAAGACAGTTCATATCTATCTATTGTTTGAACATTATTTTTTTTATCTATACTCGTATTTAAGTAGATATTCTGTTTTTAATTAAACAGTATTATATATTTATATCTACTGGCCTGGTCATTTACGATAAATCTTTATTACGAAAATCTGTGTCATTCGGCAGGATTCGAACTTGCGACCCATATCTACACAATGGAAGCTGCCATTTGATCTGGCAACGTCTTAGACCGCTCGACAACGAATGATCTCCAGTCTATTTGAAATGAATTGTTTGAACATTATTTTTTATTTCAAATTGTCGGTTGTTTGTAACAAAGTTTTGTTAAAATTCGTTAATTTCCGTAACATGTTTACATTTGTTGATATTACGATACATTTCACAGCAGATATGCTTGTTGCGACGAATCGAAAATTGTGTTATATAGGCTTGATTAAAACCTCGTTTAGACTAGAGGTCATTCGTGGTCGAGCGGTCTAAGACGTTGCCAGATCAAATGGTAGCTTCCCCTATGTAGGATCGCAGGTTCGAATCCTGCCGAATGACACACATCTTCGTAATAAAAGTTTATCGTAAATAATCAGGCCGGTAGATATAAATATAAAAATACTGTTTAATTAAAAAACAGAAGATCTACTTAAATACGAGTATCGATACAAAATAATGTTCAAACAATTCATTTCAAATTGTCGCTTGTTTATAACCAAGTTTCGTCAAAATATCTATCTATCTATCCCATTCTATTAATATTTATCTATTCCTCCCTGTTTGCATCTATCTATCTATCTCTCTATCTATCTATCTATCTATCTATCTATCTATCTTAGTCTCTAATCATATCTATCTATCTATCTATCTATCTATCTATCTCTCTTAGTCTCTAATCATATCTATCTATCTATCTATCTATTACTTTCTCAGTTTATATCTATGACACTTTCAAGCCTTGACCAACATGACGTGTTTTAGCATGGCCTTGTGGGTAATTAATTGTCTTCCAGCCTACATTTATATGTTCTACCTTTACAGTTAGAAACCGCCTTGCCAAATGCACTGAGTTGACTTATGTTCATTCCCCACATATTCCAATAGTGAGGAAGAAGTTCCAATCAGACAGATCCCCCAAATCTGTTGCAATTTGCAGCGGACTTTGATTGTGATCGCCTTCCCGATCGCTACAATCTTAACTTCATCAAACCTAGAACCATATGTTACCTATCTTACATATTATCATAATACATAATTCGTGATCCCTTCCAGGTACCCTTAAAATAACCTCATTCACTATCTTTAAACCTTGATGGTTCTTAGGCTTATTCCTAGTGAAGCAATGAAAAACGAATAAATAAAAGTCTCCAAAACATTGAAATGTACACTACCGACCATAAATTTGGGACCACTTAGATTTATTCTCTAAGAGAAAGAAATAACAAATTTTATGTCTTAAATATAGATATATTTCATTGTTGCTCACAATTGTACAATAATTAAAACTAAAATTAACACAGAGTAATTTCAAATTTAATTAAAGTTAATTCATATTTTCTTTTCATCAAAGAAACCACCATGAGCCTTTATTACTGCAGAGCAAATCCTTGGCATTCTTTCTGATAACTTATAAAAATAAGTTGGTGAAAGTGATTTCCAAGCATCCTGCAAGCATATAAACAACATTTATTCATTTTTAGGAAGTTCGTTTCGAACTGTACGATCAATTTTATCCCTTATTCTCCTTCTTTAATAATGGTTTCTTAACTGCTACACAATCCAGCAGAATAAAGTCGTCTCTTAACAGTAGTAAGAGATACTGGATGTTGCCGAGTAGAATTCATTTCAATTGTTAATTCCGGAGCTGTTTTTCTTCTATTCCTCTTGCTAAATATGATCAAATGCCTATCCTCTACAATAGATGTTACTCTGGGAATACCAGGTCTTTTTCTGTCAATATTTAACTCAGTTTCACGAAGTCGTTGAAGGCAATAATGCACGCCATTTTTTTTATAGGCTTAATTTTTTAGCGATAACATGTTCAGAATATCCTTTTTTTCGAAAGAATTTTAATCTGAGCTTTTTTTTCAATGCTAATCTGTTTCTTCCTTGCCATTTATCCCGTAGTAATATGGTTTACAAAAATAAATTATACCGTAATTATAATATCTGAATAAATATGAATTTTCGGCAAAAACTTGATCACAATAAGAGGAGGCAAGTAGCAAAGTGAGAGCGCGAAGAAATTTTAATCGGAACGAAGCCAGGATGCTAGAGGTAGCACAACCATCGAAGGACCCTCAAAAAGTGTTTGAGTCAAATGTACTGCACGTTTGATTTAGAAAAAAGTCACGTTCCTGACAAATCGACCATCGTGAGAATCGAAACCCAAACGTCATGGTCAGAAAGTGAACGACTTAACTTTCGGGCACGTGCTCGTATTTATTATAATGGAACAATTTATATGACTGTTAGCATTTTCCTGAACCATATCTAATTTATTCAGACAACGCGAAACAGTGACAAAACTGATGGCTACCAAGAATGACAACGAGACGATACATCGATTTGTTTAGCGGGCTATCAATCTCGATGGGCTATCAATGCGGACATCGAAATATTTTGAACGCAATTCAGTCAGTTATGTGCCATACGTGATACACGCTTGGGCGATCATGTCTTGAAAAAAACATGACGGACTGGGCAGACGATTATCCCACAGTAGGTTTCCATTGCTTTCTGCAATAGACTGGTTCCCAGCCAAGGCTATAGAAACCCAACATGTCCTGTTATTTGACTCATAGCTAGAGGAGGAGGAAATCTATTATATTATTAAGTAGTAATTAGTAGGGGGGGTCAGTTTATTACTTCATAAAAATATAAAATCGATTCCCACTTTATTTCCAGTAGAAGACTTAATCATGTTTCCAACTATTCAGTCAGTTAAGTGCTATACGTGCTACACGCTTGGGCGATCATGTCTCGAAAGAGACATGACTGACTGGGCAGAAGATGGGGGATCAGTTTATTACTTCTTAATAATAGCAAAATGATCCCCCACTTTATGCCAAGTACAATTTTAATTATATTTCCAACTATTATATTCAGTCAGTCAGTTAGGTGTCAGACGTGATACACGCTGGGGTGATCATGTCTCGAAAGAGACATGACTGACTGGGCAGAAGATGGGGGATCAGTTTATTACTTCTTAATAATAGCAAACTGATCCCCCACTTTATGCCAAGTACAATTTTAATTATATTTCCAACTATTATATTCAGTCAGTCAGTTAGGTGTCAGACGTGATACACGCTTGGGTGATCATCTCTCGAAAGAGACATGACTGACTGGGCAGAAGATTATCCCGCAGTAGGTTGCAATTGATTTCTGCGCTAGACTGGTTGCCAGCCAAGGCTATAGACACCAATCTGTCCTGTTATTTAACCCATAACTGGATGGCAGAGACTAATTAATGCCTTCTCCAAGGGTATTTGTTCGTAAGTGAATGCAATGAATTCAACTGGGATTCGAACCCGATCTCCCGATTTATCGTTCCGTGTCGATATACTAATCAGTGTATAATAATGATTAATCATAATTTAAAAAAGAAAAAAGAAAACTTGCAAGAATTAAGTGATCGATAGTCAGCTCAGAACGGCTGAACACTAATGTTGTTGAAGCCCCGCCACGAGTTTCGTTTGGCCCTATTACCGCTTGACCGCTAAGCTGTCCATCCAAGCAAAGATGTTTTATCTAATCTCCGTCTGCAAGAAAGAACCATTACATTCATCTGGTGTTATGACACCGTCGCCATCTTCTACGGTCGTCGCCCAATAACGCAATCAGTAATCCATTCTCATTCTGTCTCCGTTAATCGATAATAACGCGGACAAAATGTGCCGTTATCTAGACATAAGTTAATAAAGTAGAAGCAATCTGATTACACACGTTTTAGACCCACCTGCTGGTGTTTCTCTATTAACTCGGTGCTTGTGTTAATTAGGACTATAACGATGGCCACATCAGCTGCTCGATACGGTTAAAATTACTTGCGATTCGTTATCACGTTTATCATAAGGTCTTCCATATTTTATCGGCGACGGTTATTGGTAATTCTCGTTAACTCTCATAGAGAGCGAGAATACACCGTGAGTTGATTATTTGGAGTAATTATCAGTAATTATTGAAAGGAAAATTTTCAAATCGTGGCAGGAATTAAATTTTGAATTAAGTTAATTTTGTTTTGCTTTTCGGTTAAAGTATTTTTTAGTTTTTGTCTCCCAATAAAAGATATTTATAAGAAATACACTCTATTTTCAACTCTGTTATATAAATCTCTATATATAAAAGGCAATCTGTGAGTCTGTGTGTGACTGTGCCCTATGCAAGACTACATTTTTGAGCTACACCATTCAAACTTTCTAGGGACACATATCTACAGGGAAGCCAGGTCGACATACACTTTTTGAATTTTAGTCCAGAAATTTTTACCTTTTGCTCTTTTTGGCCAACGGAGTTGTTTACATTTGCTCCGTAAAACATCTAAGATCTAAGATGGTTGCTAGATTACGTCACAAAAATAAAATCACACGTGTCAAACACGACTAAAATATTCTATATTAAAAAAAAAAATGAGTCTGTATATTTAACTTTTATTCCGACGTTTTAAAAATTCATTTGGTCAACAAAAAATGTGAATATCTTTCCCCGTAAGTTTGAAACAAAAGAAAAAAAAGTGCCAATGGTCAATTTAATTATTAAATCGTTTTTTTTCAGATTTCATATTTCATACTTCAGAAAATAAAATTAAAGAAAAAATAAATCTTTAACAAAATAAATCATTATTTTTTTTATGTTAAATTCATTTAGTCAACAAAAAATGTAAATATTGTCCCCCGTAATTTAAAAAAAAAACAAAAAAAAACAATACGTGCGGCACGCGAAGCAGAAACACTGGAAGAGCGACATTCCCGACGTGTCCGTGATGCAACTGAGACACGTAAAATGTTTTACTAAAATGTTCTGAGTTGCACGGGCAACGCCGGGCTATGATGCTAGTACCTTATAAAATACAAGTGAAAACTTTATTTTCTATACCATAACAGATGACATTAGAAACTTGTCAAAAAGATTCGACAATGCAACGCACATCATTTAAATCAAAGTGTCTATTGCTTAGAAACATATATCACCAGGTGAAATATTTGACCAACCAGAGAAAGCTAAAACCCTATTTTTCCTGAGCCTACTTTAAAGTGCGACACGGAGATCCGAAGGCGAATTGGCATGGCAAAGGACGCGTTCCAGAAGATGAGCAAAATACTAACACACAGGAAAATCTCAATAGAAACGAAGAAAAGAGTGCTAGACTGCTACGTGATGTCAGTTCTTCAATACGGCTGTGAATGCTGGACAATATAATCGAAAATGAGGACAAAACTGGAAGCGGCCGAAATGTGGTTCTACAGAAGGATGCTACGGATATCGTGGACTGAGCATGCAAGCAACGAGGAGGTGTTGGAAAGAATGGCAACAAAAAGGAAATTGATGCTGAGCATCAGGAAGAGACAACTGAAGTTCCTGGGACATGCAATGAGGAAGGAGAGCCTGGAGAACCTGATACTGACTGGTCAGATAGAAGGAAGGAGAGACAGAGGAAGGCAGCGGATAACATATTTGCAGGGTCTGATCAGGTGGATGACGGAACGGGGGTTGCCAGGAGCAACAGGCTCAAACATACTAAGAGACACAAGGGATAGGGAGACGTGGAGAACCATGATCGTCTACGTCCTGAAGGGACAGGGCACATAGAAGAAGAAGATTCATGCAGAGATCAAGCCATTTCAAACTCGGTCTCCCTCCAGCGCGTGCTGAATGAACTATGTATCAACGACTTCAAAAGAATCATCTTCAACAACGGCATGGATGACCAGTCGGAGACTTCAAACGAACCATCAACAACAACGGTCAGTGAATCTTTTCTAACGATAAAAGTGTTTTCTCAATCGTAGCTTCTTTTTGTGGTTTAACTATATCGAATGATTTTCTAATGTACAGATTTTTTTTTTATGTACCATCTACCCAAAGACCTTAACTCAGCTAAAGACTATTTTTGTTCTTTTTGAACATACGTTTGTAAATAGAACTTATTTAACAGACAGACCCATGGTTTCTTTATTTTTATTTTATCCCTGTTTATAATTCGGACGTGCGGGTGTTTAATATAAAGAAAACTGGAAGACTGAATTTCATACATACTGATGATGGTAATGATATTTCAATATGATTTTGATACAGGTACCTCCAAAGATGTGGATGTGTGTTGTGGTGCAGTGGATATCGGTTCAGAACGAGAAATCGGGGAGCCGAGTTCGAATTCCAGTTGATATTCGTTGCATTCACTTACCTGCAAATAGCCTTGGTAAAAGTATTAATCCGCATCTTCCCCCCCAGTTAAGGGTTAAATAACAGGATAGATTAGGTTCTTTAGCCTTAGTCGGCAACCAGTCTACCGTAGAATGTCATGGCAACTTACCGAGGCAAAATCTCCTGCCCATTCAGTCATGTCTCGAGATGCACATGATTGCCCAAGTGTGTATCACGTATCATGTATCCCTGATTCGTTCAAAATGATCATACATGATGAACTTTAATAAATACAATTTCATCATTAAATTCTTTACGTAATTATGAAGAGGAAAGTCTAAAGGATTTTTTTTTTTAATTATAAAATTTTATTTTTTTGTCCTTTTTTAACTTTCTACGTCCGAAATTTTGGTTAAGATTTTGTTTTTCTTGTGTCAACAGGTGGGCCGAAAATAAGCATAGAATGTCTTTTTTTGTTGTTGTTAGGGAAAAACACATGGTTTAAGACATTTTTTCAAAAATCAAATATTCGTGGGATTTTTATGGCTCTTTCGAGACTTATACACAAATTAATTAAAATATTTTAGAAAGGTTTCTCTTTTTTTTAGGGACTTACGGCCATATCACATTGAATACACCGGTTATCAATCGATCACCGAGGTTAAGCAACGTTGAGCCTGGTCAGTACTTAGATGGGTGACCACTTCGGAATACCATGTGCTGTAAGCGTTTAGTGACGGATGTGCGTTGTGGTGCAGTGGATATCGGATCGGAAGGAGAAATCGGTGAGCCGAGTTCGAATTCCAGTTGAATACCCTGCATTCACTTAAGCACTGGTACCCTTGGAAAAGGTATTAATCCCCCCTTTACTCCAGTTATGGGTTAAATAACAGGGTAGGACTTGGGGACTCCTGCCCTTAAAAACAAAATTCCAATGAATCTTGATACTCGAAAATAAAAAAAAAGTATTACTAGACACAAAACTTATATAAAAACAACAATAAATTGTTGAAAGGAAAAGGTATTACCAACAATAAATAAATAAAATTTAGTTGGCAATAAATGACCCGCCGAGATTAATATGACATAAAAACAAAACAACCAAACCAACAAACTTTTTTCATGAAAATCTTGGTAAAAGGTTATTTTTACGTATGATATCCTAACTTATTTGATTTTATGACATTTAGAGAAATTAATATTTCTACCCATTAATGTTAGCCTTAATTATACGACGAGCTCCGTGGGGAATTTAAATCAATAATTTCCTTTTGTACAAATAGATCCCCAGTTAGTGAAAATCTGCTCTGAATCATAAAATAAAAAAAATGCAATAAAACTGGGACATTATTTAATTAGAATTTGTTTAAATTCCTTTTAAGTATAAGATATATTATGGTCACTATGAGTACCATATTTTAAACCTATTGTATTTATTTTTCAAATTTTAATTATAATGATTTATCTATATATATATAAGGCAAGACGTTTGTGCGTGTGTCTGTCTACTCGTCTGTTTCTTAGTAATTAAAGCAAGATTGTCGTTAAAGTATCACTTTCAGTACTAATGAGTTATTTGAAGCAAAAAAAAAAATGAAATGAAGAAATATATTAATAAATGAAGATTTATCTAACTGATAGCGAAGTGGGCTTTATCATTTGGAGTTTGGGCTGACAAACTACAGGCCAGACGAATCTATATATGTAAAAGGCAAGATGTGTGTGTGTGTGTGTGTGTGTGTGTGTACCTTTATACAAATCCACGATTTTTAACCGATCCTCACTAAACTTCACACAAACATTCTTTAGGCTTCCGGTCAGGTCATGTGCTACATATTTTCCCGATTTCCCACCGATATGGAAATCAATACCGATCAGGTCTAATCAAGATCGGGATTTCAGCCGTTTTATCGTGGTTCTTGCTGCAGAATTTGCTCTAACCTGGTAAAATTATAGTTTTTAGTCCCCAAAATTAGTAGATATTCTCAGACGACTTATTTTCGATACCCTCGATATTCTATCAAATCTAATCAAAACCGATATTCAGCCATCAATTATGGCTCTTTTCCTCCATTTTAACTCCCAACGCTTACGATAAGTTTTCATGGACTTACTTAGGTTAGTTTATCCTTGGATGACTTATTTGACTCCGATATTGGAAATCGATACCTCGATATCATATCGGGTCTGATCAAAATCAGATTTTCAGCCCTTTTATTTTGGTTTTTGCTTCAGGTTTTGCTCTAAGTAGGTTTAATTGTAGTTCTTAGTCTCAGCCATGATACCATTTACTCAGAGGACTTATTTAGCCTTCAAAATTCAGTTTGCGACGGAAAACTTATTTGACATCGATACCGGAAATCAAAATTTGACTTACATCTATTCATTTAATTAAGTTCTACGACTTCGAGATCAACCTTTCAACAACCTACGTTTTTCGTGCCAACGTCCAAAGAGTCTGAGGACCAAAGATTACTTTTAAAGCTTTCATTACACCCGATCAACGCCGGTATATACTGCTAGTCGAAGATAAAGGAAAAACTTGCAACAGTTGAAATGTGGTTCTACAGAAGGATGCTGTGAATATCATGGACCGTGCATGTGAGGTTTTGGAAAGGATGGAAACGAAAAGAAAATTAATACTGAGCATCAGGCAAAGACAGCTAAAGTTTTTGGGACATGCAATGAGAAAGGACGGCTTGGAGAACCTAATACATGTATGTATTAAAGTTATTACAATATTATAATTAAATAATATAAGTAATATATAGAAATGTAAAACATACATATAAAATTATAATCGCAATATATAAAGTACCATATATTATTATTACAATATTATAATTAAGCAATATAAATAACATACAGTGATATTCAATAATATATAATAAATAGGAAAAATATAATAATATATAATAATAAATAATAAATATAAAATAAAAATAATAACATTAATAAAAATAATTGTAATAAAAAAAAATAAAATATATAATAATAGGAAGAAATATGGAAAATAATAAGAAATAATAGGAAGAAAAATAATTATAATATCTTAGTGATGAATTAAAAAATAATTTAGGATATATATATATATATATATATATATATATATATATATATATATATATAAAAGATATATTACTGTGGTGGATAGGAAATTAAGAATTAAAAGCAACGTTCTTCTTCAATTTTACAAAAATTCACAATGACATGTTAAATCCTGATTTTACCGAATAGAAAAAGGATAGACCAAATGTTAATGAAAATGTCGAAACCGGATTTCGCGTATATATGTTATATTGGTTTTCTGACCAATGGGAGTGATTTGCAAGACTAAAAAAAAAAAAAAGACTTCGCGATCTAGTGCGAAAAATCAAAAAAGACTATATAAATGATTTCGATCAGCGCCAGTCAGTCACATGGGAGCAGCGGAAGAGAGAGAGAGAGAGAAGGAGAGAGAAAGTTGGAGAGAGATAGAGTTGGAGAGAAAGAGAGAGTTGGAGATAGAGAGAGTGAGAGAGAGAGTGTTGGAGAGAGAGAGTTGGAGATAGATATAGAGAGAGAGTTGGAGAGAAAGAGAGTGAGAGAGAGAGTTTGAGAGAGAGTGAGAGAGAGTTGGAGATAGATAGATAGATACATAGAGAGAGAGAGAGAGAGAGAGAGAGAGAGAGAGCAAAAACTAAAATGTAACGGGAGAAAATTCAACCACGACCCGGACGTAAGGTCGCGTCTTACATTAACCTTTTTCTCCTTCTTTCTCGTGCGCTGATCGCTTTTACTTCTCTATTCAAAGACACTCCTACCAAACAAACGCTTATACATACTTACATACGTACATATAAACTCTTTCCAACAAATTACAATTATTATGAACTCTTGATATCCTTAACTTTCTCATGAAACATTAATTTCTACCAATTCTTGTTATTCTTTTCTTTTAATAAATTTCTAATTTAACAAATTCTCCCACTATTCTACAGTAATTCACACATTCCAACCTGCAACCAAATATCTGAGGAAAACCATCTGAAAATAACTAATAAATCGTAAGTTGTAGGGAGTTTGGTTATATGACACAAGGCCGAATTAATAGACATTAACCATCTCCCTATAGCTACATTACAATTTTATGAAAAATATGTCTATGCAGATAGATATTAAGTCATTCGTTAAAATGTAATGATCAGCGACATTTTGACGGAATCAAGGATTAACTAATTGATTGTAATAGAATTTCATTCGATGTCGTGGAATTTGATTTTATATTTGAATTTCAGGCCATCACTGGAAGGTCTATTAGTCAAGATAATCCAGATATAAACAAGAAGAAAAGGTTATCCATAAACTGTAAGAAGACTGAAGGCTTATCAGTAAGAGTCAGCTATGTACGAGGGTCATTCAGTAAATAAGGTGAATATTTAGGTATAAGAACGTCTACGAGGGTCATTTAATAAAAAAGTTGAATTTTTCGGTATACGGACTTTTACGAGGGTCATTCAATAAATAAGGTGAAGTTTTCGGTATAAGGACTTCTACGAGGGTCATTCACTAAATAAGGTGAATTTTTCGGCATACGAACTTCTACGAGGGTCATTCAATAAATAAGGTGAATTTTTCGGTATAAGGACTTTTACGAGGGCCATTCAATAAATAAGGTGAATTTTTCGGTATAAGAACTTCTACGAGGATCATTCAATAAATAAGGTGAATTTTTCGGTATAAGGACTTTTACGAGGGTCATTCAATAAATAAGGTGACGTTTTCGGTATAAGGACTTCTACGAGGGTCATTCAATAAATAAGGTGAATTTTTTGGTATAAGGACTTCTACGAGAGTCATTCAATAAAGAGATTGTAGATTTTGAGGAGAGTGGGCCAACTTTGTAACTGCTGTTGTTCCCAGATCCATCTTCACCTGGGATTATATCACTTGTTAGTGTCTCAACTATGAGTGAATAGTGAACCTCAAAGCAAAAATCAACAGCACATTTTTATAGTAAAATTATCAGTTTTTGTAGTGAAATGAATACAATACATTGAAAAATAATATTATATTTTATGATCTACGAACTATATATTTAAAAATATACCTTTATCTTGAAAGTATAAAATTTCGTACAAAATATTTAGCTTTTGGCATTAAATAACCCATAGAATTGTCGATATATCACTAAAAAACAACCAAATAACACCTTAGACAATGTATGTGAAGATGACGAATAATGAAACACTTCAATATAAGTGGCACTTAGCTATAACAAATAGATAGGAAGATTTCATTAGAAAACATAAAAGAAAATAATTGATCCTTACTTTGCCTTATCTAATCTCCTATACAGAAATGATGGCAGATAATATCTTCGCAAAAGACGAACAAAACTTAATTGGTAATTCCTACTAACAATCAGAATGAAACCGCTAAAACTTAGTGAATGTCACACTGCAAAGATACAGCAAAGGCGAGAACGACCGAGGATAAAAAAAAACAGTGTGGTTTGAGAGTAGGAATGACAGAACCGTGTCGTAAATATGTTGAAGAGTAAATATGTATAGATTAACAATATAACCCGGCATTATTCGGGTGTAATGAAAGCTTTAAAACTAATCCATAGTCCTGGAGCTCAGACTCATTGAACGTTGGCACGAAAGACTAAAAAGCAATAGTTGTTTCCAGTTAAAGCAAAACCGTAGACTGAGAGAAAAATGAATGGATGTAAGTGAAATTTTGATTTCCTGGTATCGATATCAAATAGGTTTTTTCGTTGTAAACTGAATTTTGAAGGCTAAATTACTCCTCTGAGTAAATGGTATCATGGCTGAGACTAAGAACGACAATTATACCTACTTAGAGTCAAACGCAAAGCAAAAACTAAAATAAAAGGGCTGAAAAAATACAGACATACAGACAGATAAACAGACACACACACAAACATCTTGCCTTTTATATATATAAATTATTGATTTTTTGCACTATTGTAAGAACTGCAACCTTGAAACTTCTGAATATCGTTTCTTATGTCTTTGTCTATGAGTGTATCAAATTTGATTAAAATCGGACCACTCCTTCTATAACCCGATTTTTTCGATTATCGATTTTCGATATTTATCGGGGGTACCTCGACACAAGACCTAGCTAAGAACACTCGCAGACGCTTATAGTACAACTCTGTAAATTTTCAAGAAAATCGGTTCAGCCGTTTTGGAGTCTATACGTAACGGACGCTCACAACGACACACACACACAAAGTTCCATTTATAAATAAGTTTAGATTACTTAGAGGGAATAAAGTTGTGCTGAGTCGTATCCTGAAAAGACATGACATCCATAACAATATAGAGAACCTTTTAGTAATTTGTAAAAGAAAACTCAATGAAGCGACGACAAGAAAGCGTAGAGTGAATGTTCGATAATTTTCTCACATATAAAAAGGAAACATTTTTAAAATCGTTTCACCCATGAAAGGTGGTAACGCCACTGATGCGCAGGGGGCTACGTAAGAGAAACAGATTAGATAGGAGGAGAGTAAAGAGAGTAAAGATAGGAGGAGAGTAAAAAGAGTAAAGATAGGAGGAGAGTAAAAAGAGTAAAGATAGGAGGAGAGTAAAGAGAAAAAGACTAAAGATAGAAGGAGTGCGTCAGAGAAAGGAGCAAGAGAAGGATGGGAATATCGGTGTAATGACAGTAGCAAAGGTAGAGAGAAAGGAAAAGATATACTGGGTGATGTAGAAAGAACTGGAGTCAAGTGCTTGATAAATATATAGTGTACTGAGAGGTGCTGAGGGGTGCTGAGGGGTGCTGAGTGGTGCCATGGACGGGAAATGAGCGCAAATAATTTATGAAAAATAAAAGCCAAAAAAGAAACTGAAAAAAAAAATTGTGCAGATCGTCACAGATAAAATTACCCGGGACAAAAGTAAGGAAATTTTTTTTTGTGAATTTGTCACTCTTATTGCATAACAAAAGCAATGACAGCAAATTAAAAAATGCTAATGACTTAGAAAACGAGTTTACATGGCCCATAGCAGATGCTTAGCAACATTACGCCCCACCCCACGAAGAATGCGCCTTGCGGTCCCTCTACCCACAGAATGCGCCACCCCCGAACATACTGAACCCACAATAAATGGTACTTTAAACAAAATAACATACTTCGCAGACTGTCAGAGTCGCTAGATTTTCTTAAACGTTTTATGACATCCTGAAAGTTTGAATATACATGTTATATTCTTGTATGTATGTTGAAACAGATATCTATATTTCTCTCTCAAGTTCATTTTTTTAAAATTACAAATGATTTTCGGCCTCTTCGGGGCCCGGATAGCTTCTATCAAAGATTATATATTCCATGGTATATCACACGCTAAAAGTCTCCCTGCTTCTACCGAGGGACCATAGCTCAGAGGTAGAATCGCCGACTGACGCCAACTCGGACGGGTTCAATAGTGGGTAAAAAGCATTCGGATGCCTATCCGTACTAATGAGCTGTGATACAGCCAAACAGATCTGTCTGCGAATGACACAATATATATATATATATATATATATATATAAATATATATATATATATATATATATATATATATATATATATATATATATATATATATATAAAAAGTGAGAGAGAGCGAGATTTGTTGATAGATGTCTATTTCAACATAGTATGATAATAATTTTCCAGTAAATCCTGAAAATTATTCATTACAATATATCTGCGGAGCCAAGGAGCCTTGCTACTTCCCGGGGCCTCCCGGCCCCTAGGGGAACTTGCGGACCCCTCGCAATTGCGGAGTATGCGGGGGCTCTAAGCACGGCCCTGATAGCAGAACAGACAAACAGAGCTACGAAAGCAAGGTTGATGTGAAGGAACACATATAAGGTGCAAAATGACTTGCAAAATAACGAAATTAATTTTTATCGAATTTCTTTCTCTGTATCTGTGTTTCGTAGCAACTGTCTCAGTCTCTCCCCATAACTTTTCCATGAATTCTACTGAAATTTGCCAGCATTCGATCAGAATGAGGCCACTATCTTTACACTTACGTAAACAATTCGACATCAAAAATTTGATTAGCATTTGATCATTGAAATTTGAGTCGGAGAAGTCAAACGCGAGATTGATTGCCACTTACGGTATATATATATATATATATATATATATATATATATATATATATATATATATTTCACATAATTTTCACTTTGATTTTCAATTTTTTTAAAGTTGTTATGCTAACATTTGAGTGGGAAACGATCAATGCAATGTTGTGAGATCTAGCGACTGCTGAGAAAACTCATATGGGGATAATAAACCAGATAGATAGATAGATAGATAGATAGATAGATAGATAGATAGATAGATAGATAGATACGACCAGAGACTGTGATAGATAGATAGATAGATAGATAGATAGATAGATAGATAGATATGAACAGAGTGTGATAGATAAATTTCAACAGACTTAGATAGATAAATAAATAGATAGACAAGAGACTGCGACAGATAGATATAGAAGGAGCGATGGGTTAATTGTAACCGTTTTACGTTTTGACTCTGCGCAATCGCTTTGTTTATTTTTGATTTTGTTAACTCTACATCATAGTAGGGTCAGTTAGACAGCAATTGTGAGAAAACGAGCACCATAACAAAATTTATTCCACCAGAAATTTGACAAAAACTATAATACGAACATTTTAAAATGATGGCTGTCAAGTGCACAGAATTCGGAAAGAGTTGGTGAGTCTGATAGTGATTTCGAAGGCAAGGCAGCTCAAAAAATACACTTTGATAATTCTGATAAAAAAGCTGCTGGTTTTTGTTACTGATGGCCTCAGACTCAAAACGGAAGCCTATATCAACTGCCCTGATGAGATAGACTTTTCCTGGGTCAAGAGAGTGGCTGCTGAAAGACCATGTCTGGCAACAGGACTCTACATCATGCCATACAAGCAGATGTTTATGTGTGTCTGTTTATCTGCCTGTATGTCTGTATAGCTAGAGTCCAGTGGTTAGTAGATGAGTATTGAGTTTGCATTTAAATTTCTGGAGGTTGTAGCCGTCAGGAAAGCAAGAATATGGGAGCGAGTTACACAGGCGGGAAGTGCGAGAGAAGAAGCTGCAGGAGTAGAATTGTCGTCTGCATTTGGCTAACCTGACTGTGAATGGGTGGGGCCCAGTTGCCAGTCTGGTTGCACCTGTTGAGGAGGCACCAGTGACTTAAGTTCGTCCGAGCAGAAGCCATGAAAGTATTTATAGAACAGACAAAGGGAGGCCACATTTCGATGGTGGGGAAGTGGCTGCAGTCGAGCCGCCAGATCAGTGAGGAATAAGTAGACTAAACTACAGTGGAACCTTTGCTTACAAAAATCTATACATACGAAATTTTCAGGTTACGTAACGCCTCTTCGGGGAAAATATTGCCTCTTGTTACGAAAGAAATTTCAGGATATGAAAGGCGAAAATTTCAAATTACGCGCTGCTACACGCAGCTCTCAGGGTCCACCTCATTGCCTCCTCAAGTGCCTCCTCATTCTTGATAATGCCCCTGCCCACCCGCCAGGCCTCGAAGATGATATCCTGGAGGAGTTCTCGTTTATTAAGGTGCTGTACCTCCCACCTAACGCCACCTCTATCCTCCAGCCTATGGACCAACAAGTCATTTTGAACTTCAAGAAACTCTACATGAAAGCCCTGTTCAAGAGGTGTTTCGACATCACTGAAAACACCCAGCTTACCCTCCGTGAGTTTTGGAAGCAGAACCTCGATATTGTTGTTTGCCTCAAGATAATCGATATGGCTTGGCAAGAGGTGACCAGACGTATCCTTAATGCGGCTTGGAGAAAGCTATGGACCGATACTGCTGCCTCATGAGATTTTGAGGGGTTTGAGGTGGAGGCTTGGAACCGATTAGGGCATTTATAGGGTAAAAAGCGTCTCTACTTACGAAATTTTCACGTTATGAAACCACTTCCAGAACGAATTAATTTCGTAAGTAGAGGTTTCACTGTATATTGCAGTTTATATTATATTACAACAGGGGGTGTAAAATATTGGTGAAACAAAGAAAATTTTATAAATATCAACCGATGATGTTGACTGCACTGTCTTAAGATCGACACACAAACATTCTGAAATGTTAATATTGAAGTTCTCGAGAGGAATACTTGTGCGTACTATATACCGTTTATTTATCCGACAGATGTTTATTACTTAAACATACTTTTTAGAGGATAGCCGTAATTGAGAAGATTCCCAATGTTTAATAAGATTTTTCGTATATTCAAACCGACAGACGGAAATGAATAAATATACTGATTAATCAGTAAAAAAAAAATAAAAAATAAAAAATAATTGGATCTGCGACACCCTTGAAAGAGCAATCCGTACCTGAGTTATGCTAATACCAGTTACTGAAAAATATGTTCCCGTTGGCCTATTCAAATAACAAGTTGAAATTATGTCGCATCTCTCATTTTTTTTTTTCTGAATTTTTTTGATTATGCTGATATTTTTTCTTCTGGTCATGATTGATGTCTGGAAGACTTCGCTTCCCATTCGTGATGGCATTTTGTTTCCATTTTTTGAACAAGCTTTCGTCTACTAGAATAAAAAAATATAATATGATTTTTTTAGAATAACAATATTCAAATACACTTATAGTCTCTCTCTTGCTCTCACACAGATTTTTCTCATACACATCTATATTTATTTAAACACACTTATAGCAAGTTGATACTAATATACAAAAATATTCTGTATAACGTTCACCATACGTTGTAGGGCTCATTTCTAATCAATTCACCCCAAGCAAGGCAATAATTTCGCTAAGATAAAAGGGAATACTGGGTGTGAAAGAGAATGAGCAGACTTTAAAAATAATCAGAAGCCCATTCCTCAAAAGGAAGCAAGGGCTAAGCCTCTGTTCTGCCTCAAAAAGCAGAGGAAGTGTGTGAACCACACCGTAGAAAAACATTTATGTTTCTATAGGGGAAAAATAAACAAAATAAAATTCAATTTCAGTGTTTAAGCGAAGATGTTAGAAGTATGGTGTTGAGGAATATTTAAACCCTTTGTTGCATATTGGTTACAATTGTAACCTTTCGCTAACATTTGTTGCATATTGGTTACAGTTGTATCCAATATGCAATGAAGAGTTAAAATGAATAAGAATCAAGGGGCAAACTTCTAATTCTGTTGAAATTACCGTGGAGGAGTGCTAACCGGACGGCAAGCAAAGAGTATTTGGTCGGCTTAAATGTAATTAACCATTATTTTTACAATTTTCTGTGCATAATTTTAAGCTAGATTTGCATATTTTTAGTCATTGAGCACATTTTTCCTCGTTTTTTTGCACTGATTAGAGAAAAGCAATAAATTGGTTTATTTTTTTTACATGTTAAAATATTTCGATATTAGCATTTTTCATTAATAAAACTTTGGGCGGACCTGAAGGAAACTACCACCACCTTTAAATTTGTGGTTTTTCATTTTTTTTAATTACTTTTTTTCAGTGCAATCTTATCGATTACACCATAAACTTTCCGATTGACAAAAAAAAAAAAAAAAAAAAATTGCAAAAATTTCAAAATTTAAACAATTTTTTTGGCGGGGGGGCTCAGTTTTTCATACAACGTTATAGTAAATCGATCCTTCATTTTGGAACCACACGCCGGCACCACATTACCACCACCTGCAAATTTGTTGATTATCAATGGTTTTTTTTTTACTTTTTTTAGTGCAATCTTATCAATTAAACCCTGATCTTTCCGATTAACAAAAAACATTTGCAAAAATTTTAACATTTAAACAATTTTTGTGGGGGTGGAGGGCTCAGTTTTTCATACAACCTTAAATGTAATTACAGTGATTGTAATAAGGGGGTTTGGGTCGAATTTCCTAGCATCTGAAGAAGGCCGAAGCGTACAACGGCCGAATAATAGGTATGAGTTTAGTTTCCTCGGTCGTCTTAAGTCCCTAGTGTCGTAACGGAGAAATAATAACGAAGTAACACGTGTTATTCAGAACGGAAAGGAATTTCGGTCCTTACGTATTATCGGGAGGACCTTTGATAACAAGGTGTTATAAGCCCGCTTATAACACCAAGGAACTGGAAAAATCAGGCTTTCATCACCTCAACGTCAACCACAAGTACAACTTTGTGGATTCGAACACCGGGGCTCATACGCAGACAGTGGAACGCCTATGGGGATCGACAAAGTGGCGAAACAAGAAGCACTGTGGCACTGCACGTCACCATTTGGAGTCGTATTTGGCCGAATTCATGTGGCGGAAGCATGTTGCCTGTACTGATGTCTTTGAGTCACTTTTGGAAGCAATTGCGACGTTCTGGCCTCCGGAATTACAAATGTAATGTTATTTTATTGTTTTAACCGTTTCAATAAATAATTTACTTTAATTTTTGAGTCGTTTTTTTAAAGGTCCTCCCGATAATACGTAAGTACCGGAATTTCTTTACAAATTTAAACATTTGAAGTTGTCTGTAGTTTATTTCGGCAAAGGTAATCAGACGTTAAAAGTTTATGGTTTAGATGTTGAATAGAGTTAATTAAAATATTGCTGTTCTTATTAGAATAATATATTAATAATATATTAGATAATATATCAGTTTAATTTGACACCGGAGTCATTCAGACGAATGACACTTAGATTCGGCAAATACTCAACAAAGAAAATGTTCATTGTCGAACAAGAACGAGTATTCCAAAAGCTCAAAACAAAATTGACAGATTTGGTTCCACATAAGGTTAATCAGTCTGTTCAATATGTATAAATATATATATATTTACGCTCTCACACCCTGATTGAGCACTCTGGAAGAATGGTAGACGTTGAAAAACAGTAGCTACTCTAGCATATACGCATCATTCATTCAGCAATGAATTAGAACACTCTCAGCTGTTGGGCATGTATAATGATAATATACATGCTAAAAAGTCTGCCCCCTTCACCCGAGCACCCATAGCGCAGAGTTAGAATCGCCGACTGACGCCAATTCGGTCGAGTTTCCATCCTGGTTAAAAAGCAATCGGCTGTCTAACCGTACTGATGAGCTGTGATACAGCGAAACAGATCTGTCTGCGGATGACTATATATATATATATATATATATATATATATATATATATATTGATGTACTTAGCTTCAGAGTTGAATAGAGTACTAAAAATTCTGAGTTGTCATTAGAGGCTGATAAGTTATCAGCCTGTAATTTCACACTGGTGTTATTCAGACGTATCGTCTATTCTTTACTCTCTCTTCCATTTTTCTCTGACTCCCACTGTCACTGACCGACCGAGCACGTTAATTAGCAGGCCGGCTTTGATCACGTGGCCAGCTCAGAACGCAAACTCATTTTTAGGCGTGTAGAAACATATCACGGGTCACTATAAGTTAATTTAGTTGTTTTCTGCAAATCGCTCTCTTTTCATTGGTTAATAAATATTTTCACACTTACTCGCGAAATTTGATCTTTTTCTCAGCATAGAGGCAATGTATTTTCCTGCTGGTCAAAAAATAGATTTTCTCACTAGCTCGCGAATTTGCAGACAGTGAAGAAAATAAAGTTATTTTTATTTTGTGCTCACCACACCCTTATTGTGAACTTCCGGTTATGCGTTAAAGAAAGCGTTAGTTATTCAGTTTTTATTTGCTCGGGTCCTCAAGTGAGGCGAGTTGTGACAAAACGTCGATTTATTATATGGAGAACACGAGCGCGGACGTTCGGGCCACTGGCCAAAATTACCCAGGTCCTACTTTAGGGTTAACTGGGTACAAAGTTGGTCTTAGCATGTCTAAACTTGGCATCGCATGTCTAAGCTTCTTTTAACAGATTCCAAAAAACTCACCAAAAAGCAGGCCATTGCGTTGGGCAGTCAGTTAAGATATAATCCCTGACTATACCGAAAGGTTGAAATCAATGTAGCCGAATTATATATAGATTATTTGTAAACGATTTATTACGCGACATAGTTTTCTAACATGTGGTCTCTTTAGCCGACTTGCAGTAACTGATTTTACCGTTTTTTTAAGAACGCGCACGAAACGGGAATTTTTTGGAACGTTACGTGAGCGTTCTAAAAAAATGGTAAAATCAGTTATTGCAAGTCACCTGAAGACACCACATGGTAAAAACCTAGGTCACGTAATAAGTCGTTTACAAATGAAGAATGTGCAAAAGTTCTACGAAGTAATTGTACTGACCAATTTTTAATACAACTGTGTACTGGTCTAATTTCATTATGACCAAAAATTAAGTAATTAAGCAATCAATATATATATATATACTAGCAGTATAGCCCAGCGTTGCTTTGGTGGAATGAAAGCTTTAATACTAATCCATGGTCCTGGAGCTCAGACACAGGCTAAAGAATATTTGAAATCATAAAATAATTGCAACAATTTACCAATCGCACCTAGTGTATATATATATATATATATATATATATATATATATATATATATATATATATATACTAGCAGTATAGCCCAGCGTTGCTCGGGTGGAATGAAAGCTTTAAAACTAATCCATAGTCCTGGAGCTCAGACTCTTTGGACGTTGACACAAAAGACTAAAAAGCAATAGTTGTTTCCAGTTAAACCGAAACCGTAGACTGAAAAAAAAAATGAATGGATGTTAGTCAAATTTTGATTTCCTGGTATCTATATAAAATAAGTTTTTTTCCATCGTAAACTGAATTTTGAAGACTAAATAAGTCCTCTGAGTAAATGGTATCATGGCTGAGACTAAGAACTACAATTATACCTACTTTGAGCCCGAAGCAAAAACTAAAATAAAAGGGCTGAAAAAATACAAACATACTGGCAGATAAAAAGACACGCACAAAAACATCTTGCCTTATATATATATATATATATATATATATATATATATTATCGATTGTAAGAACTACAACCTTGAAACTCCTGAATATAACTCCTGAATATCGTTTCTTATGTCTTTGTCTATGAGTTCATCATAATTGATTAAAATCGGACCACTCCTTCTATAACCCGATTTTTTCGATTATCGATTTTCGATATTTATCGGGGATACCTCGACACAAAACCTAGCTAAGAACACTCGCAGACGCTTATAGTACAACTGTGTAAATTTTCAAGAAAATCGTTTCAGCCGTTTTGGAGTCTATAGGTAACGGACACACACAAAGACACACACAAAGACACACACACACACACACACACACGCACACACACACATACATACACACACACACACACACACACACACACACACACACACACACACACACACACAAAGTTCCATTCGTAAATAAGTTTAGATGTTTTCTTTTATGAAAAATGATATTATTGACTACATCAAGTAAATCATTTTTAAACCCAAACAATTTTTCAATATATGGAGCTGTTTTTTTTCTTTGCTTTTTTTAATACATTATTCCTGTTTTAGGGTAACTTTTTATTTCTGAAGAAAGAAACGAGAATTCCAGTATAACAATTTTACGACATAATCCCTTTTGTTAGCATTGGGCATATTCTTCAGACTTAGGCATGGATATACGCACGCATCCACACTCTCATGCAGTTGCATACAAATATAAAAATATATTATTTAATGGAGAAGAATTTTCTCCATTACAAGTTCCATTGAATAAATGTCACAATAAGAATTTTGTAAATCTTTCTCATAATTTTTCTGCTTTCTTTGCAAGAATTTTCATTTTCAATTGTGTGTTGAACCGGATCCAATGGACAATTCCTATTGTCACGAGAACCAGAAAATAATATTTCCTTTTTATTGAAACGAAAAAAAATATTTTCCTTCTTGTTCTGTTCAACACACAAAAAAAAACACACCAAACAGACGCACACATACATACACGCGCACACAAATAAACACACACAAATATGTGTGTGTGTGTGTGTGCACGCGCGTGTGTCTGTGCATATGCGAATAAAGACAAAAGAAACAAAATTTTCTCTTTTTAATTATGTTGCTGTTTTAAATGTATATTTTATTTGTGTGTGATGTTTACACTCACACAAACACACACACACACACACACACACACACACACATATATATATATATATATATATATGTAAACTTATCGTTATACTCGTTTCGAAAAACCCTCCGAGTACATACGCGGAAGGAAAAAATAGTAATAAAAAAGAACGAGCTAAGTTGCATATATATATATATATATATATATATATATATATATAGTGTCATCCGCAGACAGATCTGTTTCGCCGTATCACAGCTAATCAGTACGGTTAGACTCCGATTGCTTTTTTACCCAGGATTGAAACCCGACCGAAATGGCATCAGTCGGCGACTCTACCCCCGGGCTATGGGCTTGAAGTAGGCAGACTTTTTAGCGCATTTCATTATACGCGTCCAATAGCTAGAGCGCTCTGATTCAGTACATGCCAGAGTAGCTACTGTTTCTCAAAGTCTACTATTATTCCAGAGTGCTCAATCATATATATATATATATATATATATATATTGCCTTAAAAAAACTGATGTCTAAGGAACCTTTTGGCCAACACATTTAAAAGGTCTTCGTTGGCGTTATTATTAATAATAAAACTGGACTCAGGGAAAACAACAAAAGTTTACTTACAAAAAGAGGAATCCAAGAGGAGGAAGAGCTTGTGTAAAAGTAAATTTTAATCAAAAATATTAAAATGTAATTGGGGTGTTTTAAATCGTAATATTACAGAGACAGGACTCAGTGAAACGTGTGAAGTTAGGGGGGATGATCATTGTCGTTTAACATTTAGTTTGAGGCGAAGAACGATGCATAGAGTTTTTTTCCGAGGTGAATGGAAAAAGATACAGGGGAAAGCAACGGATAACATATTTGAAGGACCTAATCAGGTGGATGACGGAACGAGGATTGCATGGTGTAACAGGAGAAGGCGTGCTCAGAGCCACCAAAGATAGGGAAACGTGGAAGGCCATGATCGCCTACATCCCGAAGAGACAAAGCACATACAAGAAGAAGAATATGACTTCGCGTCTATTTATAATTATAGGCACAGCCACTTTTTTTAAATCGCATCACCCCGAGCAAGGCGGTAATTCCACTGATGTACAGGGGGCTACATAAGTGTAAAAAGATTAATTAGAAGAGAGTGAAGAGGAAGATGAACCAGTTAGAAAGGAGCAATAGAAGGATGGGAATACAGATGTGATGACAGATGCAAAGGTGGAGAGAAAGGAAAGGATATAGGAGGTGGGGAAAGAACTAGAGTCAAGTGGTTAATAGATGAGTATTGACATTGCATTTAAATTTCTGGAGGTTGTAGGCGTCAGGAAAGCAAGAATATGGGAGCGAGTTCCACAGGCGGGAAGTGCGAGAGAAGAAGCAGCAGGAGTAGAATTGTCGTCTTCATTTGGTTAATCTAACTGTGAATGGGTGGGACCCAGTTGCCAATCTGGTTGCTCGAGTAAACACCTGCTGAGGAGGCACCAGTGACTTAAGTTCGTTCGAGCAGAGGCCATGAAAGTATTTATAGACAGACAAAGGGAGGCCACATTTCATCGGTGGGGAAGTGGCTGTAGTCGAGCCGCCAAGTCGGTACCTATCACATTGCTGATTCTTTAGCTTTGTTCATGATCTGGTTGGTAATCTTTCAGAATTAGCTTCTTCCGGTTCGTTTATTTTTGAGTTTGGCTCGGACTGTTTGTACGTAGGTGCACATTGCATTTTAAAGAACTTTTTTGCAGCGATTTCGGGTAGTTTTAAATGCAGTAAAGGTCCAACTAGATCGTACCTCGATAGATATTAAATTAGTGGTCACCGGTGTGATGTGATTGGAGCGAATTCAGGGATGAACCAGGACGGACTGTATTTTCTTTTTCGGAGATTGTTTATTACTATAAAACACTCCAATCAAGAAAGGATTCTTTCAGAGAGAGGTGGATGCGAATTTGCGGAAGCATGCGTCAAGAGGGTTGAGAGGGGAACTTCAGTCATATATGAGTGAAAGCTGTTATAGTCTTCCTTCCGGGTAACGACATATGTGTCTCTCTAGTTCAGTGTGTTGATTATCTATCTATCTATCTATCTATCTATCTATCTATCTATCTATCTATCTATCATATAAATTTCTATCTATCTATCTATCTATCTATCTATCTATCATATTCAATTTCTATCTATCTATCTATCTATCTATCTATCTATCTATCTATCTATCATATTCAATTTCTATCTATATATCTATCTATTTTTCTATCTATCTATCTATCTATCTATTTTTCTATCTATCTATCTATCTATCTATCTATCTATCTATCTCAGTCTCTGTTCATATCTATCTATCTATCTATCTATCTATCTATCTATCTATCTCAGTCTCTGTTCATATCTATCTATCTATCTATCTATCTATCTATCTATCTATCTATCTATCTATCATAGTCTCTGTTCATATCTATCTATCTATCTATCTATCTATCTCAGTCTCTGTTCATATCTATCTATCTATCTATCTATCTATCTATCTATCTCAGTCTCTGTTCATATCTATCTATCTATCTATCTATCTATCTGTCTGTTCATATCTATCTATCTATCTATCTATCTATCTATCTCAGTCTCTGTTCATATCTATCTATCTATATATATCTATCTATCTATCTCAGTCTCTGTTCATATCTATCTATCTATCTATCTATCTATCTATCTCTCTCGGTCTCTGTTCATATCTATCTATCTATCTATCTATCTATCTAAGTCTCTGTTCATATCTATCTATCTATCTATCTATCTATCTATCTATCTATCTATCATATTCATTTCTATCTATCTATCTATCTATCTATCTATCTATCTATCATATTCAATTTCTATCTATCTATCTATCTATCTATCTATCTATCTATCTATCTATCTATCTATCATATTCAATTTCTATCTATATATCTATCTATTTTTCTATCTATCTATCTATCTATCTATTTTTCTATCTATCTATCTATCTATCTATCTATCTATCTATCTCAGTCTCTGTTCATATCTATCTATCTATCTATCAATCTATCTATCTATCTATCTATCTCAGTCTCTGTTCATATCTATCTATCTATCTATCTATCTATCTATCTATCTATCTATCTCAGTCTCTGTTCATATCTATCTATCTATCTATCTCAGTCTCTGTTCATATCTATCTATCTATCTATCTATCTATCTATCTATCTATCTATCTATCTCAGTCTCTGTTCATATCTATCTATCTATCTATCTATCTATCTCAGTCTCTGTTCATATCTATCTATCTATCTATCTATCTATCTATCTCAGTCTCTGTTCATATCTCTCTATCCATCTATCTCAGTCTCGGTTCATATCTATCTATCTATCTATCTATCTATCTATCTCAGTCTCTGTTCATATCTATCTATCTATATATATATCTATCTATCTATCTCAGTCTTCTGTTCATATCTATCTATCTATCTATCTATCTATCTATCTATCTATCTATCTATCTATCTATCTCTCAGTCTCTGTTCATATCTATCTATCTATCTATCTATCTATCTAAGTCTCTGTTCATATCTATCTATCTATCTATCTATCTATCTATCTATCTATCTATCTCAGTCTCTGTTCATATCTATCTATCTATCTATATATCTATCTATCTATCTATCTATCTATCTATCTCAGTCTCTGTTCATATCTATCTATCTATCTATCTATCTATCTATCTATCTATCTATCTATCTATCTCAGTCTCTGTTCATATCTATCTATCTATCTATCTATCTATCTATCTATCTCAGTCTCTGTTCATATCTATCTATCTATCTTTCTATCTATCTATCTATCTATCTCAGTCTCTGTTCATATCTATCTATCTATCTATCTATCTATCTATCTATCTATCTATCTCAGTCTCTGTTCATATCTATCTATCTATCTATCTATCTATCTATCTATCTAAGTCTCTGTTCTATCTATCTATCTATCTATCTATCTATCTATCTATCTATCTATCTATCTCAGTCTCTGTTCATATCTATCTATCTATCTATCTATCTATCTATCTATCTATCTATCTCAGTCTCTGTTCACTTATCTATCTATCTATCTATCTATCTTTCTATCTATCTATATAGTCTCTGTTCATATCTATCTATCTATCTATCTATCTATCTATCTATCTATCTCAGTCTCTGTTCATATCTATCTATCTATCTATCTATCTATCTATCTATCTATCTATCTATCTATCTCAGTCTCTGTTCATATCTATCTATCTATATATATCTATCTATCTATCTCAGTCTATGTTCATATCTATCTATCTATCTATCTATCTATCTATCTATCTCAGTCTCTGTTCATATCTATCTATCTATCTATCTATCTATCTATCTATCTATCTATCTCAGTCTCTGTTCATATCTATCTATCTATCTATCTCAGTCTCCATTCATCTATCTATCTATATATCTATCTATCTATCTATCTATCTATCTATCTATCTCAGTCTCTGTTCATATCTATCTATCTATCTATCTCAGTCTCTGTTCATATCTATCTATCTATCTATCTATCTATCTATCTATCTCAGTCTCTGTTCATATCTATCTATCTATCTATCTATCTATCTATCTATCTCAGTCTCTGTTCATATCTATCTATCTATCTATCTATCTATCTATCTATCTATCTATCTATCTATCCCAGTCTCAGTTCATATCTATCTATCTATCTATCTATCTATCTATCTATCTATCTATCTATCTATTTCCAGTAGCAAGGCCTCTGATCGCAAGTTTGGAGGTTTAGAAGAACCGCCTCTTCATTACTGTTGTTCCCAGTTCGATCCTGTCCACGGAGGCGGTAACGCCTGTTAATCTACGAGCTATTTGAAATGACGAAAACATTGCAAAACAGAAGAAAAACTCTATGAAATTGTAAAAGTACATTCAAATGGTGAAGACACCAGTGATACATTTTATTAAAAAACTAGCAGTTATGATGAATTTACATAGCAAATACTTACACAGCGCCCACCCTCGTTACTTTTATAGATATAGATAACAGTGTAGAATGTCTCTATTTGATTATGGTTGTAGGGGGATAATAATTTAGAAGGCAGACTTTTTAGCGCATATATTATCATTATACGCGCCCAATAGCCAGAGTGCTCTAATTCATTTTACTGAATGAGCGATATATTTCCCAACATATATATATATATATATATATATATATATATATTTGGAAATTCATCTTTATCAATATTAAGTCGTCAAGCATGCATTATTGTAGCCATTTGCCGTGAAATCTGTATTGCTTAATCGAGATTTCATTTGCCTTTGGTCTTTTTCTTCTGTCCTGATCTTCTACTTTGATGAATGGTACCTGGAAATTTCCGGCGTCAACATCACAAGGTGCCTGCGTACAGATCACTACCTCAACTTTGTCGTCTCTTTTTGGACTTTTCCCCTGACAGCCGTGCCCTCGCCCTTGTCAGCTGCCAAGTTGCAAATGTCGACGAATAAACGAAAATGTCACTTTTCTCTCTTTTAGCCTCGAGCCATATTTCTTTGCACTCATTCATCTTTGTCTCCAAAGCACTTTGTTTCTTATAATCTTTCAGCAACGTTTACTTTCGGCTGTCGTACAATTAGGATAGTTTTTGATGAGCAGTTCAGATTTGGCACAAGGCTGAAAGTCCAGGGCACTGACCGAGGATCGAACTCACTATTCATTTGTAATGATTCTAGCGAGAGAAGCTTGCAAACAATTAGGTCGCGTCGGGGTGCCAAATAAGATTAAGATGTGTCATAAATAATTTCTTTTTTTGCTTATTTAATTTTTTTTTATCGTTACCTAAACGAGAAGTTGGACGCAATATTTTACAAGAATGTCCAAGCAGCTCATTTATGTGCGTTGGGGTGCAGTGAATATCGGCTCGGAACGAGAAATCAGGAAGCCGAGTTCGAATTCCAGTTGAATTCATTGCACTCACTTACGCGCAAATACCCTTGGGAAAGGTATTAATCCGTCTCTTTCTTCCAGTTATGGGTTAAATAACAGGACAGATTGGGTTCTATAGCCTTGGGTGGCAACCAGTATACCGCAGAAAGCAATGGCAACCTACTTCGGGATAATCTTCTTTCGAGACATGATCGCCCAAGCGCGTTTCACGTATAGGACTTAACTGACTAATATCACCGGATTGTGCGTTGTGGTGCAGTGGCTATCGACTCGGAACGAGAAATCGTGGAGCCGAGTTCGAATTCCAGTCAAATTCGTTGCATTCACTTTATACGCAAATAACATTGGAAAAGATATTAATCCATCTCTTCCCTCCAGCTATGGGTCAAATAACAATTAGGATGGTTTTCTCTGCGCAGTTTAGTTATGGCACAAGGCTAAAAGTACGGGGCACTGACTGAAGATCGAGTTCACTATTCATTTGTAATGATTTTAGCAAGGATAACAGGATAGATTGCGTTCTATAGTCTTAGTTCGCAACCAGAACGGCATCCATCTGTGGAAAGATCTTCTGTCCAGTCAGTCATGTCTCTTTCGAGACTTGATCGCCTAAACGTGTATCATTTAAGTGACTAAATTCTCCGAGGGGTGATCAAAACGTATCGAGATTAGTGCTATAAATAAAGAAAACTGCAACACATATCAATTCTCTATTTAATCTCCTTCGAAGAAGTCAACTTCTGAAACCACTCATTTATCTAGTGTCGTTCGCCCTGGGTATGACGAGAAATGACATCTGTCAGCAAGCCCTCTGATCGGAAGTTTTTAAAGAGCCAGTAACCACCTCTTAATTGCTGTTGGTCAGTCCTTACCCAGGGTGGTAGCACCTGTTATGATTCCAAGTATGAGAAAACAGTCAACCTCCATTAAGGGCTCAGAATAAAATATAAAAAATACATTTTTATAGCAAAAATACCAGTATTGCATTTTTGTATAAAAATTTCTTGGGGTCTTAAGAAAATTAGATATCGGCATTGAATAACTCCTAAACAGATGATATGCCGTTAAACAAACCAACCATCCAACCAACCACCAAAAGAATCGTCTAGTGTCATTTCTATGGATGGAAACATTCCTAGGCCTCTTTTTGGAGAAGGATAGAAAGCATCCGGCTCATTTCATTCTCTTAGATTTTCCTCAACGTTTTAACATTTGTCACTTTCTCGGAGGATTTGATTTTCGGAAAGATTAAAAAGACGCAAGGTGCGTTATCTAGTGATTATGGTGATTTTTGAGCCTGGGGAATTTTTTTTTTTTTACCCAAAATTGCCATGGACACTTATGGAAGCCCCGTACTTTTAGCCTTCTGCCATATCTAAACTGCACATAAAAAAAAATCCGACACACCTTCCTTCTAAGAGCGGCTGTGAACATTAGAACTGAGGGTGATTAAAACTTTTTACGTAGCGGCTTCACTCTGAGGACTTTACATCCGTCACCATAGAAACATTCCGATACTTTTTGATCAGATATCATACGTACAGGAAATGAACAACAAACAATTAATATAAATTCAATGAATTCCTTCTAATTTGCCAAAAGGTTCAGCAAAGTCAGCAGAAGACACAGAAAAATAAAATAAAACAAATAAAGACAATTAACTATCAAAATTCTTCTTTGTGCCGTGTCTCTTCAGGACGTTGGCGATCATGGCTCTCGACAATTTTCTCTTTTTGTCAGTCTTAATAAATTTTGTATTTTTGGTCAGTCAGTCAGTTAAGTGTCATACGTGAAACACGCTTGGGCGATCATGTCTCGAAAGAGACATGACTTACTGGGCAAAAGATTATCCCGCAGTAGGCTGATATTGTTTTCTGCGGCAGACTGGTTGCCAGCCAAGGCTATAGAACCCAACTTGTCCTGTTATTTGACCTATAGCAGAAGTGAGAAGAGATGGATTATATTACATTATTATATTAAGTATAATTAGTTGGGGATCCGTTTTAGTACTTGATAACAATAGAAAAATAGTCCCCCACTTAATGTCCAGTAGAAGTTTTAGTTATGTTTCCAACTACTGTATTCACTCAGTTAAGTGCCATGCGTGATACACGCTTTAGGCGATCATGTCTCGAAAGAGACATGACTGACTGGGCAGAAGATTATCCCGCAATAGGTTAGCATTGCTTTCTGTGGCAGACTGGTTGCCAGCCAAGGCTATAGAACTCAGTCAGTCCTGTTATTTGACCTATAGCTGAAGTGAGAAGAGATGGATTATATTACATTATTATATTAAATATAATTAGTGGGGGATCAGTTTAGTACTTGATAACAATAGAAAACGGATCCCCCACATTATTCTCAGTAGAAATTTTAATTATGTTTCCAACTATTATATTCAGTCAGTCAGTTAAGTGCCATACGTGATACACGATTGGGCGATCATGTCTCGAAAGATACATGACTGACTGGGCAGAAGATTATCCCGCAGTAGGTTGCCATTGCTTTCTGCGGTAGACTGGTTGTCGACCAAGGCTATAGAACCCAATCTGTCCTGGAGAGAGAAGAGATAGATTATATTACATTATTATATTAAGTATAATTAGTGGGGGATCAGATAAGTACTTCATAACAACTGAAAACCGCTCTCCAACTTTATGCCAAGTACAAGTCTTAATTATGTTTCCAACTATTATTTTCAGTCAGTCTGATAAGTGCCATACGTGATACACGCTTTGGGCGATCATGTCTCTTTAGAGATATGACTGACTGGGCAGAAGATTATCCCGCAGTAGGTTGGCATTGCTTTCTGCAATAGACTGGTTGCTATCCAAGTCTATAGAACCCAATCTGTCCTGACATTTCACTCATAGCTGGAGTTAGAAGTGATAGATGATTATATTAAGTATATTTAGTGGGGGATCAGTTTATTACTTATTAACAATAGAAAACCGATCCCTCCACTTTATGCCATGTTCAAATTTTAATCATGTTTCTAACTATTATATTCAGTCAGCCAGTTAAGTGTCACACGTGATACATGCTTTGGGCGATCATGTCTCGAAAGTGGCATGACTGACTGGGCAGAAGATTATCACGCAGTATGTTGCTATTGCTTTCTCCGGGAGACTGGTTACCAGTCAAGGCTATAGAACCCAATCTGTACTGTTATTTAACTCATAACTGGAATAAATATATGGATTAATACCTTTCCCAGGGGTATTTGTACGTAAGTGAATGCAAGGAATTCAACTGGAATTCGAACTCGGCTCTCCGATTTCTCGTTCCGAGGCCGATATCCACTGCACCTTGGTATTCCTCCTAAACACTGTTTTGCTGTCCATTTACGCCAGAAGTTCTTTATTTACTTCGATTTTCCATGTTTCTTCAAAACGTTGGCAGTCATGGTTCTCCATAACTTCCTCTTCTTTCTAGCCCCGAGCAAATTCTGTTTTTGTTTTTGTTATCGTTTTAAACCCTGTTTTTGCCACCCATTTACTGAACCTCTTTAGTTAAAATCTGTCCTGTGATTATCGAAATTTCTAAACCTTCTTTTTTCATTTTGTGCGCTAGAAATGTTAACTGTTTCTTTCCGATGTTAAGTATAAGTGTTGCAATTGTCTCTAAAATTTTGTCGTTGCTGCAAAGTTCGATTGTTCCTCTGGCAGATGTAATAAGTAAATTAACGGCAGATATACATGTATTTACAATCGCTGTAGGATGTTAAAATCAAGTGGTTGGATGAATGTCGTCTGTAGGAGTTAGTTTAGAAACGTTTAGTTTAGAAGTTCTTTGATTACTTGTTTTATATTCCCAAATGATTCAAATAGCCGGGCTAATCTTTGTAAATTTTGACATTTGTGCAAATAGAATTAACGTATTTAGTGTATACTAGCAGTATAGCCCGGCGTTGCTTGGGTGTAGTGGAAGCTTTAAAACTAATCCATAGTCTTGGAGCTCAGACTCTGCCTAAAGAATAGTTGTGTGACGTTTAGTGAGAATCGGATAAAAATTGTGGACTTGTATAAAAGACATACAGACAAATAAACAGACACACACACAAACATCTTGCCTTTTATATATATATATATATATATATATATATTATCGATTTTCTGCACTATTGTAAGAACTGCAACCTTGAAATTTCTGAATATCGTTTCTTGTGTCTTTGTCTATGAGTGTATCAAATTTGATTAAAATCGGACCACTCCTTCTATAACCCGATTTTTTCGATTATCGATATTTATCGGGTGTACCTCGACACAAAACTAAGCTAAGAACACTCGCAGACGCTTATAGTACAACTGTGTAAATTTTCAAGAAAATCTGTTCAGCCATTTCGGAGTCTATAGTTAACGGATACACACACACACACACACACACACACACAGAGATAAAGTTTCATTTATAAATAAGTTTAGATTTAGATTAGATTAAGATAGCGCATGTCTGAGGTCGTGACCCGGTGAAGATTGGTACAGTACAGAAAAAATACTAAGACTACTGTTACTATTACTACTACTATTACTACTACCAAAATTAAAATCATGGCTGACGAAAGTCTATATCTGTGTAAAATGTTTACTAATTAAGCTTCAGTTTATTTAATAGTTAGTCAAGAATTAAAAAAAAAAAGATTCCGTACACGTGTTCAACTGTAAAAAATCTATCAACATTTTCTGTTGCGCAAGTTTGAGGTAGTGAGCCGGTTAAGGTTGGTACAGTCAGTTGAGTGCCATACGGGATACACGCTTTAGGCGATCATGTCTCGAAAGAGACATGACTGACTGGCCAGAAGATTATCCCACTGTAGGTTGCCATTACTTTCTATGGTAGACTGGTTGCCGACCAAGGATATAGAACCCAATCTGTCATATTATTTGACCCATAACTGGATGGAAAAGACCGATTAATACCTTTCCCAAGGGTATTTGTGCGTAAGTGAATGCAAGGAATTCAACTGAAATTCGAATTTCGAACTCGGCTCCACGATTTCTCGTTCCGAGTCGATAACCACTGCACCACAACGCACAATCCGGTGATATTAGTCAGTTAAGTCCTATACGTGAAACGCGCTTGGGCGATCATGTCTCGAAAGAAGATTATCCCGAAGTAGGTTGCCATTGCTTTCTGCGGTAGACTGGTTGCCACCCAAGGCTATAGAACCTAATCTGTCCTGTTATTTAACCCATAACTGGAAGAAAGAGACGGATTAATACCTTTCCCAAGGGTATTTGCACGTAAGTGAGTGTAATGAATTCAACTGGAATTCGAACTCATTTCCCCGATTTGTCGTTTCGAGTCGATATCCATTGCATCACAATGCACATAAATACTAAACTACTACTACTACTACTACTACTACTGATAATAATAATAATAATAATAATAAACTCACACTTTACGAAAGACTATATCTGTGTAAAATATGTATTAAGTCAGTCAGTTAAGTGCCATACGTGAAACACGCTTGGGCGATCATGTCTCGAAAGAGACATGACTGACTGGACAGAAGATTATCCCGCAGTAGGTTGCCATTGCTTTCTGCGGTAGACTGATTGCCGACCAAGGCTATAGAACCCAATCTGTCCTGCTATTTAACCCATAACTGGAAGGAAGAGACGGATTAATACTTTTCCCAAGGGTATTTGCGCGTAAGTGAAGGCAATGAATTCGGCTGGAATTCGAACTCGGCTCCCTGATTTCTCGTTCCGAGCCGATATCCACTGCACCACAACGCACATGTATTAAGTAATACATGTGCGTTGTGGTGCAGTGGATATGGGTGTAATACATCCATGTATTTATTGTATATATGGGTGTAATACATCCATGTATTAAGTAAGCTTCAGTTTATTTAATAGTTAGTGAAGAATTAAAAAATCCGTATACTTGTTCAAGTTTAAAAAATCCATGAACATTTTCCGTTGCTATTAGATGCGTAAAACTCCTCTGTAAAATAAATTATGCAAACGATGATTTTCTAAAGCGTAGCTTAGATGTGGCACAAGGGCGAAAGTATGGAACACCCAGTGAGAATCGAACTCACTAGACACTCATAAGTTATTTAAGAAGTAAAGTTTGCCGGCCTTGTACCACATCGAGTGCCCTAGTTTATGGAATTTATATGCATTAATATGAGCAAGAATGAAGATTTTTCAATAATCCTCTCTATTATAATAAAGACCGTTATGCATCAATTTGAATGGAGTTAACTACAAATATATTCCTCATGACAGGAGGAATATATATATATATATATTTTAATCGTTTCACCCCAAGCAAGGCATTCCACTGCCACTATTGCGCTTGGGGCTACATAGGGGAAGGCAAATAGAAAGAGTGGTTAGATACAGGAAATGGCAGAAGGCGGGGATAGGTAGTTTGGAGGATGGGAAGAGTGTTTGAAAGAATGGAAGCGAGTTATTGTGTTAGGAGGTGTCTATTGACCTTACATTTAAACTTCTGGAGATTGTAGCCGTCGGGAAAGCACTCATGTGGAAGGGAATTCCACAGTCGGGAATTACGAGAAAAGAAACTGTTGGAGTAGAAGTTGCGGTTGCATTTACATATATATATATATATATATATATATATATATATATATATATTCCTTCTGTCATATTCATGGAGAGAAGAGAAGGACAATACCACCGCCATGTTGGCTCAGTATACTAGCGAGGTAGCGTCCTCTCAGTTCATTCTCTTTACTACCAGTTATTAAACTTTACTATCAGTTATGAAAGCTTTTGATGCGTGTTTGCACTTTAACTGTGTTTTAATATTTAATTGTTTGCAGTAGTTAAATCGTGAGTAGTAAATAATATATATATATATATATATATAAATATTTATTTCTTATGTCGTGTAGAATTTTTACAGATATATACACGTCCTATGTCGTGTAGGGTTTCGTGTGTGTGTCATTGCGTTCTTGCTAGTATGTGTACATATTTGTGTGTATGCGCGCATGTGAGTATATAAGTTAAAAAAAAAACAACAAAATATAAACAAGACCCCCACTCGATATTTGACCCATCGCAAATCATTTTCCCTTAAAGCGGAAAGAGATTCGCTCACGAGTATAAGATGTGAACTACCACCCGCAAGCAAGACTATGACTGACACATCCTGCCTGACGACGGTGGCGAGACCAGAAACACGTGTAGCAGAATGCAAAATACAAAAAATAAAAAACAATATATTTTATAAAATAACACTTGCGGTTTATCTTTTTATTTAACATATTTAGGTACGTACAAAATATCGCTAAAAAACAGCATGAAACAGCATAGTATGAATAAAAAAGTTCATAAACTTAATAAAACTAACTTTTTCCATCAAAATATTTATATTTTTATTAAGAGGAAAGATCAAAGCAATTTTTAATTATTTTTAAAATTTTTTGAATCTCTGCTAACATTTTCGAAATTTTGATAGAAAATGTTGTTTTATTTGAGTTAGCGGCTAAAAAAAAAATTACGCCTTTATTACAATAGGTTATGTGGTAATGCTGATACAACCCACTTTTTTCACGGTAACAAACACATTAATTTGAAAATTCTCGCAAAAATCAAATAATAGTCAGATTTGAATGAAACTTTCAGTACTCATTCACAAATGAATGAAATTATTTTTGAAATTATTATTTTTTTAAATTTCTCGGTGAAAATATTTTTTTTTAACTCTGTTACCCCCCCCTCTACGTAAATCCATGAAATTTTAATAAATTTTAATTAGCTGTATAAATTTTTTTTATTAGTTAAATGCAGGACTCATTGGGGCATATAAATCATCTATGTTTTTTATTCTAAAGTGGACAACCTGGCCGAAAATCTGCTCCGAAGAGTAAAATAAAAATGCAATAAATCTCTGATATAATTTAATTTGATAAACTTTTAATTGCTGGAATAAATAATAATTATTAAGGACATTATACTCTGAAGAAAAAAAAAATTTTCGTTTACTAATAAAATTTTGAAATAATTGTTTTTATTTTTTTATTTTTTATTATAATAATTCATAAAAGTGTTAAAAATATTTTAAAAACCTTTTATTAAAACGTTGTTGAATTTCTTCTTACTTAAGAATTGATTATCACATTGCCTATCGAAAATTGAAAAGTTTAATAAAAATCATTCACCAATTTTACTTTTAAAATAATTAAAAATAATTAAATTTTGGAAATTTTTATTAAGTACGGTGTTTCATACGGATCGAAACAAGTTTCCGTAGAGGTAGTATTGTTTTTAGAAGTTAACAAGTCTTTGGATGAATTCCCCTTACATCGAAAACTAAACAAACCAAACTTTGATTCTAATTTAATTTTTTTTTTAGTAAATTAAAATTATTCTAAAAGAAATTTAATTTTTTCAGAAAGCATATTAATAATGTAAGATAAATATGTAATATCTAAACATAAAAATATTTAATATTTCAGAAAAATATTAATAAATAACAGTTCGGTTATTTTAATTTACTTCTTTCTTTTAAAAGAAATTTAAATTTTTATTCATTCAGAAAGCATATTTTTATTTATTCAGAAAGCACATTTTTATTTATTCAGAAAGCACATTTTATTTTTATTTATTCAGAAAGCACATTTTATTTTGATTTATTCAGAAAGCATATCTTATTTTTATTTATTCAGAAAGCATATTTTATTTTTATTTATTCAGAAAGCATAGTCTGGCTATAAATCTAAACTAAAATTCTATAAAATGTTATACTTGCTGAAAATATTATATGAAATTTTTAATTTTACTATTTAGTTAAAAAACAACAAAAAAAAATTCAATTTCCAAATATTACGTTTTAAGCTACACGAAATTTTTGTCACTTACGACCGCCATCCAAACGTCATTCACACCTGCTACTTGTCAACACGTAATTTATCTCCTAGATAAGCGCTGACAAGAGGGCTACTGTTTTTAAAGAGTGATTTATTTCGTAAATATCAAGTCAGTAAGCACTTAATACTTGTTTGAAATCAGATAAAGGAAGGTTTCAATTATAAAAATCAACTTAAATAACGTGTCAAGGAGGCATATTTTTTTTTGCAAGATTTTTAAATCAGAAATTTAGCTACTGTTTACATAATCTGTCGATTCGTCAATAATGGCGGTAAATTTAAAAAAAAATTTTTTTGCAGTTAAATTTTTGATTCCGAGCAATATAATTTCGGTTTGAACTAAACCAGGGTATTTTGCTTATGGTAATTAGTAAATTTAATCTCTTGGCTTTCAATTAAAATTAAAGCTTCAAGAAAACGTTTTTATTTTTAAAAATTAAATTTAAATTGAGGTATCGAAAATCGGCAGTGATTTTTGGTACATACCTAATATATATATATATATATATATATATATATATATATATATATATATAATCATCTCAAATATTTTGCCGTCATTTTTAAGGGCTGAGGTATATGCATATTATTTGCAGTGTATCCTGACAGGGTCGGATTGACATTCTGTCTTAGAGTAAGAAGGGAACATTGGGCAAAAATGGTGGAGAATAACTGATCAAAATAATAATAATAATAATAATAATAATAATGTGCAAACACTATGGAAAATCTGTAAACAAACACTAGTATGAACATCACCCCGCACCGGTTACAGAAATAGAAGATGTAACCATTCTATGGGATTACACCATCTACACAGACAGAAAAATTGAAGCAAATATGCCAGACATTAATGTTAAAAACCAGAAAGAGAAAACTTGTCTATTAATTGATATGGCTTGTCCAGCGGATTGTAACATAGCAACCAAGGAATTTGAAAAACTGTCAAAATATAAAGACCTGGAAATTGAAATAGAAAAAATGTGGAAATTGAAAACAAGAGTTGTGCCATTGATAGTAGGTGCACTTGGAATGATAAAAAAATTGAACAAAACAACACATTGAAAGAATCCCTGGAAACCCCAGCCTAAGAGATATACAAAAAATTGTCTTATTAGGTAAAGCCCACATACTAAGGAAAACTTTGTCTATGTAACGCTAGGGATGATAGGGAAGATAGAAAAAAAATGAAATGGAGCCATAACAACACACCACGACCTGGCTTAGGTCTTTCTGCAGACTTGGTCGGTAGTGCGACCATAGCAGAAATCGAAATATGATGACAAATGACATAATAATAATAATAAGAACATTCTCTGCATGGCCAATATCCAGAACGTGCTAATAAAGCTGTTGTTTATAAAGCTAATACTTATCAGTGGTTACGAGCATCTGGATTTAAGTCTGAAACGGAACTGTTGATTCACTAACATACACGGAAGCAACAAAGAACAGGGTGATACAATTATTCAAACAACACGAAAACGGAAAGAAAAATCTTCAAAGGAGGTTGTAAATACAAACGAGATTTACATTTGTTAGATTTTGCAAAAGACCAAAACACAATCCAAAAACTAACTGTTGCATCAAAAAATATAAAAAAATAAATCCAAAAACAAAGGCAATAAGGTTTTGGTTGTTCTGTTTTTATGGCATATCAACCTCGGCGGGTCATTTATTGCCAACAAAATTATATTTATTTATTGCTGGTAATACCTTTTTCTTTCAACAATTTATTGTTGTTTTTTATATAAGTTTTGTGTCTAATAATACTTTTTCTTTTCGAGTATCAAGATTCATTGGGATTTTGTTTTTAAGGGCAGGGTCCCCAAGTCCTACCCTTGTTATTTAACCCATAACTGGAGGGAAGGATTAATACCTTTCCCAAGGGTACCAGTGCTTAAGTGAATGCAGGGTATTCAACCGGAATTCGAACTCAGCTCACTGATTTCTCTTTCCGAGCCGATATCCACTGCACCACAACGCACATCCATCACTAAACGCTTATAGCACCTGATATTCCCAAGCGGTCACCCATCTAAGTACTGTCCAGGCTCAACGTTGCTTAACTTCGGTGATCGAGCGAGAATCGGTGTATTCAACGTGATATGGCCGTAAGCACGCATATCCGTCACCAAACGCTTATAGCACTTGATATTCCCAAGCGGTCACCCATCTAAGTACTGTCCAGGCTCAACGTTGCTAACTTCGGTGATCGAGCGAGAACCGGTCTATTGAACGTTATAGGCCGTAAGCCAAGCCATTAAGGAAACAACGCTATCCTGATAATCATTTGCATGGCCAATATACAGAACAGTCATCGATAATTACGATCATGTAGAATGGAAAGAAAAAGAAAATTAATACTGAGCATCAGAAAGAGACAGCTGAAGTTCCTGGGACATGCAATGAGGAAAGATGGCTTAGAGGATCTGATACTAACAGGCCAGATAGAGGGACAAAGAGACAAGGAAACGCAACGGATTTGAAGGACCTAATCAGGTGGATGACGGAACGAGGGTTGCATGGTGCAACAGGAGAAGGCGCGCTCAGAGACCCCAGGTATAGGGAAACGTGGAAAGCCATGATCGCCTACGTCCTGAAGGGACAAGGCACATAGAAGAAGAAGAAAGAGAAGTGATGAAACGGAAGGTTTTCTTTTTTCAGTCCAAGAATTAGAGTCTTTTCATTATGAATTTTTAGGCAAAAATCATACATAATAGTGTGGATCCAAAATGCAAATTCTGTAAAAAATATCAGGAAAACATAGACCATCTCACCTTAGGATGTTCTCGCCAAATGAATATAAAAATTGTTAAGATAGATTAAGGCAACGAGCAAACATTTTCGAAAAGATGTTAGCAAACGCTCATCTGAAATTATTTGTTTGAACATTATTTTTTAATCGATACTCGTATTTGAGTAGATATTGTGTTTTTAATTATACAGTAAATTTGTTTCTACCGGCCTGATTATTTACGATAAATTTTGTTACAAAAGTATGTGTCATTCGGCAGGATTCGTAGCTGCGATCTCTATCAACATAGGGGAAAACACCAATTGATCTGGTGCGTCTTAGATCACTCGAGCACGATATATATATATATATATATATATATATATATATATATATATATTAACAAAATGGTTAAACAACCGACATATTGAAATAATTATTTGTTTGAACATTATTTTTTAATCGATACTCGTATTTGAGTAGATATTCTGTTTTTAATCAAACAGTATATTCGTTTTTACCGGCCTGATTATTTTTTTATGAAATATGTCATTCGGTAGGATTCGAACCTGTAACCCCTGTCAAATACGAGTTTAGATCAAAAATAATCTTCAGACAAATAGTTTTAATATGTCGTTTGTTTAACCATTTCGTTAATGTTCGGGATTTTCCGTAACTTTGTCTATTTATAGTTCTTGACATTACGATACATTTCAGAGCAGAGATGGTTATTTGCGTAGAATCATAAATTGTGTCATATTGACTTTGTTTTGCCTACGGTATCATTCGTGGTCGAATGGTCTAAGACGTGCCGTATTCAATTGGTGGCTTTCCCCTATGTTGATAGTGTCACAGGTTCGAATCCTGCCTAATGACATTCATTTTCGTAACAAAAATTTATAGTAAATAATCAGGCCGGTAGAAACAAATATACTGTTTGATTAAAAACAGATTATCTACTCAAATACGAGTATCGATGGAAAATCATGTTCAAACAAATAATTTCAATATATCGGTTGTTTAACCATTTCGTTAATCTTCGGGATTTTCCGCAAACGTTGATATGAACAACACCCAGAAGCGGGTACAGAAATAAAAGACATCACAGTTCAATGGGATTACACTATCTTTATAGCCAGGAAAAAGGCCGAACATAATTGTCAAAATTCGAAAAAAGAAAAATCTTGTCTACTCAATGATATGATTTACCTAGTGGATTGTAATATAGCAACCGAAGTATTTGAAAAACCATCAAAATATGAAGACCTGAAAATAGAGTTTGAAAAAATGTGGAAATTGAAAACGAGAATAGTACCAGTCATAGAAATTGAATGGAATAACACAATAAGCAATACAAAAATATACTGAACAAAATCCTAGAATTCTAGCTTAAGAAATATTGCAGCGATACCGACCGAGCAAAAGCGATGGACCGGATGTTTGCACTCTCACGACAAAAAAGCAAATGACCAAAAGTCGTCGGTGCGCAGCCGGATTCGCACAGATGTTTTGGTTGAAAACTGAAAATTAATTAAATCTTAAATTTCCAGTTCGCGAGCCTACGCTAATTTTATTTATCGGCCAATGGGAAGCCCAGAATCAAATACGGATATGAATTCCCAAATTTTCTTCTGCGATCCAAAAAGTCGAAATAAAAAGGCGATACAGAAAGCATCGCCAGACAGACGCAGACAGAGAGACCCAGACTCGAGAGAGACGAATGTAATTAGTAGCTCCCTTGACCCAAGTCAAGCGGTTTACTATGTTCGCCTCCCTTATTCTTCTCTTCTTATCTTTCGCTGTCTCAAAACTACTGACTGACCCAAGGAGCGGATACATCAAAGACATTTCTTCCGGCCAACGCACCCACAATTTAAGTATCGAATTCTCCTTGTCAGCCTTCTATTGCCACTATAAATTGGACTACCTCGACGTGCTTACAACACCCCGCACCTACCCACCTTCTCAGCAACTATGGCAATGAACAACCCACACTACTGTAAGCCAAATTACTCTTTCCAGCATTTCGGCACCAAAATGAAAAACCTAACGTCCATCGGACTCACCACATCCTTGATACGTACAGCGCAACACTAAGAAGAACTATAGCCATGTAACACTAGTGATGTTATGGGAAGTAAAAAAAAAGGTAAATGTAGCCATAGCAACACACCACTCACTTAAGTGTTCTCGCTTACTTTGTAGGTAATGTGACCATAGCAGTAATCGAATATCAGTCAGTTAAGTGCCATACGTGAAACACGCTTGGGCGATCATGTCTCGAACAAGACATGACTGACTGGCCAGAAGATTTTCCCGCAGTAGGTTGCCATTGCTTTCTGCGTTAGACTGGTTGCCAGCCAAGGCTATAGAACCCAATCTGTCCTGTTATTTAAGCCATAATTGGAAGGAAGAGCCGGATTAATACCTTTCCCAAGGGTATTTGCTCGGAAGTGAATGCAATGAATTCAACTGGAATTCGAACTCGGCACCCCGATTTCTCGTTCCGAGCCGATATCCACTGCACCACAACGCACATAACAACAACAACAACAACAACAACAACAGCAACAATGAATGTTATGAAGGAAAACCAACAACATTTAAGGGAAGTAACTGCGTGTGACATACTCTGAATGGCTTTGTGTCTCTTTTCTAATTGTTCGGAATTTGAAATGAATCGAGTTGGGTCAGTCGAACAGCCGGGAAGCCTAAAAAAGCGAAATCGACTGCGAAATTGTAACAAGACGGAACGAAGCATAAATGTTTACTTTAAGTGGAAATAATTTTCTGTAGATTCCTCTTGGCTGGAAAATTTGCCCATGAACAGTAATTCGTTCTTTTCATCGGCCTCTTTCTTTCCTTTCAGTCATTGGTTGGTAGATTAGGATTAGGCTTCTTTTATTTTATTCGCGAAGTTTGGTTTCTTTTATCATTTTTTATTTTTTTCGTCCGACAATTTATTTAGCCCCATCTTAGAATTCATTCTGAAGAAGTTTATTTTTTAATTTTTTTTTTTTAATTTTATTTCGATTTTTAAATTATTTTTTTAATTATTTTGTTTTCCCTTTCTTTCTTTCTTTCTTTCTTTCTTTCTTTCTTTCTTTCTTTGTTTCTGTGTTTGTTTGTTTGTTTGTTTGTTTGTTTGTTTCTTTCTTTCTTTCTTTCTTTCGTGCCTTCGTTTTTTCTTTCTTTCGTGTTTTCGTTTTTTCTTTCTTTCATGCCTTCGTTTGTGCCTTTCATTACATTTAAGTATATTTTTTCATTATAAGCTCTTTCTTTCTTTCCTTTTCATTTCTTTGTTTTAATTGCTATAGTTTTTTGCTTCTTTTTTTTAACCTTGTTTCTTTTGGTACATATTTTTCGTATTGTTAGTTTTTTCTTTCTTTCTTTCTTTCTTTCTTTCTTTCTTTCTTTCTCTTAGTTCTTTTTTTTTTCATTTTTAGCGAATTTCCTTTCTTTCCTTTTTATTACATTTCATTCATTATGAGACCTTCCTTCCTTCCTTCCCTCCTTCCTTCCTTCCTTCCTTCCTTCCTTCCTTCCTTCCTTCCTTCCTTTTCTTTTCTTTTTACTTTTTCTTTCTCTTCTCATTCCACCATTTTCTTCTTTGTCAGTTCAACAGGATTTTGTTTACAATTCATCTTCAGTTTCTTTAAGTTCAACCATCTTACGTTTTCATGTCTTCTTTCTTCTCCTTAATATTCAAATTCATTATGTTCTTTCTTTTTCTTTTTCCTATTTTGACATAATTTTAACCTTTCATCTTTCTATTCTTTGATTATCTGCTATGAAAGTCGGTTCTCTGTGCAGGGCCCGGAATTTTTTCCAATCTGAATCTATCCTGCACAGATATAAATCTACCATCCGCCCGTGTATTGAGTACTGCTGCCACATCTGCTATTCTCCTCGGGGTTCTTGACAAAATACAACGGATAATCTGTAATATGATCGATACTGACATGGCTGACCCGTTGCAATCACTTTCTCACCGACGTGACGTGACTTCCCTGTTCCACTTCTATAAATAATTTCACGGCTTCTGCTCCGATGAACTTAGATCACTGGTGCCCCCTAGGTACGAATTTGCACGAGATACTAGATTAGCAATTACGTCCCACTCTTTTACAGTGAAACAGATAAAATGTAACCGCAATTTCTACTCCAACAGCTTCTTTTCTCGCACTTCCAGCCTGTGGAATTCCCTTCCACATATTGCTTCCCCGATAGCTACAATCGCCAGGAGTGTAAATGTAAGGTCAATAGACACCTCATAACACACTAACTTGCATCCATTCTTTCAAACACTCTTCCCATCTACCGAACCCTCATCCTCGGTATCCTTACCCATCTATCACCCTCCTTCTGACATTTCCTATATCTAACCAATCTTTCTCATAACTTTCTCCTATGTAGCCCCCTAGCCACTCTTTCTCATCACTTTCCCCTATGTAACCCCCTAACGACTCTTTCTCATCACTTTCCCCATGTAACCCCCTAACCACTCTTTCTCATCACTTTCCCCATGTAACCCCCTAACCACTCTTTCTCATCACTTTCTCCTATGTACCCACCTAACCACTCTTTCTCATCACTTTCCCCTATATAACCCCCAAACCACTCTTTCTCATCACTTTCCCCTATTTAACCCCCTAACCACTCTTTCTCATCACTTTCCCCTATTTAACTCCCTAACCACTCTTTCTCATCACTTTCCCCTATGTAACCCCCTAACCACTCTTTCTCATCACTTTCCCCTATGTAACCCCCTAACCACTATTTCTCATCACTTTCCCCTATGTACCCCCCTAACCACTCTTTCTCATCACTTTCTCCTATGTAGCCCCCTAGCCACTCTTTCTCATCACTTTCCCCTATGTCACCCCCTAACCACTCTTTCTCATCACTTTCCCCTATTTAACCCCCTAACCACTCTTTCTCATCACTTTCCCCTATTTAACCCCCTAACCACTCTTTCTCATCACTTTCTCCTATGTACCCCCCTAACCACTCTTTCTCATCACTTTCCCCTATGTAACCCCCTAACCACTCTTTCCCATCACTTTCCCCTATATAACCCCCTAACCACTCTTTTTCATCACTTTCCCCTATATAACCCCCTAACCACTCTTTCTCATCACTTTCTCCTATGTAACCCCCAACCACTCTTTCTCATCACTTTCCCTCCCCTAATCCCCCCTAACCCCCACACTCTTTTTCATCACTTTCCCCTATTTAACTCCCCTAACCACTCTTTCTCATCACTTTCCCCTATGTAACCCCCTAACCACTCTTTCTCATCACTTTCCCCTATGTAACCCCCTAACCACTCTTTCTCATCACTTTCTCCTATGTAACCCCCTAACCACTCTTTCTCATCACTTTCTCCTATGTAACCCCCTAACCACTCTTTCTCATCACTTTCCCCTATTTAACCCCCCTAACCACTCTTTTTCATCACTTTCCCCTATTTAACCCCCTAACCACTCTTTCTCATCACTTTCCCCTATGTAACCCCTAACCACTTTCTTTCATCACTTTCCCCTATGTAACCCCCTAACCACTCTTTCTCATCACTTTCCCCTATTTAACCCCCTAACCACTCTTTCTCATCACTTTCCCCTATTTAACCCCCTAACCACTCTTTCTCATCACTTTCTCCTATGTACCCACCTAACCACTCTTTCTCATCACTTTCCCCTATTTAACTCCCTAACCACTCTTTCTCATCACTTTCCCCTATGTAACCCCCTAACCACTCTTTCTCATCACTTTCCCCTATGTAACCCCCTAACCACTCTTTCTCATCACTTTCTCCTATGTAGACCCCTAGCCACTCTTTCTCATCACTTTCCCCTATGTCACCCCCTAACCACTCTTTCTCATCACTTTCCCCTATTTAACCCCCTAACCACTCTTTCTCATCACTTTCCCCTATTTAACCCCCTAACCACTCTTTCTCATCACTTTCTCCTATGTACCCCCCTAACCACTCTTTCTCATCACTTTCCCCTATGTAACCCCCTAACCACTCTTTCCCATCACTTTCCCCTATATAACCCCCTAACCACTCTTTTTCATCACTTTCCCCTATATAACCCCCTAACCACTCTTTCTCATCACTTTCTCCTATGTAACCCCCAACCAATCTTTCTCATCACTTTCCCCTATTTAACCCCCTAACCACTCTTTTTCATCACTTTCCCCTATTTAACCCCCTAACCACTCTTTCTCATCACTTTCCCCTATGTAACCCCCTAACCACTCTTTCTCATCACTTTCCCCTATTTAACCCCCTAACCACTCTTTCTCATCACTTTCCCCTATTTAACCCCCTAACCACTCTTTCTCATCACTTTCCCCTATTTAACCCCCTAACCACTCTTTCTCATCACTTTCCCCTATGTAACCCCCTAACCACTCTTTCTCATCACTTTCCCCTATGTAACCCCCTAACCACTCTTTCTCATCACTTTCCTCTATTTAACCCCCTAACCACTCTTTCTCATCACTTTCCCCATGTAACCCCCTAACCACTCTTTCTCATCACTTTCTCCTATGTACCCACCTAACCACTCTTTCTCATCACTTTCCCCTATATAACCCCCAAACCACTCTTTCTCATCACTTTCCCCTATTTAACCCCCTAACCACTCTTTCTCATCACTTTCCCCTATTTAACTCCCTAACCACTCTTTCTCATCACTTTCCCCTATGTAACCCCCTTACCACTCTTTCTCATCACTTTCCCCTATGTAACCCCCTAACCACTATTTCTCATCACTTTCCCCTATGTACCCCCCTAACCACTCTTTCTCATCACTTTCTCCTATGTAGCCCCCTAGCCACTCTTTCTCATCACTTTCCCCTATGTCACCCCCTAACCACTCTTTCTCATCACTTTCCCCTATTTAACCCCCTAACCACTCTTTCTCATCACTTTCCCCTATTTAACCCCCTAACCACTCTTTCTCATCACTTTCTCCTATGTACCCCCCTAACCACTCTTTCTCATCACTTTCCCCTATGTAACCCCCTAACCACTCTTTCCCATCACTTTCCCCTATATAACCCCCTAACCACTCTTTTTCATCACTTTCCCCTATATAACCCCCTAACCACTCTTTCTCATCACTTTCTCCTATGTAACCCCCAACCACTCTTTCTCATCACTTTCCCCTATTTAACCCCCTAACCACTCTTTCTCATCACTTTCCCCTATGTAACCCCCTAACCACTCTTTCTCATCACTTTCTCCTATGTAACCCCCAACCACTCTTTCTCATCACTTTCCCCTATTTAACCCCCTAACCACTCTTTTTCATTTTTCACTTTCCCCAATGTAACCCTCTAACCACTCGTTCTCATCACTTTCCCCTATGTAACCCCCTAACCACTCTTTCTCATCACTTTCCCCTATATAACCCCCTAACCACTCTTTCTCATCACTTTCCCCTATTTAACCCCCTTACCACTCTTTCTCATCACTTTCCCCTATGCAACCCCTAACCACTCTTTCTCATCACTTTCCCCTATTTAACCCCCTAACCACTCTTTCTCATCACTTTCTCCTATGTACCCCCCTAACCACTCTTTCTCATCACTTTCTCCTATGTAGCCCCCTAGCCACTCTTTCTCATCACTTTCCCCTATGTCACCCCCTAACCACTCTTTCTCATCACTTTCCCCTATGTAACCCCTAACCACTCTTTCTCATCACTTTCCCCTCTGTAACCCTCTGCGCAATAGTGGAAGTGGAACGCCTTGGAGTGAAAAAAAAAATCTTCTTATATTTTATTCATTGATTACTTTTCGTTCCTTCATTTTGTTATTGCTTCATTGTTCTTCATTCCCTCATTATTTTTCATATTTTTTCATTATTTTTATTCCTTCATTATTTATACTTTCATTAATTTTTGCCTTCCGTATTTTTTATTCTTTCATCATTTTATATTCATTGATTATTTTTTCTTCATTATTTTTTCATTCATTTTTTCATTCATTTTTTCATTCATTATTTGTATTTCTTCATTATTTTTTATTCCTTGATTATTTTTTGTTCATTTATTATTTTCTATTCCTTCATTATGTTTTTATTTCTTAATTATTTTTTATTCATTATTTTTATTCTTTCATTATTTTTCATTCAATATTTATATTTCTTTATTTTTTATTCTTTCATTAGTTTTCATTCATTCATTATTTTTTTCTTTATTATTCATCATTCCGTGATTATTTTCTTCATTGTTTTCATTCATTATCTTTTCATTCATTATTTATATTTCTTCATTTTTTATTCCTTCATTACTTTTTATTCATTTATTATTTTTCTTTCTTCATTATTTTTTATTTTTTGGTTATTTTTTGTCTTCATTATTTTTTTATTTTTTCATTATTTTTTATTCCTTCATTATTTTTTTATTCATTCAATAAATTCCTTCTATTTAGCGAATGCTTCTAAGTATTATAATTTTGTTTTAATTTTTTTCGTTACTTTTAATTTTTCAAATTTTTACTATTTTTTTTTTATTCTTTAGTGTTTTTTTTTTAATTAATTTTTATTTAAGATTTTGAATATTTTCGGGTTTTCGCGATGTATTGTTTTTGTTGTGCTCTATTAATACTGTATTTTTGGAATTTTATTCAAACGGTTATTTTTTGACAGGTTTACGTTCATGCCTTTCCTGATTTTTTTTATTTTGTAATGCTTTTTGAATTTATTAATATTATGTTTGTACAGTATTTGTACGATATATGTTTCTTGAATACTGTTTTTATTTCGGGAATTTTAGCATTTTCATGTTATTTTTCTTGACTGAAAATTTAAACATCTGGGAAGTGTTCTAACTGAAGATGGAAAGTGCGACACAGAGATTCAAAGGCGAATTGGCATGGCGAAAGACGCGTTCCAGAAGCTGAGTAAAGTATTAAGACACAGGAAACTTTCCTTAGAAACAAAGAAAAGATTACTGGATTACTATGTGATGTCAGTTCTTCAATATGGCAGTGAATGCTAGACAATATCATCAAAGATGAAGGAAAGACTTGAAGCAGTTGAAATGTGGTTCTACAGAAGGATTCTGGTTATAAAGTGAACGATCAGTTCCATATTACCATCAACATATAAACTGACCCCTCACTTTGTGGTCAAAGCAGTTTCTATACATCTATATTCCTGAGATCCCAAAGTACAAGGATGCATTCGAGAAGCTGAGTAAAGTTTTAAGAAACAGGACAATTTCGTAGAAACAAAGAAGAGAGTACTGGATTGTTAGGTGATGTTAGTTCTTCAATATGGCAGTGAATGCTGGACAATATCAACAAAGATGAAGGGAAAACTTGAAGCTGCTGAAATGTGGTTCTACAGAAGGATGCTGAGGATAACATGGACGGAGCATGTTAGCAATGATAAGAAGTTTTGTAAAGAATGGAAACGTAAAGGAAATTAATATTGAACATCATGAAGAGACAAATGAAGTTTCTGGGACATGCAATGAGAAAGGGGGACTTGGAGAACCTGATACTAACAGGCCAGATAGAGGGAAAAAGAGACAGAGGAAAGCAGTGGATAACATATTTGAAGGGCCTGGGTAGGTGGATGACAGAACGGGGGCTGAGAGACGTTACAGGAGAAAGCGTGCAAAGAGCCATCAGGGATAGGGAGACGTGGGAGGCCATGATCGCCTACCTCCTGAAAGGACAAGGCACATAGAAGAAGAATTTTACAATATATTTTCGTGCTTTTTATTTTGACTATATTTTTATTATTTTTAAAAAATACTTTTTTATTTGTTTTTGTAAATTGTTTTCATTTTTTTTTAATTTTGTAAGTAAACTTTGGTGATATTCTTTTATTTTTGCTACTTTTTGTATCTACTTCTAGGAACATTGGGTCACTGTGTCGGGCCAGGATGTTTTTTTCCGCCTGAATCCATCTTTCACATATACAAATCAACCATCCGTCCGTGCATGGAATACTGCTGACATATGTGGTCAGGCGCCCCGGCTGTTCATCTCAGTGTTAATGACAGGCTCCAAAGGAGAATCAGTAGTGTGATAGGTACCGACTTGTTGGCTCGACTACAGTCGCTTTCTCACCGACGGGATTTGGCTTCTCTCTGTTCTATAGATATATTAATGGCTTCTGCTCCGACGAACTTCAGTCACTGATGCCCCTGCCACAGGAGTTGATAACTGGGTCCCACCCAACCATTCACATTTAGATGAACCAAATACAGACGACAATTCAACTCCAACAGCTTCTATTCTCGCACTTCCCGCCTGTGGAACTCCCTTCCATATTCTTGCTTTTCTAACGACTACAATCTCCAGGAATTTAAATGCAATGTCAATTCCCATCTCTTAACCGCTTGACTCCAGTTCTTTCTACATTACCCTGTATATCTTGTGCTATCTTGTTCTTTTCCTTTCTCTCTGCCTTTGCAACTGTCAGGAATTTAAATGCAATGTCAATTCCCATCTCTTAACCACTTGACTCCAGTTCTTTCTACATCACCCAGTATATCTTTTCCTTTCTCTCTACATTTGCAACTGTCATTACACCGATATTCCAATCCTTCTCTTGCTCCTTTCTCTGACGCACTCCTCCTATCTTTAGCCTGTTTCTCTTTACTCTCCTCCTATCTAAGCTGTTTCTCTTACGTAGCCCCCTGCGCATCAGTTTTCACTTTTTATTTACTTAAATTTTTTTTAGTTCTTTCATTTCTATTTGAGTATATTTTAAACCATTTCTTTCTTTCTTTCTTTCAACTATTTTCTCACTTTTTAATATATTTTTAATATATTTTTAATATAATTTTTAATATATTTTTAATATAATTTTTAATATATTTTTAATATATTTTTCATATATATTAAAGTATCTTTATTTTATTTTTAATATGTTTTAATATATTTTTAATATGACTTTTGAATATATTTTTAATATAAATTTAACATATTATTAATATAATTTTAATATAATTTTTAATATATTTTTAATATAATTTTTAACATATTAATATATTTTTTATATAATTTTAAAATATTTTTAATATAATTTTTAATATATTTTAATATATTTTTAATATAATTTTAACATACAATTAATATATTTTTATATAAATTTTAATATATTTTAATATATTTTTAATATATTTTTAATATAATTCTTAATATACTATTAATATATTTTTAATATAAATTTTAATATATTTTAATATACTTTTTAAGCAATTTTTCTTTCGCGCCTTCATTCTTTTTTCTTAATTAAATTTTAAGCATTATTTCATTCTTAAATTTTTTGATTTTGGAGATTTGGTTAAACTTTCTTTCTTTTATCTTTTTTAAATATATTTTTAGCACATTCTTTCTTCCTGGCTTACGGCCATATCACGTTGAATACACCGGTTCTCGCTCGATCACCGAAGTTAAGCAACCTTGAGCTAGGTCAGTACTTAGCTGGGTGATCGTTTGGGAATACCAGGTGCTGTTAGCGTATAGTGATGGATGTGCGTTGTGGTGCAGTGGATATCGGCTCGGAAAGAGAAATCGGTGAGGCGAGTTCAAATTCCAGTTGAATACCCTGCATTCACTTAAGCACTGGTGCCCTTGAGAAAGGTGTTAATCCGTACCTTCCCTCCAGTTATGGGTTAAATAACAAGGTTTAGGACTTTGGGATCTTGCCTTTAAAAAACAAATCCCAATGAATCTTGATACTCGAAAAGAAAAAGTATTACTAGACACAAAATGTATATTAAAAACAACAATAAATTGTTGAAAGAAAAAGGTATTACCAGCAATAAAAAAAAATCTATTTGGTAATAAATGACCCGCCGAGGTGTTGATATGCCATAAAACAAAGGCAACCAACCAACAACTTTCTTTCATCTCGTTTTAGCATATTTTCAGCATTTTCTTTTCTTCTTTTTTCTTTCTTATTCTTTTTAGTTTTTTCATTTCTTTTTTATATTTTAAGCATTATTTTCTTTTTAATGATTTGATTTTGAAGATTTGTCTAACCTTTCTTTCTTCTATCTTTTTTAAATATATTTTAAGCACAATCTTTCTTGAAGTAACTTTCTGATTTCATTATTTTTTCTCTCTTTTTTCTTTCTTTCGTTCATTCGTTCTTTCTTTATTTCTCTTGTCAATTTTTTAATTTTTAATTATTTCACCTCAAGCAAGGCCTTCTACTGCCACTGTTACGCAGGGCGTTACATAGGGGAAAGTGATGAAAAAGAGGGGTAGGTTATAGGGGATGTCAGGAGGAGGGTAATAGACGGATGAGAATAATGGTGTAATGGGGGTGGAGTGGATGGAGAAAAGAGCTTGAGAGAATGGATGTGAGTTAGTGAGATTGGAGATGTCTATTGACCTTTAATTTAAAGTCCTGGAGATTGTAACTGTCAGGGAAGCAAGTATATGGAAGAGAATTAAACTGGCGAGAAGTGCGAGTAAAGAAGCTGTTAAAGTAGAAATTGAGGTTACATTTTATCGGTTTCATTGTAAAAGAGTTGGACCTAGTTGCTAATCTAGTAGATTGTGTAAATTCATACTTAGGGGGCACCAGTGAGCTAAGTTCATTGGAGAAGAAGCTGTGAAAGTATTTATAGAAGAAGCCACGTCACGCCGGTGAGTGAGCGACTGCATCCTGGCCGCCAAGTCGGTATTGATCACATAATAGTGTTTCGGTTGGATTTTATCACGAACCCCGAGGTGAATAGCAGGGGCACCTGACCAGATGTGGCAGCAGTATTCAATACACGGGCGGATGGTAGATTTATATATGTGCAGGATTGATTCAGACGGGAAAAACCTCCTGCACAAGAACCGACCTTGTCATGATCTACAGCCTTTGCTAAATTTTGTCCCCAAATTCAGACTGCATTTGCAGTCTATTTCTGTCCACTTTCTCTGTGTTTCTCTTGAGTTTCTTCTTAATGCACGTGACCTTCGACCCTCTTTCATCGAGACGTCATCATTTATTCGTTTATTCTTTGTCTAATTCTTTGAATTCACATTGTTTCCTGCCATCAACATATTATACTAAGTATCACTGGTAACGAAAGAATTCACTCACTTTGGGTCAAACCTATTTGTCAAACCGACTCATTGCACTCACCACCGATATTTACGAATTATATAAATTGAAAAGGGTCACAAATGCTAGGAACCAGAATTTTAAAGTTCAAAGTTGAAACTGCGAAAGAAAAGAAGAAAGAACGAAAATGAAAGAAAATCTACCCTCTAGCATAAAATTATGTGGAAAAGAGTGAAGCCGACTCACTTATTTAAGGTGCATTTTGAACTTTTTCACGAAGTTTTCGCCAAAGTTCGGACAATCGAATTTCCTTGTCGACAGAACTGATTCAATTGGCTGCCATTTCGTTCTATAACAAAACGTCGGATTAATCACAATATTACTTTCGATTCATAACAGCCCTGAAATGATGAATATGATTCAACATCTCTTTATTCAGTAAGAATATTTTACCCTCTCAGTAAAGATAGTTTCGATTTTATATTCGAGGTGATTTTATATGACAAAACTTAATCACCTACACCAGGGTGTTTCAACAGGGGGAAGGTGAGGGGAATTCTACACCATGTTAGGGTGAAGGATTCAAGCGGGAATATTATTTTTTTTATTCTTGTTTGTTATTTACAGAATTTTGTTTATTCAATTCCAATACTCTAACATTCTATTGAACTTTTTCATTATTAAAGTACTAGCAGTATAGCCCAGCGTTGCTCAGGTGTAATGAAATCGTTAAAACCAATCCATGGTCCTGGAGCTCAGACTCAGCATAAAGAATATTTTAAAGAATAAAATAATTGCGACAATTTACCAATCGCACCTAATATATATATATATATATATATATATATATATATATATATATATATACCAGCAGTATAGCCCAGCGTTGCTCAGGTGTAATGAAAGCTTTAAAACTAATCTATGGTCCTGGATCTCAGACTCTTTGGACGTTGGCACGAAAGAATAAAAAGCAATAGTTGTTTCCAGTTAAAGCGAAACCGTAGACTGAAAGAAAAATGAATGGATGTAAGTCAAAGTTTGATTTCGTGGTATCGATATCAAATAAGTTTTTTTCGTCGTAAACTGAATTTTGAAGGTTAAATAAGTCCTCTGAGTAAATGGTATCATGGTTGAGACTAAGAACTACAATTATACCTACATGGAGCTAAACCCGAAGCAATAACTGAAATAAAAAGGGCTGAAAAAAATGCAGGAGTTCAGGCAGATAAACAGACACACACATAAACATCTTGCCTTTTACATATATATATATATATATATATATATATATATATATATATATTATCGATTTTCTGCACTATTGTAAGAACTGCAAACTTGAAACTTCTGAATATCGTTTCTTATGTTTTTGTCTATGAGTGTATCAAATTTGATTAAAATCGCACCCCCCTTCTATAACCCGATTTAAGGCAGTATGAAGATAAGAAACGATATTCTATTACCCGATTTTTTCGATTATCGATTTTCGATATTTATCGGGGGTACCTCGACACAAGAACCTAGCTAAGAACACTCGCAGACGCTTATAGTACAACTTTGTAAATTTTCAAGAAAATCGGTTTAGCCGTTTCGGAGTCTATAGGTAACGGACACACACACAGAGACACACACACAGACAAAGTTCCATTCATAAATAAGTTTAGATAGATCCATTTAAATTTATGTCTTTATTTCTGAGATGAGTTATTGTAATCATTTACACTGTTTGCATTGTTCGGAATGTTATCTTCATCTTTGTTGATATATTCAAGACCTTTCGGCCGTTGTACTTTCTAGTTGTGAGTTCAATACCTGACCACAGCAGAGAGGAATAGACATTTTGAGAGTTGAGTTAAAGAGAGATAACTGATACATCTGGAAGAGGCATGGCAGGTGGAACTAGAACAGTCTTTCCCGAAGAAAGAAAAATGAAATAAAGGGTTCAACTCGAAATTCCAATCATCTGACGAGTGTCAAAGTGTAAAACGGCCGAAAAGTTGTGAATATAGCAATAACGATATGCGAACGATGTTAATAGTGTAAATAAATAAATGTGTATAGACAAATATGTAAAAGAATGAAAACATTCAATAAAGAAAACCTGGCTACTACTCTTGAAGCGGACCTCCAATCAGTGGTTAACTTGGGCAGGAAATGACTTGTAAATTTTAATGTTTCAAAAGAAATATAAAATAACTGTTCTTTAATCACCATAGAGAAACTTTCTTGCTAGCTATCAGCGTAGTTTTGCAAGTCTCCTGGAGAACAACACAATGTGTCTCTTTGGTCTCACTTTTTTAAACGCTGCACTCGAAACAATGTAGAAAGATCAGACGGTATTATATGAGAGAGGATGCAAGACGATTTGAGCGTAAATAGGATTACAGAAATAATAATGGTCCTCGGCATGACGGTAAACTGCATCTGGCAGCAAGGCATCTGATAGGGAGTTTGTGAGAAGTATGGAACCACCTCTTAATTGCTGTTGTTCCCACATCCACACTGACCCAGAGTGGTAGCACCTATTAGAAACCCAGCTATGTGCAAATAGTTAACCCTCAAACAGGGGTCAAAACACCATGAAAGTATAAAAATACACTTTTCTAGAAATATATGCTTAAAAATAGACTTTTATCGAAAAATATAGATTTTTGAAGGAAAAATATGACCAACAATACATTTTTGAAGGAAATTTTTTTACCATAACACATTCTTGAATGAAAAAAATATTCTCGGTAAAACATTTTTTAATACAAAACTACAAAACATTTTCAGTTTTCTAAAATAAAAAAGAATAAAAACAAAAAAATATTCATTAAAATCTGACAAAATCAACCTTCTCAATATAACGGAACATTAAAAAACGAAAAACAAAAAACAAATCTTAAAATCCCACCTTTTTAGCATTAAATAACCCCCATAGTGGTTGATATGCCATTAAATAACGTTTGAACTCATACAAACAGAAATAATAAATGAAATCTACAACAGTGGTATTATACCGAACGACCTAAGCAGATCAATTTTGATAGCACTACGTAAAAAGCCAGATGCAAAGAAACGTGATCTCCGCTGAACAGTCAGCTTAATAAACCACATAACAAAACTCAACATCTAGATTCTGATGAATGTGACACGCAACTGAATCGGGCAGAAAATGGGATAAAAACAGTGCGATTTAGCCAAAGACAACGCAACAAGGAACGCGTTATTTAAGCTCATGATATTATAAAAAAGATCAACGCAAATACAGAAAGACGTCTACTTGTGTTTTATACTGCGAAAAGAAATAGGAGTAATAGTAGTCTATGATCGCCTACGTCCTGAAATGACACGGAACGTAAAGAAGAAAAATTTAAGTGTGATACTAGATTGGCATCTAGGTCCCACCTATTTACCGTTGAAATAGTTAATTGTAACCACTGCTTCTACTCAAACAGTTTCTTTGCTCGCACTTCCCGCCTGTGAAATACCCTTTCGTTTACTTTCTTCCCTGATGGCTGAAATCTCCAAAAGTTTAATTGCTATCTTCTGTCTTTTTTTCGTTCATCTTTTATCCTTTCTTTAATACCCACTGTTTCAAATCTCTCACTGTAACATCCTGCACACTAGTGGTGGCCCTGCCTTACATTGGATAAAATTGAATGCATATATATATATATATATATATATATATATATATATATATATATATATATAAACTTATTTATAAATGGAACTTTGTCTGTGTTTGTGTGTGTGTCCGTTACCTATAGACTCCGAAACGGTTGAACCGATTTTCTTGAAATTTTACACAGTTGTACTATAAGCGTCTGCGAGTGTTCTTAGCTAGGTTTTGTGTCGAGGTACCCCCGATAAATATCGAAAATCGAAAAAATCGGGTTATAGAATATCGTTTCTTATGTCTTTGTCTATGCGTGTATCAAATTTGATTAAAATTGACCACTTCTTCTATAACCCGATTTAAGGCAGTATGTTTCCTTTTTTTTCCGCAAAGCACACCTTCTTCGCTCAGACATTTGCTTCGCGAAGCTCGTAACTCAGTTATCCAAGGGTGCACCTCATATAAAAACTGAGGGACAAGAGACAGAGACCACGATCGCCTACGTCGTGAGAATATGGCGCATGAAGATGATGTATAGTAAAATAAATATTATTGCATTGAAGGAATGATTATGTAATGATGGGGTAATGAGCTAGATTTTGGCCTGTATAAGAGAGTAGTCAGCTGACGAAGAAGACAAACCCATCGATTTGCATCTGTGCTTACTGCTGATCACTCCTCAACACGCAACGATCACCAAAGAAAATCTAAACTTATTTAAAAATGGAACTTTGTGTGTGTGTGTTTGTGTGTGTGTGTGTGTGTGTGTGTGTGTGTGTGTGTGTCCGTTACCTATAGACTCCGAAACGGCTAAACCGATTTTCTTGAAAATTTACAAAGTTGTACTATAAGCGTCTGCGAATGTTCTTAGCTAGGTTTTTGTCGAGGTACCCCCGATAAATATCAAAATTCGATTATCGAAAAAATCAGATTATAGAAGGAGTGGTCCGATTTTAATCAGATTTGATACACTCATAGACAGAGACATAAGAAATGATATTCAGAAGTTTAAAGGTTGCAGTTCTTACAATAGTGCAGAAAATCGATTATATATATAGAAAAGGCAAGATGTTTGTGTGTGTCTGTTTATCTGCCTATATGTCTGTATTTTTTTCAGTCCTTTTATTTTACTTTTTGCTTCGGGTTTGACTCTAAGTAGGTACAATTGTAGTTCCTAGTATCAGCCACGATACCATTTACTCAGAGGACTTATTTAGCCTTCAAAATTCAGTTTACGACGAAAAAAACTTATTTGATATCGATACCACGAAATCAAACTTTGACTTACATCCATTCATTTTTCTTTCAATTTACGGTTTTGCTTTGACTGGAAACAACTATTGCTTGTTAGTCTTTCGTGCCAACGTCCAAAGAGTCTGAGCTCCAGGACCATGGATTAGTTTTAAAGCTTTCATTACACCCGAGCAACTCCGATCTATCTCTAGTTTATTTATAAAAATTAAATAATTTTTACTCACAGAACTTCAAAATTCAGTTTGCGACTGAAAATTTATTTGACTTACATTCATTCATTTAGTAAGTTCTACGGCTTCGAGATCAAACTTTCAACAACCTACGTTTTTGTGCCAAAGTCCAAAGAGTTGGGAGCTCCAGGACCATGGATTAGTTTTAAAGCTTTCATTACACCCGAGCAACGCTGGGCTATACTGCTAGTTTAGTTAATTTATATCTCCTTTGTTTTTGAGGAATTTTTCTTTTTACTTTCATTGCTTTTGGAATGCTTTTTTCGCTATTCAGTGCGCCATCTGAGTTCAATATCAAATTTTTTTGTTATAAATAAATTCCAGCTATTTAAGTTGTTGCACGCGTCTGCTTTTGTTTATTGTGGCGTAAAGGATATCGGCACGGAACAAGAAATCAGAGAGCCGAGTTCAAATTTCAGTTGAATTCTTTGCATTCGCTTACGCGCAAATACCCGTCAGAGAAGTATTAATCCATCTCTTATACCTCCAGCTATGGGTTGTATAGCAGAACAGATTGGCTTCTATAGCCTTTTTTTTTTTTTGGCTACCAGTCTACTGCAGAAAGAGATGACAGCCGGAAAATCATCTGCCTAGTGAGCCGTGGATAAAGGAGATAAGCGTTTATCACGTAGGGCACTTAAATGACTGACTGGTTTCCTATTTCTCATTTGCATGTTGGGCTGTTTCACTAAATTCCATTTATTATGTCTTCTTAAAATTTGGGATTAATTCTTCCTTACTTTACTTTAAGACCATATGTAGATTATTTTAGTTTCCTTTCCGTTTGTGATATCAGCGCTTTCTCCTTTGCATATATCCTAATAATGAATCTTGGTTCGACTTCCAATTCTCTCAAAATATCTTCACTCTATCAGTCGAATATTCCGGTGAGTGAATACATCATTGTCGTACATTCTTTTCTATTGTAGTGTATGCATTAAATTCGTTTTCTATTTGCATGCGGGTGGTTTACTCCCAGAAAAGATTCTGGATTATTCTAATAGCCTTCCCAAATATGTCACTGTTATCTAGCAGTTCCAACAGTTCTTTGTGATGTTCAAGGGAGGCAACTCACTTTCAAATATGGCTGAATCAAGATCAGATCTGTCTCCTTTCTAGATCTCGCATGTAGCCCAGACTTTATCGTAAACACACTAGAAACACCAATCGATCAGTATTATTTGTGTGTCCGGTTGATCGGATTTCCACCATCCAGCTGATCTCTCCTCCTACCGACATCTCTTCCCAATTTTCCGATTTTCTTCGAACTAAATCTTCGCGGCTTTTGTCTCCTGTCATTTGCTGTGAAATAACAGCCGCTTTGGGCTCTGATTGTGATTACAGCATTAAAATTTATCGCCTTTCGTCCGAAAGACGATATGAGTCGGACGTAAACGTGTTTAACTGACAGATCTTGCGAAAGCTTTTTCGTTTCCAAAAACAAACCAAAACAAAACGAAAACTAAAGAAGGGCAGATGTCTCTATACTTACCTCTGTCTGGCACAAGGCCGGAAACGTTGAACACACATTTTGTAGTAGTTACCGCGTCTCTTCACGACGCTGGAAATCATACGTCTCCACAACTTCCTATCCTTCCTAGTTCTAACCATGAATATCTTCCGTCCTTGTCTATTCCTGGTCACTGTTTAGCATTGTAAAATTGGCCTTGTACCAAACACAATCGAAGTCCTCCACAATTTAAAATATCTGAAGGTTGAAGGTTGGATGTTGGTTTGTGGAAAAATAAAATATTTCGTTTTGTATGTTAAAGTAAAATTTTATTAACTATACAAATTGATAAATTTGTTAGAAAATCTTCAAAGCGAAAAATGTACGTAGTGTCTCTTCACGGCGTTGGAAATCATACGTCTCCACAACTTCCTTTCCTTCCTATGTCTAACCATGAATATCTTTTTACTATCCGTCCTTGTATATTACTGGTCATTGTGTAGGGTGCTCGGCTATGTTTGTAAAATTGGCCTTGTACCAAACACAACCGAAGTCCTCCACAATTTAAAATATCAGAAGGTTGAAGGTTAGATGTTGGAATGTGGAAGAATAACATATTTTGTTTAATATGTTAAAGTAAAATTTTATTAACTAAACAAATTAACAAATTTATAAGAAGAAAATGTTCCAAGAAAAAATGTACGTAGTTAAATGTTCCGGAGAAATTGTAGTAAGGAGTTAAATTAATCCTTATAGTTGATAGTAGCAGAATGTGTGCATGCAAAAATATTAACAGGTTACTTATAAAGTCTGAGTTTCTTTCCCTTCTTATGGCCGGCGAGAAAGTGAAAATGTGGGGAAGCAATAAAGAAAAATTGTACTTATCCGACTTTAGTTTTTGGGAGTCAGTTGAAGTATCTTGTTGTTGTTTCTTTGACGGTGTGTGAGTGAAGAGGAAGAAAGGAAAATTGGAAAGAGAAGAAGAACGAAGGTGTGACGCGACCTTTATAGGCCTGGGTCTTGCTTGAAGATACTTTTTTTACATTTTAGCATGTCGTCTCTGTGCTGATCTCATTTTGACTGACTGATTCTCGTCGATCAAGAGACGTGGATAAGGAGTGAAATCTCTCTCCCCACCCCTGTATAACTCTAGCTCTCTCCCCACCCCTGTATAACCTTCCCTTTCTCTCCACCTATGTATCTGTCATCGCACATGCTTTCTATTGTTCCTTTCTAACTAGTTTGTACTCCTCACTCTTTTCTAATTAATCTTTTTACATTTATGTAACCCCCTGCACATCAGTGGCATTTCCGCCTTGCTCGGGGTGAAATGATTAAAAAAAAATCTAGTCACGTGTCGGATATAACCACATACCCATTTTCTAGGTGTTAAGAAAATTTAACCGGGCTCATAGTTCAATTTGCTATTTCCAATCCAATCAGAGTCCAGAATCTTAATTTTCGCAACGACTAGTGAAATTTACCTTGGTCTGTGTTTTTTCAAAATGTTTTCAGCCGTTCTGATCGATTTTTGCCGGTGTGCTGTTTTACTTTTTGTGTTTTAGTTAACTGTTGGATGATATAGGATTTGTATCCTATAATTAGATAAGCTGTTTAAAGCGGCTACACGATCTTACCCTCTTCTCTACTTAATTTCAGTATTTTCTCTGAGTTTCATATTCGCTAAGCCTAATTCTTACATACACATTCTACTTATGTACTTAGACAACAAATGTGTATTTGACAAATCTATGATAACTGATCGTCGAAAGCACAGTTTATAATAAAATTGCCTTATAGGAATTTATTAAACAAACCTGTCCTTACCTTTACCAATACTAATTATCGTGTACAAAGGGTCAAGGTGAATAGTAAATGCATATTTAGACATTTATTGGCAATTAGTTTACTATACAATGGTAATAACTATCTATTAAACAAATTCATCAAGACTGTCATTCAAGCTAATGATTATATATACGACGGTCGGATGAAATGAAAATTTCCTAGGAGAGCCAAGGAAACGCACATGCACCAGAATACAATATCTGTCCAATCATTAAACAGTATATTTTTTCTACCGGGCTGATTATTTACGAAAAATTATGTTGCAAAGTTTATCTGTTTTTAGATAATGTGGTTTGTTAATTTGTTTGTTATTTATTGAGTCTGCTTAATTAATTTACTTCATTGCTTCTGTTTATTTTTTGTTTATTTATTCATCGTTCGTTCCCAGTTTTTGATTTTAAGTCGTGTAGTAAAATCGGGAAGCCGAATTCGAATTCCAGTTGAATTCCTTGCATTCACTCACACGCAATTACCCTTCCCTACATATTTTTTTTTATTTGTAAAACGAGTTGTTACGCAACCTAGGTTTTTACCATGTGATGCCTTCAGTCGATATGCAATAACTCATTTTACCGTTTTTTTTATGAACGATCAAAATCGGTCAGTGCAAATTATCTGAAGATCGAGGGGCCGAGTTTGAATTCAAGTTGAAGTCCTCGCATTCACTTACGCGCAAATACCCTTGGAAAAGTTATTAATACGTCTCATCTCTCTAGTTATGGGTTAAATAACAGGACATGTTGGGTTCTATAGCTATGGTTGGCAACCAGTCTACCGCAAAAAGCAATGGCAACCTACTGCGGGATAATCTTCTGTCCCGTCAGTCATGTCTCTTTCGAGACATGATCGCTCAAGCGTGTATCACCTATGGCACTTAACTGACTGACTGAATATTATAGTTGGAAACATAATTCAAATTTGTACTGGGCATGAAGTGGGGGTTCGGTTTTCTATTGTTATGAATGTAATAAACTGATCCCCCTCTAATTATACTTAATATAATAATGCAATATAATCCATCTCTTCTCACTTCAGCTATACCCCAAATGACATGACAGATTGGGTTCTAGCAACCAGTCTACTATAGAAAGCAATGGCAACCTAATGCAGGATAATTTTCTGCTCAGTCAGTCATGTCTCTTTCGAGACATGATCGCCGAAGCGTGTTTCACGTATGACACTTAACCGACTGATTGAATGTAATAGTTAGAAACATAATTAAAACTTCTATTGGGCATAAAGTGGGGGTTCGGTTTTCTATTGTTATGAAGTACTAAACTGATCCCCCTCTAATTATACTTAATATAATAATGCAATATAATCCATCTCTTCTCACTTCAGCTATAGGTCAAATAACAGGACAGATTGGGTTCTATAGCCTTGGCTGGCAACCAATCTACCGCAGAAAGCAATGGCAACCTAATGCAGGATAATTTTCTGCCCAGTCAGTTATATCTCTTTCGAGACATGATCGCCCAAACTGTGTATCACTTATGGCACTTAACGGACTAACTGCCTCATACAGTAAGATTTCTCGATGTTTTTTTTTTCATTTTAATTTCGATCGGCTTATGTGTGACAATCCACCGAAATAAAAATTATCTCTAAAGAAAAATAGCCAGGAATAAGTTAAAATTTTTATATCCTAAACAAGATACTTCGTTAGACGACCAGATCGACAGCCAATCAAACAATGCGGCATTTCATGTGTGAGAACGTAATATTTACAATATTGTGCAAAATTATTACAAGAACTATTTTATCTATTATGAGGCATACTGACAGAAAATAAACAAAATAAATGTAATATTTAGTATCATAGCCTTTCACTTTGAAAAAATAAAATAATTGCGAAAATTTACCACTCGTACTATTGCACCCACCACGCCTCACCTGTGACGGCCAAAACATTATATATTTTCTCTTCTGTTCAATATGTCCAAATAGTGGATATGTTGGTGAATCTAGAAATAGCTTTAGATTCCGTTTCAATAATCACAAACTTAGCATACGCCAGAACAACCAATATTCCCCCATAGCAGTTCACTTCAATCAACCGGGACACACATTAGAAAATTGCAAATGTTTACTAATAGACTCTGATTTTAGTTCTACACACTCACGCAGAAAGAAAGAAAAATCCTGGATTTTAAAATTAAATACACACAGGCTAGGGCTAAATAGGGATTTAGGTGTTTTGAATCTTTATAAATATTTCAATAGTTAAACATTTTTTAGATACAATTAAAATTTTTTTCTCTAAAACAAAATTTATAAGTATTATTAATGATAGGTTTGCGTTTACAAATATTTAAAAAAAAATCTGTTGCTTTCTGCGTCACGTGATGTAAACAATCTCTCTCGGACGAACGCTCTCGCGAAATACGTTTCTAATTTAAATTTTAAAATCATTTGTTTCTGATGAAGGGCCGAGGACGGTTTGAAATATCAAATATAATAATAGAAATAAATAAATACTGTCAAAAAATACATTTTTAAACTTACAACCTTTTAGTAGTTTTTCCTATATATATATATATATATATATATATATATATATATATATATATATACAGTACTGTGCAAAAGTATTAGGACAACAATAATTTTATCTTTTATGATGCATATTGACAGAAAATAAACAATTTAATTAAAGTTATTTTATTTGATTTACTCAACAAATGCTTTAACAAGAAAAACTACTAGTTACAAAATAAATTTAATATTTAATAGCCTTTTGCTTTGATCAGTTTTTATTCTGTGAAACATTGACATCCCAAGATTCTTCAACGTGTCTAATAATATCTCTTGCCAAGCAGTTTTTATTTATTCCCAAAGTAAAATTAGATTTATCATTTTTTTATCTAAAATATCCCATAAATGTTCAATAGGATTGAGATCAGGGCTTGATGGGGACCAATTCAAATTCCAAAGCCTTCCTTCCTCTTCCTTTTTAGTTAAATAATTCTTACAAATGTTTGGCTTTTCCCCCGTATTAGAATTTCAGTGAGGTTTTTAGGAAAATCACCCTAGTCCAAATACTTTTGTACACTACCGGTATTGTGAAAAAGTATTAGGACAGGGGTAATTTTAAACTTTATTTTGATACCTCATAAAAGATAAATTATTTTTTGTTCTAATACTTTTGCACAGTACTGTATGTACGTTTGAGGGAGTCCTGAACATTTTCTCGGTGCGACAGTTCCTAAAATTCTATCTATCTATCTATCTATCTATCTATCTATCTATCTATCTATCTATCTATCTATCTATCTGTTTCTTGAACACCTACACGCGGTGTAATGTGAGCAGGCTTTTCTCGCTAGAACCTATTACAACTGAGTAGTGAGTTCAATCCTTAATGGGTACGCTATCTTTCGGCCTTGTGCCACATCTAAGCGGCGCTTAGAAAATAAACTATCTATCCGTTTGTTCGTATCTATCTATCTATCTATCTATCTATCTATCTATCTATCTCTCTCTCTCTCTCTCTCTCTATATATATATATATATATATATATATATATAATTTATGCATTTTCACTGGCGTCCTCGGAGTTTTTGTCCACGTAAACTTAGAGAGCTTAAGACTGATTGACAGCGCTGTGGGCAAAATTCGGGCCTAAATCCGCCATGTTTTTCCAAGGCAATAGCATTGAATATTTCGTGTGTCTGTTTATGGCATATAACTTGAAATTCTCCTCCAAGTGCCTCGAGCTGTACAGGACAAAACGTCGTTGTTCGACGCCAAAAGTTTCTCTGCTATTTGGCACCAGTACATTTGTTGCCTTTTCCCAACTTTTCCTTTTTCTCCATCACATTCCGCCATTTTTCCACTAGACTTCAGCGGTCGTTTTTAACCAGACTTTTTCCATTTCGCTTTCTAGAATTTTATTTTATTGTTCATTAATTTTTTACCGTTTCTCTCACTATTTCTCCATATTGGCTTTACTTTATTCTGTTAAAAGAAGTAGCTAAGTAGTAAAGTGTAGGGTTGCAAAACAGCATGTTGGTTGTTTTAGTTTGTACTTCGAGTCTGTCTATCTATCTATCTAAATTTTTTGGTATCTATCTATTTATCTATCTCAATCTGTTTGTTATCTATCTATCTATCTATCTATCTATCTCACTTTGTTCGTATATCTATCTATCTATCTATCTATCTATCTATCTATCTATCTATCTATCTCACATTGTTCGTATATCTATCTATCTGTCTATGTATCTATCTATCTATCTATCTATCTATCTATCTCACTTTGTTCGTCTATCTATCTATCTATCTATCTATCTATCTATCTATCTATCTATCTATCTATCTATCTGTGTCGTTCTGCCTCTATTCATTTTTACGTTTTCCACTATCGTTTTCTTTTTAATTCTTATATATCAAGGATGGATGAAACATAAAATTATTCGTATCTACCTTCATCTTTCCTCTAATTAGTTCTGCAAACTTTTGTTTTAAGCACGAAAATTCAGTTCATAAACTTTTACTTTGCAAAGGAAATGCGGCGTCGCTACGGCTCAAGTCCGGCGCCTTGACCTGGTCCCAAAACTGTTATCGCTTCACCTCCCACTAACCGTCCCTCTCACCTCTTGGCTGCCATGTTGTTTTTCCGTTTATTTTATAACCAATAATTGGAGCCTGTTTCACACAGACTTGCACATCTGGGCCATTCAGTCCAAAATGGTGCCATTCCAGTCACTCGACTAGAATTACTTCACCATTTTTAATCCGATTATCCACTTAAGACGTTTTTATTTCGTATATGAGTCGATCTTGGGTGCAGGCCAACAACTGATATTTAGCCAAGAAATAATTATGGTATGGCCTGTGTACAAGTCGATTCAGGATTTTCATTACGTCTCATATCAACAAATTGACCCAAGAATTTTTCTTTACTATTATATGTCATTGCAATTTGGGAAAAGATAGAATTAATATGGTTATGTTCCAATTTATGCCTCATATATAGGATGTGCGTTGTAGTACAGTGGATATCGGCTCGGAACAAGAAACCGGGAAGCCGAGTTCGAATTCCAGTTGAATTCCTTGCATTCACTTACGCGCAAATACCCTTGGGAAAGGTATTAATCCGCCTCTTCCTGCCAGTTATGGGTTAAATAGCAGGACAGAGTGGGTTCTATAGCCTTGGTCTGCAACCAGTCTACTGCAGCAAGCAATGGAAACCTACTGCGGGATAACTTTCTGCCGCGTCAGTCATGTCTCTTTTGAGACATGATCGCCCAAGGGTTTTTCACATATGGCACTTAACTGACTGACTGATATAGGTTGAGTCGGATTTCTGTCCAAGAAATCATTTTTACACAAGTCGACACAGAAATGTCAAAAAAATTATTATATTAGGTTGTCCCAAATGTTCGTAAACACTTGCCAAATGGTTCTATCTGGTCCAGCACAATCGAGACAAGCGGTGGGTTCAGAAAGAGCAAAAGACACCGTCGGTTCCAAAACAAGAACGATTGGGCAAGAAAGTCGTGTTGTACGTTTGGTGGAACTTTGAATGAATCGTGCATTTTGAGTTGGTTCCGAATGGTCGTGCCATCAGTGCCGAACTTTACTCTCAGCAACTTGAGCAGGTCTACGAAAAGTTGAAGCAAAAGTACCCGGCTCTGATCAACCGAAAGCGCGCTTTGATGCAGCAGGACAGTGCCAAGCTACACACCGCCAGGAAGACCAAAGACAAGTTTGAAGAGCTGGACGGCGTTGGGGTTCTGCCGTATTCAGCCTACAGTTCTAACTGTACTCCATCAGATTACGGGCTTTTCCGCTCAATGCAAAGGGCCGCTGATTCGACTCGTTTGATGAAATGGGAAGCGTGTCAAGAATTCTTTGATTCGAAGCCGGCTGAATGGTACTTTGACCAGATCCAAAAGCTTGCAGAGCGATGGCAGAAAGTCTTGGAAAATGGTGGTCTTTATTTTGAGCAATAATTGTTGTTGTTTTTGCGAGTAAAATTTCAATTTTTTGCAAGTGTTTTCTGGTAACCTTAGATTACTTGGCGAGTAAAATTTCAATTTTTTGCAAGTGTTTACGAACTTTTCGGACAACCTAATAGGATAATCTTTCTAGTAGTAATAGTAATAATAATAAACTCATACGAGAAACCGGGGAACCGAGTTCGAATTCCAGTGGAATCCATTTTATTCACTTACGCGCAAATACCCTTGGGAAAGGTATTAATCCGTCTCTTCCTTCCAGTTATTGGTTAAATAACAGGACAGATTGGGTTCTATAAACTTGGTCGGCAACCAGTCTACCGCAGCAAGCAATGACAACCTACTGCGGGATAATCTTCTGCCAAGTCAGTCATGTCTCTTTCGAGACATGATCGCCCAAGCGTGTATCACGTATGGCACTTAACTGACTGACTTGTTAAAGCTCGATCGAAGGAATAAAATAACAAATATTCATACCGACAAAGGTAAAGAAGAGACTAATAAACCAATATTAGTAATATACTAAACACGTAATATTCTACATGCAGGTTACGTTAAGTCTTAGCAGCCATTCCTTCTGTTTACACTAGGAAGGATGATAGGACTTAATGACAAGGATGTAGCGAGATCTGCTTAACAACATAATGTTCTCACGGTACATCTCGTCACACCAATGCAGACCCAAATGACAGACAACATACTTATGCAAATTATTTCAAAGTAGGTTCAGGCCGATTTTGAAGTTTCATCAGGACACCTTTATCATGTTCTCACTCGTGAGGGCTGGTTTGCTAACCATTACATCTGGCTATCCAGCCGTGACTAGTGAGTATACCATAACTGTATCCTCACGAAACTTCGAATCAGTATGAACCTGCTCAGTTAAAGTGTCAAACACTTTGTGCTTATATATATATATATATATATATATATAAAATAAATTCCGATGTTCAAATCAGTTGTATCGCCATTTCTACATGAAATTCCCAAGAGAAATTTCACGCATCATCGGTAACTTCTTTATTTCAAGATGATTTGAAAATTTCCGCCGGTAAAATTATTTTACTGGCGGAAATTTAATTTTTCTGTGATGTATATTTTTTTTGAACTTCCACCGGTAAGATATCTTGGTTTATTTTGAAATAAAGAAGTTGACGATAATGCGTGAAATTTATCTTAGGGATTTCATGTAGAAATGGCCATACAACTGATCTGAACATCGGAATTTATTTCATTTTATAATTGCCTCTGTAATTTAAATATTAATTACATTGAACCCTCCACCTTGATTAGTTTTAATATTAATGTAATTAATATTAATTAGGATCGGGCCTTTGGGATTTACCTTCTTGCTTTTCCTTTTGGATTAAAGTTTTATATTAAAATATCTATATATATATACATATATATATATATAGTTGCATAATATAATATTTGCATTTTCAGTTTTTAATTTTATTTTTATTAACTTTTTCAAATTTCCTAGTTAGCTGTGTTATATTATTGCTAAAATTTAACAAAGTCCATATTTATTTATATTTAACTTTTCCCCGAGTAATTTCAAATATTATATAAACGAATATCGATTATATACAAGGACTAATTCGGAAAATTTGATAAAGTTAATACAAAATAGACAGAACTTATGGATATTATTCAATATCGGCACAATTCTTGATAGTTTTATCTTTTCCGATTTATAACATATACCAATTGAAGTAGTTCGACGGGGTATAATGGTATTATTGTCAGTAAACTTGTCTCGTCAGATCAAACCATAATTACGGCCTTGTGCCACATCTAAGCTATGCTTAAGAAATCCCCATATATAAAGTGGGGCTTCGACATGGTATAATAGTTAGCAAACTTGTCTCGCTAGGTCAGTTCCGACTGAGTAGTGAGTTCTTTCCGCAATGGGTGCCCAATAATTTCGGCCTTGTGCCACATCTAATCTATGTTTAAGAAATCCCTATAGATAAACTGGGGCTTTGACTTAAATGGTTAGCAAACATGTCTCGCTAGGACAATTCCGAGAGAGTTCGATTCTCAGTGAGTGCCCCATAATTTCTGCCTTGTATCACATATAATTGTTTTAATCACCATATATCAACTAGGGCACTTCGACTTGGTTTAATATTTAGCTACCGAAACAATCACTAGATCAATTTCAAGTTAATAGTGTCTTCGATCCACTCTAGACGCTCTCTACTTTCGGCCTTGTGTCACATCTAAATTATGCTCTAGCATATATTAACTTACTATATAATCAAACACACCTACACACATTCACACCCATACATACATATGTACGCACACGCGCATATATGGGTTGGCGCGTTCAGCTAAGCTTGTATTGTGTATTTCTGAAGTTTATATGAACTTGTGTGTGTACGTGTATATCTGTTTGTTTTCACATTTTTATATGTATTTGTGTCTGTAGTGCGTCTGTGTGTATATGTCTCTGATAAATTTAATCGAACTGGGATAAATGATAACACGTGAGAATAAAATAATTGTTTTAGTTTTTAGATCTTTTCAAAACGCGTTAGGCTCGCTAACAGAAAATAAAGAAATAAAGAAACAAATAAGAAAGAAAAAAGGAAAAAAGAAAGAGAGAAGGAAAACATAATAGTCAAACAAATAAAAAGAAAAAAATAAGAAAAAAAGCAAGGTTTTCGGAAATCTGTTCTGCTGACTGAATAATAATGCTACGAATTTAAATGAATAATTGGCCTTTCAAAATTTTCTGAAAACTTTTGCTTCAAACTCTTTTATTGCAATGCAGTTTTAGCTAAAATGTCAGATAAAGGCAGAGAAAAATTTCAACTACTGAATAATAATGCTACGAATTTAAATGAATAATTGGCCTTTCAAAATTTTCTGAAAACTTTTGCTTCAAACTCTTTTATTGCAATGCAGTTTTTTAGCTAAAATGTCAGATAAAGGCAGAGAAAAATTTCAACTGCTGAATAATAATGCTACGAATTTAAATGAATAATTGGCCTTTCAAAATTTTCTGAAAACTTTTGCTTCAAACTCTTTTATTGCAATACAGTTTTTAGCTAAAATGTCAGATAAAGGCAAAGAAAAATTTCAACTGCTGAATAATAATGCTACGAATTTAAATGAATAATTGGCCTTTCAAAATTTTCTGAAAACTTTTGCTTCAAACTCTTTTATTGCAATGCAGTTTTTAGCTAAAATGTCAGATAAAGGCAGAAAAATTTCAACTGCTGAATAATGCTACGAATTTAAATGAATAATTGGCTTTCAAAATTTTCTGAAAACTTTTGCTTCAAACTCTTTTATTGCGAAGTTTTTTAGCTAAAATGTCAGATAAAGGCAGAGAAAAATTTCAACTGCTGAATAATAATGCTACGAATTTAAATGAATAATTGGCTTTCAAAATTTTCTGAAAACTTTGCTTCAAACTCTTTTATTGCAATGCAGTTTTTTTAGCTAGAAATGTCAGATAAAGGCAGAGAAAAATTTCAACTGCTGAATAATAATGCTACGAATTTAAATGAATAATTGGCCTTTCAAAATTTTCTGAAAACTTTTGCTTCCCAAACTCTTTTATTGCAATGCAGTTTTTAGCTAAAATGTCAGATAAAGGCCGAAAAATTTCAACTGCTGAATAATAATGCTGCGAATTTAAATGAATAATTGGCTTTTCAAAATTTTCTGAAACTTTTTGCTTCAAACTCTTTATTGCAATGCAGTTTTTAGCTAAAATGTCAGATAAAGGCCGAGAAAAATTTCAACTGCTGAATAATAATGCTACGAATTTAAATGAATAATTGGCCTTTCAAAATTTTTCTGAAAACTTTTGCTTCAAACTCTTTTATTGCAATGCAGTTTTTAGCTAAAATTTCAGATAAAAACAGAGAAAAATTTCAACTGCTGAATAATAATGCTACGAATTTAAATGAATAATTGGCCTTTCAAAATTTTCTGAAAACTTTTGCTTTAAACTCTTTTATTGCAATGCAGTTTTTTAGCTAAAATTTCGAATAAAGGCAGAGAAAAATTTCAGCTGCTGAATAATAATGCTACGAATTTAAATGAATAATTGGCCTTTCAAAATTTTCTGAAAACTTTTGCTTCAAACTCTTTTATTGCAATGCAGTTTTTAGCTAAAATTTCAGATAAAGGCAGAAAAATTTCAACTGCTGAATAATAATGCTACGAATTTAAATGAATAATTGGCCTTTCAAAATTTTCTGAAAACTTTTGCTTCAAACTCTTTTATTGCAATGCAGTTTTTAGCTAAAATGTCAATTAAAGGCAGAGAAAATTTCAACTGCTGAATAATAATGCTACGAATTTAAATGAATAATTGGCCTTTCAAAAATTTCTGAAAACTTTTGCTTCAAACTCTTTTATTGCAATGCAGTTTTTAGCTAAAATGTCAGATAAAGGCAGAGAAAAATTTCAACTGCTGAATAATAATGCTACGAATTTAAATGAATAATTGGCCTTTCAAAAATTTCTGAAAACTTTTTGCTTCAAACTCTTTTATTGCAATACAGTTTTAGCTAAAATGTCAGATAAGAGCGAAAAATTTCAACTGCTGAATAATAATGCTACGAATTTAAATGAATAATTGGCCTTTCAAAATTTTCTGAAAACTTTTTCTTCACGGCCTATTTTATTGCAATGCGGTTTAGCTAAAATGTCAGATAAAGGCAGAGAAAAATTTCAACTGCTGAATAATAATGCTACGGGTAAATGAATAATTGGCCTTTCAAATTTTCTGAAAACTTTTGCTTCAAACTCTTTTATTGCAATGCAGTTTTTAGCTAAAATGTCAGATAAAGGCAGAGAAAAATTTCAACTGCTGAATAATAATGCTACGAATTTAAATGAATAATTGGCCTTTCAAAATTTTCTGAAAACTTTTTGCTTCAAACTCTTTTATTGCAATGCAGTTTTTAGCTAAAATGTCAGATAAAAAGAGCAGAGAAAAATTTCAACTGCTGAATAACAATGCTACGAATTTAGAGGAATAATTGGCCTTTCAAAAATTTTCTGAAAACTTTTGCTTCAAACTCTTTTATTGCAATGCAGTTTTTAGCTAAAATGTCAGATAAAGGCAAGAAAAATTTCAACTGCTGAATAATAATGCTACGAATTTAAATGAATAATTGTGCCTTTCAAATTTTCTGAAAACTTTTTGCTTCAAACTCTTTTATTGCAATGCGATTTTTAGCTAAAATGTCAGATAAAGGCAGAGAAAAATTTCAACTGCTGAATAACAATGCTACGAATTTAAATGAATAATTGGCCTTTCCAAAATTTTCAGAAAACTTTTGCTTCAAACTCTTTTATTGCAATGCAGTTTTTAGCTAAAATGTCAGATAAAGGCAGAAAAATTTCAACTGCTGAATAATAATGCTACGAATTTAAATGAATAATTGGCCTTTCAAAAATTTTCTGAAAACTTTTGCTTCAAACTCTTTTATTGCAATGCAGTTTTTAGCTAAAATGTCAAGATAAAGGCAGAGAAAAATTTCAACTGCTGAATAACAATGCTACGAATTTAAATGAATAATTGGCCTTTCAAAATTTTCTGAAAACTTTTGCTTCAAACTCTTTTATTGCAATGCAGTTTTCGCTAAAATTTCAGATAAAAGGCAGAGAAAAATTTCAACTGCTGAATAATAATGCTACGAACTTATATATGAATAGTGGCCTTTCAAAATTTTCACAGAAAACTTTTGCTTCAAACTCTTTTATTGCAATGCAGTTTTTAGCTAAAATGTCAGATAAAGGCAGAGAAAAATTTCAACTGCTGAATAATAATGCTACGAATTTAAATGAATAATTGGCCTTTCAAAATTTTCTGAAAACTTTTGCTTCAAACTCTTTTATTGCAATGCAGTTTTTAGCTAAAATGTCAGATAAAGGCAGAGAAAAATTTCAACTGCTGAATAATAATGCTACGAACTTATATGAATAATTGGCCTTCCAAAATTTTCTGAAAACTTTTGCTTCAAACTCTTTTATTGCAATGCAGTTTTTGGCTAAAATGTCAGATAAAGGCAGAGAAAAATTTTAACTGCTGAATAATAATGCTACGAATTTAAATGAATAATTGGCCTTTCAAAATTTTCTGAAAACTTTTGCTTCAAAACTCTTTTATTGCAACGCAGTTTTTAGCTAAAATGTCAGATAAAGGCAGAGAAAAATTTCAACTGCTGAATAATAATGCTACGAATTTAAATGAATAATTGGCCTTTCAAAATTTTCTGAAAACTTTTGCTTCAAACTCTTTTATTGCAATGCAGTTTTTAGCTAAAATGTCAGATAAAGGCAGAGAAAAATTTCAACTGCTGAATAACAATGCTACGAACTTATATGAATAATTGGCCTTTCAAAATTTTCTGAAAACTTTTGCTTCAAACTCTTTTATTGCAATGCAGTTTTTAGCTAAAATGTCAGATAAAGGCAGAGAAAAATTTCAACTGCTGAATAATAATGCTACGAACTTATATGAATAATTGGCCTTTCAAAATTTTCTGAAAACTTTTGCTTCAAACTCTTTTATTGCAATGCAGTTTTTAGCTAAAATGTCAGATAAAGGCAGAGAAAAATTTCAACTGCTGAATAATAATGCTACGAATTTAAATGAATAATTGGCCTTTCAAAATTTTCTGAAAACTTTTGCTTCAAACTCTTTTATTGCAATGCAGTTTTTAGCTTAAATGTCAGATAAAGGCAGAGAAAAATTTCAACTGCTGAATAATAATGCTACGAACTTATATGAATAATTGGCCTTTCAAAATTTTCTGAAAACTTTTGCTTCAAACTCTTTTATTGCAATGCAGTTTTTAGCTAAAATGTCAGATAAAGGCAGAGAAAAATTTCAACTGCTGAATAATAATGCTACGAACTTATATGAATAATTGGCCTTTCAAAATTTTCTGAAAACTTTTGCTTCAAACTCTTTTATTGCAATGCAGTTTTTAGCTAAAATGTCAGATAAAGGCAGAGAAAAATTTCAACTGCTGAATTATAATGCTACGAATTTAAATGAATAATTGGCCTTTCAAAATTTTCTGAAAATTTTTGCTTCAAACTCTTTTATTGCAATGCAGTTTTTAGCTAAAATGTCAGATAAAGGCAGAGAAAAATTTCAACTGCTGAATAATAATGCTACGAACTTATATGAATAATTGGCCTTTCAAAATTTTCTGAAAACTTTTGCTTCAAACTCTTTTATTGCAATGCAGTTTTTAGCTAAAATGTCAGATAAAGGCAGAGAAAAATTTCAACTGCTGAATAATAATGCTACGAATTTAAATGAATAATTGGCCTTTCAAAATTTTCTGAAAACTTTTGCTTCAAACTCTTTTATTGCAATGCAGTTTTTAGCTAAAATGTCAGATAAAGGCAGAGAAAAATTTCAACTGCTGAATAATAATGCTACGAACTTATATGAATAATTGGCCTTTCAAAATTTTCTGAAAACTTTTGCTTCAAACTCTTTTATTGCAATGCAGTTTTTAGCTAAAATGTCAGATAAAGGCAGAGAAAAATTTCAACTGCTGAATAATAATGCTACGAATTTAAATGAATAATTGGCCTTTCAAAATTTTCTGAAAACTTTTGCTTCAAACTCTTTTATTGCAATGAAGTTTTTAGCTAAAATGTCAGATAAAGGCAGAGAAAAATTTCAACTGCTGAATAATAATGCTACGAACTTATATGAATAATTGGCCTTTTTCTAAAAGATTTTCTGAAAACTTTTGCTTCAAACTCTTTTATTGCAATGCAGTTTTTAGCTAAAATGTCAGATAAAGGCAGAAAAATTTCAACCTGCTGAATAATGCTACGAATTTAAATGAATAATTGGCCTTTCAAAATTTTCTGAAAACTTTGCTTCAAACTCTTTTATTGCAATGCAGTTTTTAGCTAAAATGTCAGATAAAGGCAGAGAAAAATTTCAACTGCTGAATAACAATGCTACGAATTTAAATGAATAATTGGCCTTTCAAAATTTTCTGAAAACTTTTGCTTCAAACTCTTTTATTGCAATGCAGTTTTTAGCTAAAATGTCAGATAAAGGCAGAAAAATTTCAACTGCTGAATAATAATGCTACGAACTTATATGAATAATTGGCCTTTCAAAATTTTCTGAAAACTTTTGCTTCAAAGTCTTTTATTGCAATGCAGTTTTTAGCTAAAATGTCAGATAAAGGCAGAGAAAATTTCAACTGCTGAATAATAATGCTACGAATTTAAATGAATAATTGGCCTTTCAAAATTTTCTGAAAACTTTTGCTTCAAACTCTTTTATTGCAATGCAGTTTTTAGCTAAAATGTCAGATAAAAGCCGAGAAAAATTTCCTTCACTGAATAATAATGCTACGAATTTAAATGAATAATTGGCCTTTCAAAATTTTCTGAAAACTTTTGCTTCAAACTCTTTTATTGCAATGCAGTTTTTAGCTAAAAATGTCAGATAAAGGCAGAGAAAAATTTCGCTGCTGAATAACAATGCTACGAACTTATATGAATAGTGGCCTTTCAAAATTTTCTGAAAACTTTTGCTTCAAACTCTTTTATTGCAATGCAGTTTTTAGCTAAAATGTCAGATAAAGGCAGAGAAAAATTTCAACTGCTGAATAATAATGCTACGAACTTATATGAATAATTGGCCTTTCAAAATTTTCTGAAAACTTTTGCTTCAAACTCTTTTATTGCAATGCAGTTTTTAGCTAAAATGTCAGATAAAAGTGAAAAATTTCAACTGCTGAATAATAATGCTACGAATTTAAATGAATAATTGGCCTTTCAAAATTTTCTGAAAACTTTTGCTTCAAACTCTTTTATTGCAATGCAGTTTTAGCTAAAATGTCAGATAAAGGCAGAGAAAAATTTCAACTGCTGAATAACAATGCTACGAATTTAAATGAATAATTGGCCTTTCAAAATTTTTCTGAAAACTTTTGCTTCAAACTCTTTTATTGCAATGCAGTTTTTAGCTAAAATGTCAGATAAAGGCAGAGAAAAATTTCAACTGCTGAATAATAATGCTACGAATTTAAATGAATAATTGGCCTTTCAAAATTTTCTGAAAACTTTTGCTTCAAACTCTTTTATTGCAATGCAGTTTTTAGCTAAAATGTCAGATAAAGGCAGAGAAAAATTTCAACTGCTGAATAATAATGCTACGAATTTAAATGAATAATTGGCCTTTCAAAATTTTCTGAAAACTTTTAGCTGAAGCATCTGCCAATTGCAATGCAGTTTTTAGCTAAAATGTCGGAATAAAGCTTAAGAAAAATTTCAACTGCTGAATAATAATGCTACGAATTTAAATGAATAATTGGCTTTTCAAAATTTTCTGAAAACTTTTTCAAACTCTTTTATTGCAATGCAGTTTTTAGCTAAAATGTCAGATAAAGGCAGAGAAAAATTTCAACTGCTGAATAATAATGTTACGAATTTAAATGAATAATTGGCCTTTCAAAATTTTCTGAAAACTTTTGCTTCAAACTCTTTTATTGCAATGCAGTTTTTAGCTAAAATGTCAGATAAAGGCAGAGAAAAATTTCAACTACTGAATAATAATGCTACGAACTTATATGAATAGATATCTCTATCGCAAAGAAAATGAGGCAAAATGTAAAATTCAAGCGTCTTATTTCCGAATTTCAGGATTTAATATGAGTGAAATTTTCAGCTGGGTATATATACCTGAGGTATTTTTAGTAAAAACAAAAGTTTTGTGTTTTGTGTGCCTTTATGTCTTACAAGGTGTATGTTCACCAATTTTAATTTGTTAGTTTGTTGAAATAAAATATATAAATTTTTAAAGAATTGCATCTTTTTGCTTAATATTTGTAATTCTTATATTTTTCGTAAACGAAAAAGGAAAAGACATGGAAGAAAATAAATGGAGACAGAGGAAGAGAAAATAACGAAGAGAAAAAAGTGAATGTGAATTGTCCCTCTACCTTTACAGATGCCTACTCCTCGATGATCGTCGCCGAGATGACAATATAGGCCTTCAGCGCATCTCTCCTTCGGGCTACAGCGATCCCCGTGCTGTCTAGCGCACATGTAGCAGCAATCACAACCATCTCGAATGACTTTAACGCCTTCGTTACACTTTAACTCCATGATCGGGCACTGACATGGAAACTCGCAAAACTCCTCTAACTGCAAAAGATTAAAAAAGAAGGATAACATTAACGTATTTAGTAACACAAAAGACACATCTAAACTTATTTATAAATGGAACTTTGTCTCTGCGTGTGTGTGTCTGTGTGTGTCGGTTACCTATAGACTCCGAAACGGCTGAACCGATTTTCTTGAAAATTTTAACGAAACTTGGCAAACCGACAATTTGAAATGAATTGTTTGAACATTGGTTTTTATCGATATTCGTATTTAAGTAGATATTCAGTTTTTAATTAAACAGTATTATATATTTATAACTACTGGCCTTTTTCGTAATACAAAACGTAAATAATCAGGCCAGTAGATATAAATATATAATACTGCTTAATCAAAAACAGAATCTCTACTTAAATACGGGTATCGACAAAAAAAAAATAATGTTCAAACAATTCATTTCATATATATATATATAAACTTATTTATAAATGGAACTTTGTCTGTGTGAGTGTGTGAGTCCGTTACCTATAGACTCCGAAACGGCTGAACCGATTTTCTTGAAAATTTAAACAGTTGTACTATAAGTGTCTGCGAGTGTTCTTAGCTAGGTTTTGTGTCGAGGTACCCCAGATATATATCGAAAATCGATAATCGAAAAAATCGGGTTATAGAAGGGGGGTCCGATTTGAATCAAATTTGATACACTCATAGACAAAGACATAAGAAACGATATTCAGAAGTTTCAAGTTTGCAGTTCTTACAATAGTGCAGAAAACCGATAATATATACCGGGTCTGATCAAAATTAGTTTTCCATCCCTTTTATTTTAGTTTTTGCTTCGGTTTTGACTCTAAATAGGTATAATTGTAGTTCTTAGTCTCAGCCAAGATACCATTTACTCAGAGGACTTATTTAGCCTTCAAAATTCAGTTTATGACGAAAAAAACGGATTTGATCTCGATACCAGGAAATCAAAATTTGACAAGAAAAATTTGTCTGTATTATTTAATGATATGTATATATATATATATATTCACTCCTTGTCTGATTATACTTTTCACATGATGGGTGAGTCTATCGTACATTAAATAGGGAGATCCATTTTAATCACGCTGTATATATGTGGCCAGGATGTTTTTTTCCGACTAAATCCATCTTGCACATATACAAATGATCCGTAGCATAGAATAATGTTATCATATTTGGTCAGTGGTCCCTGCTGGTCAACTCAGGGTTCTCGATAGGCTCCAAAAAAGAATCTGTAATGTGATTGGCAGCTCAAACCCAGCCACTTTCTCACCGGCCGGATGTGACTTCAACCCGTCACTTCTACAAATATTTTCATGATTTCTGCTCCAACAAACTTAGGTCAATGATGTCCCTCCACAAAAATTTACTCGTGCAACCAGATTGGCTACCATGTCCCGCTCATTTCCAGTTAAATCAACCAAATGCAGGTGAAAAAAGCTGATTCTATGGGCGCTCGGTAAAAGGACTCAGACTTGTAGCGTTTGTTATACCATGTAAACATACTCCAATAGTTAGAATGTTCTAATTCAGTATTGAATGAAGGATACGTAGATAGTAGAGTACACGTACATATGTTGTAATATAATATCACTTCTAAAGTAGCTATTTTGTTTCGACACTACTCATGATTTTATCAAGTGTACTGATTGAAAGTTGAGATTTAAAAGGTTCTAAACTAGCCTCAACCTCCTGCTATCTATCTATCTATGAATAATTTCAATAATATAGTGTATGTGAAATTCTTACATCTACACACACGCGTGCGCACATACATATAAGTTTGTGTGCTTGCGTGTGTATGTGTGAAGAGTTTCTGATATCTATGACTGTCTTGTTTAACATGTTAGACCTTTTCTGTAGTGAACTTACCTGTCAATTTATATATGTTAATATTTTAATAGGTCACACTAAGAACAAAATGGCCAGACAACTCACACATTTGATAAAGTTTCTGGTAACAACATGGCGCCGCTGTGATCCAAGCAAGAACGCTTTGGAACAGGCGATAATAACAAGAATATTCGCCTTGCTTTCCTAAAAACACTTCAGCTGACTACGACATGTTAGCGGCATGCAAGATGACTGTATACCTAAGGATATACTGTAAGAATAACGTGCCATTAGCTCCAGACCTGCAGGATAACCGGTATTTCGTTACAAATATATTTGCAAACGTGGCCTGGAGGTAGATAGCACTATACCCCAACAACCGAGAAATGCGATCGCAGCCGATGTAGTCTTGCTGTCAGAATTGGCATTCAGACGAATAAGAAGAGGATACCCGTGGGAAGAAACGTAAAGAAAGAAACGAAAAGCAGGAGGAAAGACCAGCAGCCATAGAACAAAGCACGGTATTTATGCGACTCGATTTGAAAAGAAACCTGGGTTGAACAGCTATATCAGCCATTGCGACCCTAAATTAGACAAAATCACATATGCATACAGTGCAAAAGTATTAGGACAAGAACTATTTTATCTTTTACTAACAGTATAGCCCGGCGTTGCTCGGGTGTTATGAAAGCTTTAAAACTAATCCATGGTCCTGGAGCTCAGACTCTTTGGACGTTGGCACGAAAGACTAAAAAGCAATAGTTGTTTCCAGTTAAAGCGAAACCGTAGACTGAAAGAAAAATGCATGGATATAAGTCAAATTTTGATTTCCTGGTATCGATATCAAATTTTCTGCACTATTGTAAGAACTGCAACCTTGAAACTTCTGAATACCGTTTCTTATGTGTTTGTCTATGAGTGTATCAAATTTGATTAAAATCGGACCACTCCTCCTATAACCCGATTTTTTCGATTATCAATTTTCAATATTTATCGGAGTACCTCTACACAAAACCTTGCTAAGAACACTCGCAGACGCTTATAGTACAACTGTGTAAATTTTCAAGAAAATCGGTTCAGCCGTTTCGGAGTCTAAGGTAACGGACACACACAGAGACACACACACACTCACACAGACAAAGTTCCATTTATAAATAAGTTTAGATGAGGCATCAAAATTTTAAAAACCACCAGTCCTAACACTTTGACACACTACCGGTAGCGTGCAAAAGTATTAGGACAGGGGTGATTTTCCTAAAAACCTCATTGAAATTCAAATACAGGGTGAAAAGCCAATTATATTGCTAATAAATATTGATTATCTAAAACTAGATGTAAAAGAAATATATTAAAAAGAAATTATATTTAATTTTTCCTATTTTTTATTAAACAAGTTATTTTGAAACTACTCATTATTCTATTATCCTTGGATATGACTGATTTTTTCTTATTCCCCCCTCTCAAATTGATGAATCTAATGTTACTTCTCATGACACATTTTGAGAACAAATACAAGCTGCTTGGCAGGAGATACCATTAGATACACTGAAGAAGCTTGTGATTTCAATGTCTGACAGAATGAAGGGTGTGATCAAAGCAAAAGGCTATTATACTAAATATTAAATATTAAATTTATATTGTAACAAGTACTTTTTCTTGTTAAAGCATTTGTTGAGTAAATCACATAGAATTACTTTAATTAAATTGTTTATTTTCTGTCAATATGCCTCCAAAAAAGTAAAAAGTTCTTGTTTTAATACCTTTGCTTAGTACTATATATATATATATATATATATATATATATATATATATATATATTACAAGAAAGTGGAAGAACACTTAGATTAAATCCATTGTTTACTTTTATAAAGGGTGCTCGATACGGAGTAGAGCTTAATATTGTAATTTTGTTATTACAATTGTTTATAAAAGCATAATATCACTACACAAAAATTTTCATGTTTCAGAACAATACTGTTCTTCTTCAGGTGATATGTTCAAATAAGTAGTGAAAATGATTAATGGTTATTTAGAAAATTAGGAAATGACAGTTTAGGTGTGTTAATATTGTTCAATCAAGAAAAGTATTGTTTTGAAACATGAAATGCCATGTGATCCCTATTGAGGTTGGTTGTCGTGGTTTTATAGGACACGCATTCATTTCGTTTCTTTCTAAAATAGGAATCACTGGCCTTAGTTTGAAAGTTGCCTCATATCGTCTTCAGACCGCGGTACAATATACAAGCAAGTTGGATTTGGTCGAAAGCAAGAAATTTTCAGCATGGAGAAAATACACGCGGAACTAGCATTCGGTTACTATATATATATATATATATATATATATATATATATATATATATATATATTATCCTACGTCTATGGCACGATTCGGAGTTTCATGTGTTATGCAGTCATCAACGTACATATTTTAAACTATCATTTAATAGATTTGAATTTAAGCTCACCCGATGTTCATTGGAATCTTGTAAAATTTAGTTACCACGTTTTAAAAACAAAATAAAAAGTTGAATATTCCCTCCCACCCACATATATATATACATATATATATATATATATGGGGTGTGGAATGTGTATATATATATATATATATATATATATGCGCGGTACTTTTTTGAAAGTGTTCAATATGGAGTGATAGCGCTAACATATACTGTTAGATAAATTTTGAGATTGAGTTACATGATTCATGTAAGATCCTTTGTAAAATAAAGACGGAATCTGATAATGGTTCGCCTGAAATAGGCCTAGACTTCTGATTTACCATGAAACAACGTGTGTGCCTTAATGTTTCTTATATTTGCCCAGGCTCACAAACTCACACCTATTTAACTATATATATATATATATATATATATATATATATATATATATATATATATATATATATAGTTAAATAGGTGTGAGTTTGTGAGCCTGGGCTTCAGGCTTTTGCGAACATTATGCAAACTATTTAAAATTGAAAGTTTTTTTAAAATGTTAATCAGTTTGTCTGACGATCGCAAGAGCGTCAAACCCAGGGTTACAAACTCACACCTATCTATATGAATATGTCAGTTTTATCACTGATATTGAGCGCTTTCAAATAAGTACTGCGCATATATAATATGTAAATAATATAATATATATATAACAAATTGCATATACGCCAATTCGGTCGGGTTTCGAGCCTGGGTTATGTAGCAATCGGAGTCTAACCGTACTGATGTGCTGTGATACAGCGAAACAGATCTGTCTGCGGATGACAATACTATATATACACATTTTCCCCCCATATATATATATATATATATATATATATATATATATATATATATATATATTAATGTATATTTGAGCAGTAACATTTCTTTTGAAGATGTTTCGTTGAAAATGACAGACAAGAAAACTTTCAACTCATGTTTTATTTAGATTTTATATTTTCAACTTGATGGAAGTAAGGCTTTGCAAACATTGTCCGTATTGCCACAACCGCTTTCGCCGACTTCATTAGCCATTTTCCAGTGTGTCTGTTTTAGGTGTTGTTGATTTTTTTTTTTCGTGTGTGACTGTTTAAGATGAATTTGTTGTGTTCTTTCGAACACTAGAAGGACCATTTCTTCCGGGTTTCACGTGTTGAGCCTGATTTAAATTCAAGTGAGCGTCTTTCTTTGTTAAAGAATTACAATACATCATTCCAGATGTTGAATAAGGTGTGGTTGATAGTAGAATGTGCGTTGTGGTGCAGTGGATATCGGCTCGGAACGTTAAACCGGGGAGCCGAGTTCGAATTGCAGTTGAATCCATTGTATTCACTTACGGGCAAATCCCCTTGAGAAAGGTATTAATCAGTCTATTCCTTCCAGTTATGAGTTAAATAACAGGACAGATTGGGTTCTATAGCCTTGGCTGGCAACCAGTCTACCGCAGAAAGCAATGGCAACCTACTGCGGGAAAATCTTCCGCCCAGTCAGTCTATGTCTCTTTCAAGACATGATCGCCCAAGCGTGTTTCACGTATGACACTTAACTGACTGATAGTATGAGCGAGATGTTTCATAGACAAGGCATCTCACATACAGGTAATGTTTTCCCTAATGTGATTTTTTAAGAAATTGAGTGTTTTCGTCCAGAATTTTTCTGAAGGTGTTTTGTAAATTTTAGTTAATTAGAATGCTTTTTTATAACACTTTGATCACGGAAAACATTTATGACAGGAAACATGGTTTGTACTGCACAGGGAAACTGATACATTATATTGATCATTGCTAGTTTAGATTTGATGATGTTATTTTGACGAGTGACAACAAGACCATCGGCTTTTATATATAAAATTGTAGAAATTGTCACCATTTTATATTCTTTTAATTACGTGTTTGTGCGTTTTTTGTGTTTGATTTTGTCAATACACAGTATAGTAGGGTCAGTTGGGCACTGCCTGTGAGAAAACGAATGCAATGATGCAATTCACACTCTGAATGATTTGAAAACTACATGCTCTATTGATTGGCACTAGCGCCAGAAATACCAATACAAACATTTCAGAGTGTTTGGGTGTCAATCTGAGAACAGATTGTTCGGAAAGAGTTGGGTGAGTCTAATGGTGATTACGAAGGTCTTTGGAGTGATAAATGATGTTGGCGAAGTTATTCCTACATTTAACATTCCATAGGGCCTCCGACTCAACATGGAGGCCTACATCAAATACCTTGAGGAGGTAGTGCTAGCAACATGGCCCTGCACCATGCTGCACAAGAAGGAGAATTATTCATGGCGGTCAGCCAATTTTTGCGACCACATCAACGCTTACATCTGGCCACCTAACTCCCCAGACATTAACCCCCTTGATTTTTATATGCGGGCCGTAGTTGTGAGACAGATAGACAAAAAATCATTGTAACACCAAAATGAACTGAAGACAAAGGATTCAGCAACTTAAATAAAGAGAATATCCAAAAGAAATGAAGTAGATTCTGAAATAATTTTACTTTTTCCTATTTCAAGATTGTTGGGACGCCCGCGTCTATTCGGCTATAATGGACTTTTCCATTACTATGTAAAGTAATGGTGGCATCTACGTAGGAGAGTGTGCCGAGCAGCCGATCGACAAGTCAGTCGTAGACTTCCGGTGATGACCCGGAAGTACCCATTGCTCATACTACGTCTTACGACGGTTGAGACGATTAACCTTTATTCTTGTATTGGATACTAATAATCTTTGTAAATACTATTTTCACGGAATACAACAATTAACCTATTCCTATTGTTGAGTTATTTATTCTTACTCAAGACATAACAAAGATATTTTTAATGTGATTTTAGTAAAAGTGTAGTGACTTTACACTACACAATAAGGAATTCTAAAACAGATTAACATACATAATAAAAAGTTAAAAAAAACGGTTTGAATTCCCTTCATTTTAATATCTCGTGACTTTGCACTACACATGAAGGAATTCTAAAAACTAAAATGTTCTGTTAATCTTTTGAAATGATTTGCGAACGTCTTTGTGGTTGCCAACACTGTTTGTTTATAGATACATAATTTAGAATAACGGATGTGCGTTGTGGTACAGTGGATATCGGCTCGGAACGACAAGCCGGGGCGCAAATACCCTTGGGAAAGGTATTAATCCGTCTCTTCCTTCCAGTTATTGGTTAAATAACAGGACAGATTGGGTTCTATAGCCTTGGCCGGCAACCAGTCTACCGCAGAAAACAATGGCAACCTACTGCAGGATAATCTTCTGCCCAGTCAGTCATGTCTCTTTCGAGACATGATCGCCCAAGCGTGTATCACGTATGGCACTTAACTAACTGAATTTAGAATAAAGATCATTTCGTCTTTTTGCCTTGATAAAGTCCATCATAGAACGAAACGCGTAGGCGATTTAAAATACAGTTTTCCTCTTGTCATTATTTTATTTAACCAGTTATATATATATATATATATATAGAGAGAGAGAGAGAGAGAGAAAGAAAGAGAAAGAGAGATAGACAGAGAAAGAGATAGAGACAAAGAGAGAAGATCAGCAGGTTAAGCTACCATAATTTAGACCTTTCCGGTTTCTTCAGGCGATTTGTATTTTAAATCTTGTAGAAGTTCATAACCGGAAGTTCAAAGTAATGGAGTAGTTTCTTATTGAAAATATTTTCATCTGCTTTTGTATTGACCCCAAAATATTTTCTAATGTAGACGTTATTTCATTAGAACCTTTTGTTATTCTGGGAATAATACTCTAACCAACTTGGCACAATGTGCAGATATCATCACCGTTTCAGGGTTTGGCACTTTAAACATTTCCCACTTTGCGTGGGGGTTTTCGCTATATTTTCTTTTAATTTCCATAACTAGTTTACTAGTCCTGTGCTTTTTAAAGAATTTTCTAGGTTAAATGTAGACTTGTGATTATTCCATCGTGTTTGACAACAGCCTTCAGTACATCCTAAGTATATTTTATCTTTTACTTTTGCTCTGTAGAATATTTCATCGGTTTTACGTACCCCCTTACGCGGACACTTTTTTCCTCTGTAGTTACATTTCCCATTAACAGTATTCTGCAGCAGGTCGTTTTTTAATTTCTTGGTATTTTGTCTTTTTATGTGATTTTCTAAATGTGATTTTCTAAATTCCAAGTACAGCTGAACTTAATTTAACCGTATTTCTTTAAAATATTTTATGTAGCTTTTGTGAAAGTGTTTGTTAAGTAGTTCGAAAATATGTCCCCATTTTGGACTTTACTTCTAAATTAAAACGCGAGTTAAACCAAAAGATATTACGTTTTCTCGTATTATTTTGTCTACATTTAACTGGGGGTTTATATTGTAATTCGTTTTATGTTCATTTTCTTCTCAAGGTTTTTCATAATCTTTTTCCTCTCATCAAAAATTGTTTTATCAGAGGAATTTTTTAATATTATCTACCTTTAGAGATGTGCTTGATTATTTTCTTGGGGCGATTTGACCGGGTGTTTAGATAGTGGTGTTTCTTCTTCTTCTATGTGCCCTGTCCCTTCAGGACGTAGGCGATCATGGCTCTCCACGTCTCCCTATCCCTTGTGGCTCTTAGTATGTTTGCTCCTGTTGATCCTGGCAACCCCCGTTCCGTCATCCACCTGATCAGACCCTGCAAATATGTTATTCGCTGCCTTCCTCTGTCTCTCCTTCCTTCTATCTGTCCAGTCAGTATCAGGTTCTCCAGGCTCTCCTTCCTCATTGCATGTCCCAGGAACTTCAGTTGTCTCTTCCTGATGCTCAGCATCAATTTCCTTTTTGTTGACATCCTTTCTTCTTCTCGTTGTTGCTCATATGCTCAGTCCACGATATCCGTAGCATCCTTCTGTAGAACCACATTTCGGCCGCTTCCAGTTTTGTCCTCATTTTCGATGATTTTGTCCAGCATTCACTGCCGTTTACATATCCTAATTTTATATATATATTTTTTTTCATTTGTAAACGTGTTATTACGCGAACTAGGTTTCTACCATGGGGTGTCTTCAGGTAATTCGCAATAACACTACATGGTAGAAAACTAAGTCGCGTTATAAATCGTTTACAAATGAAGAATATTGAAAAGTTCGACAATATAATTGTATTCAACACTTTTTAATACAATTGTGTACTAGTCTAATTTTATTAAGACCAAAAACTAAGTAATTAAACAAATATATATATATATAGATATATATTTAGTGTATCGAGGCAGCAAATAATTTTCTAAGCATATAGTGTTAAATATAAGAGACAATGAATGTCTATTATGTTTAATCATGAGCCGTTCTAAACGTCGTATTTTGGCTTTAATTTCAGTTGAAAATAAAGAAAAAAATTCTCCAACATTTGGATAATTTTTATTAATTTGGTTCTAAGCTTTCGGCTCAAATGAGGACTCTTCAGAGAGGTTATTAATAACATCCACCATCAGCGACGATTTTATTTTGTTTTGACATAAAACTCCGCTAGGCAACGGCAATAGTAACCAAAAATAACAAGCGCAGTTCACAAATTTGCAATGCGGTTCTATGACGTCGCGATATTTCAACAGAAGCATGTTTTCAACTGCAATGTAATGTGTTATGGCCAGATTTAAACATGATATATATATATATATACCCAGTTATACACACATGCATATATATATAAATGCAGAGAAAAAAATATCCAGTTACACGTACGCACACAAACAGACACACACACACACATATGTATATAATTTATTTGTTTAAACGTTATTTATTAAATTAAATATAACAGGTGTTAAAAAAAATTCGGTAATCTTCGGGACTTTCCTTAACACACACACACACACACACACATATATAATTGCTTCACACACACACACATACACACACACACACACACACACACATATATATATATATATATATATATATATATAATTGCTTAAACAGATACACACACACACACACACACACACACATATATATATATAATTCCTTTACAGACACACACACATATTTACTATAAATATTGGTTAATATACAAATACAGAACAATTATATATATATATATATATATATATATATGTCGACTGTTTAATTTCTTATTTAATTACTGGTTTATTCATTTAATTACTGGTCATAATAAGGTTAGACCAGTGCACATATTTATTAAAACATTTTACAATATAATTCTCAACCAAACGATAATATAAAAATATTTTTTCACACCTAAGAATAAAAATGCCTGCTGGGGCCGGCAACATAAGAAATTTCCTTATTTAAACCACGTTCGCTGACCGGTCAAAGACAGTCAGAATGGGAGCGGTACCTGATAGCATCTCACAATGTAAGGAAGAAACTTCAAGCTGACTGGGTCACGTATAGTGAAGACAACATCAGAGTATAAGATGCAAATTCTATATCATCCATCAACTAACTAAAACACACAAAGTAAAATTGCACACCCTCAACATCGGATGCAAACGACTAAAAACGTTTTGGAAAAACTCAAACTAAAAAAAAATTAACAAGTCAGTGTGAAAAGCAAAATTCTGGATCCTGATTGGATTAAAAATAGAAAATTCACAATATTACGTCTTTTCATACTTAGAAGCAAAAATACTCGCTGGAGTCGGTCACATAATCATATTCAATTCTTAAGGGCATTCTGTGACCGGTCAAAACAGTCAGAATGGGAGCGGTATCTGATAGAATCTCACAATGTAAGGAAGAAACTTCAAGCTGACTCGGTCACGTCCCGTCGACCTCTTTTTCCAACTTTCTTTTTTTTCTTTTTCATTTCTCGCCGCCAAAGAGAACAACAACAACAACAACAACAACAACAACAACAACAACAACAACAACAGAACACTCTGTACTGTTGCTTTATTTCTTCTCTCTCCCCCTGTTGTCGACCTACCAGAAAGAGGACGGAACATAAGACTTTATATTTTACTACTACACAACCATGAACTCTAAACTTCTCATTTTAAATACTTACATTTCTCAATGAATATTCATCTTCTCACAAATATGTTATAGTGTTCAGTTAACAAAATTTCACTTATATTTTTCTCCTTACACGTTTTTATTCTGTTAATAAAACTTTACTTTAATGTACAAAAGACTTCTCCACTTTATCTCGTAGAGCGATGTTTTCTTCTTGATTTTCATCCTTTTGATTTTCATCCTTTTCCTGTGGATTCCTAGAACAGTTCAAATTTATTTTTATTTTACTTAAGCTGTAGACTTTTTTGTCGTCTTATTCCTGATTTTTTTATTACTTTTTTTTATTATCTTTTGTATTTCTTTTTTTATAATCGAATTTCATTCTTTTAATTAATTTTTCGATTTTTTCCTTTTCTTTTATAACAGAATTTCATATTTATCTTTATTATATTTTGGTTTCTTTCTTGTTTTATTTTTTTCTTTCTTATAATTTTCTCCTTATTCTGTAGATTTCTTCTTTTTCTTCATTTTCTTTCTAATTTTAATTCTTCTTTTATTTATCTTTTGGATATTATTATTCTTCTTTAACATCAACAAAATCATCATCATTTACAGTTGAATTTTATTTTTCATTTACTTATCCTATGAATGTCTTCTTCCTTTTCTTCTTCCTTTTCTCATTTTCAACAGAGGAGAATTTGACTAAACCTGAAAACGAGGCTCGCCCACAACGTCTCTGTGTTTCTTTCGTTACTGTCAACATGGCGCAATGTTTGAAATCTCATCAATTTTGAGTGAGTGTCGTGGCTTTGCAGGCTAGCTGATGATAAGATGTCTGGCCGCCTCGAAGATGTAGCTCTGATTGAGTCAGTTGATATAACTGGGTCTTCATGTGCAGTTTGACAAAAAGATTGTGGGCGCCATATCCATCTGTCAAAACGGGAGACAAGCTTACGTTTGATTTGCACAGGCAGCCGAATGACTCACTCAAGTCAAACTAAACTTTTCGATTACATTTCCTCTTCGTACCTTTCTTTTTCTTTATCCAAATGTTTATTCAATCTGATTCATATATATATATATATATATATATATATATATATATATATATATAGTTTTCAGGATAGGGACAAATCTTAAACTTACCAGATGGAAACTTTTTAAAATAATGTTTTACTTTCGTCAGTTGTCGTTCGTTCTTCCATTTCGCTTCGTATTGTAGTTGTTTGTATTTTTATGTCGTCTTTTAAAATGCAGACATGTCGGATCGCACTTCCTGTTGCAAATACGGATGCTCGCACGCGACTATGTAAAGAAGCACTATTTTCCCTATCTATTCTTTATTTCTTATGCTTATTTGAATATTTTTATTTTATTTAATTGCCAAATATAAAAAACTTGGACAATGTTTTTGGCTGTACCAATTTTGGAACTGTCTTTTCATAAAAAAGGCAATTTTGTCTAATGCAATATTATAGAAACAAACAATTTCAAGTAAAATTAAATGCGCCAGGAGTTGTCGACATACAGTTGAAAGTTTTAGAGCTGTTGTTATTAATAATAATAATCATAATAATAATAACAACAAGAATAAAAATCCTCTCTAATATAATAAAGACCATTATGTGTGTGTGTTTGTGTATTTATCGTTGTGTATATATATATATATATATATATATATATATATATATATATGTAAACATGCGGTGTGGGTATAGAAGAATCCAAAGGAGTATCCTGTACATACAGTGGTAGGATAACTCTCTAAGATAGCTCTAAATATATGTATATAAATATGTATAGAGCAAATATAAGAAATTCTTATATATATATTCTTATATATATATATATATATATATATATGTGTGTGTGTGTGTGTGTAGGCGGTATATATATATATATATATATATATATATATATATATGTATGTGTGTGTGTGTGTAGGCGGTACAAACTATATATATATATGTGTGTGTGTGTAGGCGGTACAAAAATATACATATGTGTGTGTGTGTAGGCGGTACAAACTCAGCAAATATAAGAAATTCTTATATATATATATATATATGTGTGTGTGTGTAGGCGGTATATATATATATATATATATATATATATATATATATATATATATATATATATGTGTGTGTGTGTGTGTGTGTGTAGGCGGTACAAACTCAGGATACGATTAGGAAATAATCCGGGATAAATTTGGTAAATAATCCAGGAGGATCATAGGAATATCGTTAAAATATTATAACTGATCTAATCGAGAGCTTAATGTAAATCAATTTAATTTACAGAGCGGATATTTATTTCTTTGTAAATAAAGTTAAAACTTAGAGGGGAAATAGCCAGTTTAAACATGTCAGTTTAAGACATGCATTTTCAATCCCCTTTAAACAAAGAATGAGGAAAAAATTTAATGACGGAGGATTGGTCTAGTAAAGGAAGTGGCGGGAAAATATTGGCTATTATAGCGGAATCTTAGTAATAACTTCTTCTATGGTAGTGGGAAATATGTGGCTTGACCTTTGGGTTAGTAGCGGTAGGTAGGAGGGAAAAGGTAACTGCTTAGGCAAATTTTCAAAAAACATCTAATGTGACTAAATGGAAGAATAAGATAATTATTGCAATTTAAATTTATTTCTGTGACGACACATACTAATGATCTCTCTACGTTTATTCAGAAGTATATATGTTGTAATGGAACGTACCACATTCCCTATCGCCTATGTGGACTGATGATATTAACATCCATATATAGTGACCACAGGAGATTATGGATGTTATGGCTATTACTGCTGCGTTGGTTCTTTCACCTAAACATCCAAGACTTGTTGAATAGCTTTCGTCGCTGAAATAAATAGGCAAAGAAAAAAGGAAAAATATAGAGACACTAGAGGGACAGTTTGGACACTGATATTATTTTTTGATTCCAACGACCTCTTGTTGGGGAAATTCCTTCCCGGATAGTTTGGCACGTCTTTACCATCCAAGGTCCAACCGAGAATGAGATAGAGTTTATTTTTGGCGCCAGGAAGCCTCTGTTTTTGCATATGCGTAAATTCTCTTTCCTGTCAGAGGACTCCTGGGAGATTGTTATGTTTATTTTATTTTGTACTTTTATTTTATTTTGTATTTTTATTTTATTTCTTAGTTTTTATTTTATTTTGTATTTTTATTTTATTTAGTTTTTATTTTATTTCGTATTTTTATTTAATTCCTACAAGATACCTATCACTTACTTCGGCAACGAGGCTTGCTTACAGACTGAATAATCGATCTGAAGCAAAAGCACTCATGTTCACCTCTCTGCTTCCAAACAGAAAGGGACCCAAGCGAGGCTGTGCGGAAGGGTAAAGTCTCGCTTGGGTTGAGAAAACTAGAGCCCGACCCAACCTTAAACTCCGTCTACGGGATATTTTTGGCTGAGCTTAAGCTCTCGGATTTCTCAAGTAAATCGACCTTGTGTCACACCTGCCTTGTGGGAAGGGAGTAAATACCTTTTCTCGGCAATTACTAGCCTGCACCAGATTCCCTGTCTTGCCGTAGTGTATGCTTTTTACAATAAATCTCTCTTCTTTCATCTAAGCAAGTGGTAATATTCTTTCACTCGAGTACCACCTTGTCTGTTTGTAAACTATTTAATGAAGACGACAATATATATATATATATATATATATAAGATATAATAACGATACTCGTGTCGAAAAACCTTCGACGGATCTACGAAGAAGGGAAAAATGACTTTAAAAAAAGAAAGAGCTACGCACATGAACATCAGTCAAAAGAGTTCGGACCGAGTCAGCACGTAGCCCAAAGAAAAAAACCCGACACGAGTAATCAACTAACAAAAAAGCGGTCAATACTTAGGTAGAGCGGAATAAGTAAAGTATACCTAGTGAGCCAGACAGACCTACCTGGGTTTCACCTAAACGGATCGTCAGGGAAAGCCAGCTTTCCCTGACGATCCGTTTAGGTGAAACTTAAATCAGTCTGTATGGCTCACTATATATATATATATATATATATATATATATATATATATATATATATATATAACATGTACAATTTTTATATATATATCCACTACAAATCATACATTTGTTTCAACATTGAAACTACAATGTCTCCTCAGGTGGTGTGGACAAGAATGGAAAGCCTCTTTTCTTATATTTGGTGAGTTGTATGTGGGATGTTGATGGGGGTTAGTGATAATGAAATAAGTCTTGTGAATTGTCCGTTTGAATTTTGAAGAAAGTGTTGTGGGTAGTGAATATAGTTGATTAATGAGTGTCTTCGAATTTTCTAGACAGATTTAACATTAGCAGTTAGAATGTAAGTTTTTATTATCTTGCGACTAGACTATATCCTTTGGATTTCTTAGAGGCGCAGAGTAGGGAGGTGTAAGGGGTGGGGAGGGATGGGAATGAACTTAATGCTTATTTTGTACAGAATATTTCTGTATTTAAGCAGAGTTTTTATAATTAATTTAATTTTGTATATTTAACCTTAATTTTGAAGTTAGGAAATCGATTTTTTCTATTAAATTTTAAATTTTAATTAGATCACAGTTTGTGTTAAGATTTCATGTAAGAGGTAAAATTTAATGTTAAAAATTTAAGGTCATAGGTAAGTAGGTAATAGGTACCTACTTACCTATTACCTTAAATTTTTAACATTAAATTTTACTAAAATACAAAAAGAAGAGCAATATGGTTCAAAACCCCTTTTTGCTAACTTACTAATTGTAATATTGGTTAGCACTTTCTGAAATTGATCCACAAACATTTTAACCAGAACCACTGAGTAAAATTTTCAATAAAGATATATTGTCAGCTACTCATTAGAGCATCAACAAATGACATGATAATTGTATACTAAATAAACTTTATAATAATCAAGAAATAGATATTACACCCTCTTGTAACTGTCAATTCAAAAGTGCATTGGATAATGCTGTCATATCTGGTCGAGTGCTCCTGCTATCCACCTAGGTGTCCCTGACAAAATCCAACGGAGAATCTGTAATGTGATCGATCCTGACTTGATAGCTCGGATACAGCCACTTACAGGCGCAATGTGGCTTCCCTGTGTCTCTTCTACAAATACTTTCACGGCTTCTGCTCCGATAAACTTAGCTCACTGGTGCTACCTATATATAAATACACTCGAGCCACAAAATAGCAACTATATCCCTTCCTTTTACTGCGAAACCAATAAATTTCAAACACAAATTCTACTCCACAGCTTCTTTTCTCGCACTTCCCGCCTGTGGAATTCCCTTCCATTTACTTGCTTCCCCGACAACTACAATATCGAAGAATTGAAATGTAAAGTCATTCGTCATCTCCTATCTCACTAACCTGCTTCCTTTCTCTCATGCTCCTTTCTCCGTCCACTCCACTCTCATCAGTATTCTCATCCTTCTCTTACTATCTTCCTGACACCCCCTATAACCAGTCACTCTTTCTCATAACTTTCCTCCTATGTAACCCCTGGAACAACAGTCACAATAAAATGCCTTGCTTGAGGCGATATGATTATAAAAAAAAAAAAAAAAAAAAATTCCATACTATTATAATGTGGGTATAAAATGGGGGATCAATTCTACATTACAATCAATATATTAAGTGATCCCTCACTTTATGGCCACACCCATCCTTCTCCCATGCTCCTTTCTCCGTCCACTCCACTCTCATCAGTATTCTCATCCTTCTCTTACCCACTTCCTGACACCCTTATAACCAGTCACTCTTTCTCATAACTTTCCTCCTATGTAACCCCCTGAACAACAGTGGCAGTAAAATGTCTTGCTTGGGGCGATATGATTATATAAAAAAGATCTTGTTTGTGAAGCTCTCTTCCAGCTCCATGCTTTCCAGCTAATTTTGATTCTTAAAAAAATTAAGTGTGATGTTAATCATTATCTATTGTCTTCTCGATCCGGCTTCTTTTATTGTTCTTGCTCCATAATGTTTATTTTTCTTATTCCTTCACACTCAGTAAACCCTTGTGTCTTAGTGGCTTTACTGCCTTGCATGGTGTAATATGGACCCCATGTCGTGATTAATTTTTCATGTTTATTTTTTAAACTCTTCTATTTTTAAGTTCATTTATGATAAGTTGAAAACATAACACAAATGTTTTGTTACATTCAAATATTTTAACCAAAAATTGACAGAGAAATCTAATTTTCTTGTCTTTTTATTAAAAGAAAATTAGTTCCCGCAATCATTCATAATGTTCCACCCCTATAACCAGTCACTCTTTCTCATAATTTTTCTCGTAATTGGTATATTGGGCTGCCTTTTTTTACTGATGACCATGCATTCGGTTTTCTTGCAGTTTATTTGTAGTTCTTTCTTGTCACTCTTTTCAGCTACCTTCTGTAGGAGATCTTGTAGTTTCCTTTCTGTGTCTGCTATCAGCACTGTATCATCTGCGTACCTTAGGTTGTTTAAATTGTGGCCTCCGAGGATGTGGTTTCTGGCTCTCTCTTTCCCAATCTTTTTACTCTTTTTTTTTCTTTTTTCAATTGGAATAGATAGACTAAACTATCGCACGGTTCACACTCCATCCACGTCTATTGAACAGGTGAAGAGACTCATCCCTTGTTCCTTGTTTAGGATATGGTCTCCGGCTTCCTCTTTCCAATCTTTTCACACTTTTCTTTTTTTTTTTCAATTGGAGTAGATAGACTAAACTATCGCCCGGTTCACACTCCACCCACGTCTATTGAACAGGTGAAGAGGCTCATCTCTTGTTCCTTGTTTAGGATATGGTCTCCGGCTTTCTCTGTTCCAATCTTTTCACTCTTTTCTTTTTTTTTTCAATTGGAGTAGATAGACTAAGCTATCGCCCGGTTCACACTCCACCCACGTCTATTGAACAGGTAAAGAGGCTCATCCCTTTTTCTCTGTTTAGCATGTGGTTTCCGGCTTTCTCTTTTCCAATCTTTTCACTCTTACGTAGACCCCTGCGCATCAGTGGCGTTACCGCCTTGCTCGGAGTGATATGATTAAAATAAAAATAAAAATAAAAATAAAAATAACTTCTAGGGTCCTCAAAATATTCTTGCTGTACAAGTTGAACAGATCCGGTGAAAAGACACATCCTTGTCTTACGTACCTTTCTATCTTTGTATATCTGCTGAATTCGTTACCTGTCCGTATACAAGCGGTTTGCTGCCAGTAGAGATTCTTAAAATCATTTATTTCCGGTTTCGGCTATTATATATGAAATAGCATGCTACTGTGATGTCCCTAGACTTGGAAGTTAATCAGTCGAATAGAAAGTAAACTTTGGATTTAAAACCACGGAGAATAATTAGGGAAAATACTCTGCTAGGATGTGCGTTGTGGTCCAGTGGATATCGGCACAGAACGAGAAATCGGGGAGCCGAGTTCGAATTCCAGTTGAATCCATTGTATTCACTTACGCGCAAATACCCTTGGGAAAGGTATTAATCCGTATCTTCTTTCCAGTTATGGGTTAACAGGACAGATTGGGTTCTATAGCCTTGGTCGGCAACCAGTCTACCGCAGAAAGCAATGGCAACCTACTGCGGGATAATCTTCTGCCCAGTCAGTGTATCACGTATGGCACTTAACTGACTGACTGACTCTGCTATCCATCCCAAGATGCCATGGGATTTTACAGAAAGGATAGCAAGAAAGTAAGCGTAGCTTAACATTTAACTGCGCAGAAATATAATTTTTTTTCTTAAAATGTCAAATATATACAGGGTCCGCCATTAGTAACTATTTATTTTTTTTCGTTTGTAACGTTTTTGAATATTAATGCTTTACTTCTATTACATGTGTCATTCGAAAGCTGAAATCATCTATTTTTATTTGATAAACGTTTTTATATAAATTTTATTGGTAAATTTTCGTTTTAGGTCCCGAAGGTCCCCCCCCTTCATATTTATCCAAAATAGCATTATTTCTATGGAAATGTATATGCTGAACTCAAATCAACAATTAGTTATTGAAGAAACCTACCTTTTTTTATCTTAACGACCAGAAAAAATAGAACTACATCTCGCACTTTTTGTCTCCCGTAACTTACACGAAGCCATGTAATTAACTACAGAATGACTTACGGCGTAGGCAACAAATTTCGGCCTATTAACTTCCTTTACTGAAATTTCCGCCTATTTACTTCCTGTAATGAAAGTAATACGCGTAGAACAAATCGCGTATTGCTTTCATTACAGGAAGTAAATAGGCGGAAATTTCAGTAAAGGAAGTAAATAAGCCGAAAATTGGCCGAAATTTGTTGCCTACGCCGAAAGTCATTCAGCAGTTAATTACATGACTGCGTTACAGTTACGGGAGACAAAATGAGCGAGATGTAGTTCGATTTTTTTCTGGTCATTCAGATCAATAAAGGTAGGTTTTTTCAATAACTATTTGTTGATTTGAGTTCAGCATATACATTTGCACAGAAATAATGCTATTTTGGATAAATTTGAAGGAGGAAAAGCCTTCAGGACCTAAAACGAAAATTTATCATTTTATTTAATTTCCAGTTCTATTTCAGATATACATGATGTCCAAACGATTGAGAAAAGAGCAAAAGATACCGGTTTTGAAGTGGTTCTGTTTCATTGGCCAGAATTGATCCCTCCTGACTTATTCCTGTAAGGCGTTATCAAAGACAAGGTCTATGCAACAAAGCCTAGTAGCATGGCTGAACCTAAGGAACAAAGCTGTCATCTCTCAAGTGCCACTGTGTACTAAATTATCCCGCCCAGTCCCTGAAAGATTAGCAAAGAGCATTGAGCTCCATGGAGAGCACAAAAAGCTTTAATAAAAGTCATGTTTTATGTTGCAAAAAACTTAAGTGCACCCTTTGTTAGTTTTTATTTTGCTGTTGCTTATTTATTCAATGTTGCATTTATTATGCGGAAATATAATTATATAGTTACTTATGGAAATATAATTATATAGTTACTTATGGAAATATAATTATATAGTTACTTATGGAAATATAATTATATAGTTACTTATGGCGGATCCTGTATAATGAAATGAATGATTAATTAAAATAAGCAAACTGAAGTTCTTGAAAATTTACACAGTTGTACTATAAGCGTCTGCGAGTGTTCTTAGCTAGGTTTTGTGTCGAGGTACCCCCGATAAATATCTAAAATCGATATCCGAAAAAATCGGTTTATAGAAGGAGTGGTCTGATTTTAATCAAATTTGATACACTCATAGACAAAGACATAAGAAACGATATTCAGAAGTTTCAAGGTTGCAGTTCTTACAATAGTGTAGAAAATCGATAATATATATATATATATATATATATATATATATATATATATATATATATATAAATTAAAAAGGATTATTTCAATGATGTTGAATGACCATTTCGATATGAAGATCCCCACGAGGGATAACACATCACCTCAGCAACAGAAAAATCCTTTCAGAGTTTCTAAAAGGATTTTTCTGTTGCTGAGGTGATGTGTTATCCCCCGTGGGGATCTTAATATCGAAATGGTCATTCAACATTATTGAATTAATCCTTTTTTAATTTATATTTGCTCTGTAATATTTTATTGCATGGAGCTCTCTTCCTGTATCATTTTTTAATATTAAAAAATTTTTTAATATTAATTAGGATCGGGTTTTTGGAATTTACCTTCCTGCTTTTTTCCCTTGGATTAAAGTATCTGAATTAAAATATATATATATATATATATATATATATATATATATATATATATAAAGCAAGATGTTTGTGTGTGTGTGCTTGTTTATCTGTCTGTATGTCCTTTATGCAAATCAAAAATTTTTGTCCGATTCTCACCAAACTTCACACAAATATTCTCTAGGCTGAGTCTGAGCTCTAGGAACATGGATTAGTTTTAAAACTTTCATTACAGCGAGCAACGCCGGGCTGTACTGCTAGTGAAAAATAACTGAAATATTAATTCAAAATCAAAAACTGGGAAAAAACCGTTTCCGTCTTCCTCCACCTGCAATAAGTTCCATGTTATCTATATATATATATAGTGCCCACACAAAATATAATAACACACTCTGATTACCACTTGAGACTAAAAAAAACTGACAATTTTAATTGTAATGTTAACTCCAATTTCCCCATTGTCTATAGGTAGGAACGCCATATACACGAAATAGTAAAATAAAATTATAGAGTTACTAATGGCGGGCCCTACATATTTACCGGCCATAATTATTAGGCTACTCCATTATGTATTTCATCCTATTTTTAATATTAATTGCCAAGTGGATAATTCTAAATGAAAATAAAATGGTTCTTTTGTTATTATTTTGTTATTATTATTTGCAAAATTTTACAAGGCAAGGAAGGAAAGATGAACTCGCCCGAATCACCCTAAATTTTCTTCATTCTTTCATTGATGAAACTGCAATATAGATAATCATTAGATATTTATAAATTCATTTGATGCACAGGTTATTGCGCAGTATTAATAAAAGAACCATTCTATTTTCATTTACAATTATCCACTTGGCAATAAATACTAAAAAATAGTATGAAGCAAAAAATCTTTTAAAACACTGGGCTGGCCTAATAAATATGCCCGGTAGTATATATATATATATATATATATATATATATAAATATTAACTATAGCAACAACAATGCCAATAGTAAAAGAACTAACTCTACCAAAACAAGTATTAATCAAGCTAAAATTTAAATCGTCTTGAACAACCCACCGAGGACGAACTCGGAGGGAAAATTTGGGGAAGCAAAAAAGAAACAAACGAAGTACATGAACAAAAAGTCAAGCACTCGTAAGAAAAAAAAAAAAAAACATGGCGAAAACCCTAACACTAAAGCGTTCAATACGAAAGTAGAGCAAACAAATCTCTTGCTTAGATTTTCTGTCTTTATATATATATATATATATATATATATAAAACATCTACAGGCTGCGATGGGTAAATCGTCGCCATTTGCCTTGTAAAATTTTGCAAATGAATAATAAGAAAATAACCATTCTATTTCATTTACAATCATTCACTTGGCAATAAATGCTAAAAAATAGTATGAAATACATCATTATTTAAAACACAGGTGATTGCTAATAATTACGGCCGGTAGTATATATCTAAAAATATACTTTATTGTAAAACTACCAGCAATACATTTTTATTAACAAATACCAACAATACTTATTCATAGTAAAATTAGCAGTAATATAAGTAATATATTTTATCTGTAGTTGAAGCAGATTTAGTTGAAGCCATAAACCTATTCAAATCATTTATATTTCGACATAAAATAGCCCAGAGAGTTTTAGATACAGCTAATCAAAATCAACCGACCAACAAAACCACGAAAATAAAAGAACTCTTTTAATGAATTAATCCATGTATTATCCTACAATTTCTTTAAGAAATCAAACTATTCCAAAATATACGTTCAACAAAACTACGACATTAAAACACACATATCATCGCCTCTAGAAATTATGTCCACGGAAACATGCAGATGCACAAACGCGGAGTTTCATCTACCACGTATACAATTGTGAAAGCAGAATAACATATATCATACTAGCAGTATAGCCCGGCGTTGCTCGGTTGGAATAAAAGCTTTAAAACTAATCTATGGTCTTGGACGTTGGCTCGAAAGACTAAAAAGCAATAGTTGCTTCCAGTTAAAGCGAAACCGTAGACTGAAAGAAAAATGAATGGGTGAAAATCAAATTTTGGTTTCCTGGTATCGATATCAAATTTTCTGCCCTATTGTAAGAACTGCAACCTTGCAACTTCTGAATATGGTTTCTTATGTCTTTGCCTATGAGTGTATCAAATTTGATTAAAATCGGACCCCCTTTCTATAACCCGATTTTTTCGATTATCGATTTTCGATATTTATCGGGGGTACCTCGACACAAAACCTAGCTAAGAACACTCGCAGACGCTTATAGTACAACTGAGTAAATTTTCAAGAAAATTGGTTCAGCCGTTTCGGAATCTATAGGTAACGGACGGACACACACACACGCACACACACACACACACACACACACACACACACACAGAAAATGTTCTATTTATAAATAAGTTTAGATTTTTATTAATTCCAAACTTCTACGAAAGTTAAAATTTCGGCATTAAATGACCCATAAAGAATGGATATGCCGTTAAACAAACAAATCAAATTAATCACTCTGAAACGATGTCAGCTCATTGCAGTAAATGGGTTTTCTTATTTTAATTTATTTTATTTATTTATTTTTTTTTGCAAACCAAAACTATTTCTACATTTTGAATCACGTGCAGACCAACCATATGACCACCCCAGGGTACTTTATTGTGGAAAGAAAACTTTCGTCTATATTTTTAACTCGCAAAAAGCAAACCTGAGTTTACCTCGTCTGAATATATCACAGGGAGAAATATATTTTCAATAGCCATGGATTTACTAGCGGATTTTTGAAAAATTAGTGCCTATTGAACGTGATCTGAAAAATTTGAATAAATAATTTGATGCTAACAAAGCATTTAAATTAACTGTTATAGATTTGTATTGCCAATTCGGAAGAAAAACCTTCTCAATAGTTAGTGTCTACATTTTATTTAACTCACAAAAAGCAAACCTAAGTTTACCTTGTCTGACCCGATAGAATATAATAAAACACAGGGAGAGGTATCTTTTCAATGGCCATGAATTTACTGGTGGATTTCAGAGAAATTAGCACGTATTGAAGGTGATCTGAAAAATTTATAAACATTATTTAATGTTAATAAAGCACTGAATTAACTTATTAATGTAGATTTGTATTGGAAAATCAGAAGAAAAAATATCAATATTTACGACGCTAGCGGTCACATCTCATTCAAACACCCGTTCTCCAACAATCATTGAAATTAATCAGCGTCGGGCGTGGTCAGTAACTAGATGGGTGTCCGGTTGGGAATACCAGATTTTTTTTTTTTTTTTAATCGTATCACCCCGAGCAAGGCGGTAACGCCACTGATGTGCAAGGGGCTACGTAATAGCGAAAAGATCAAAAAAGAGAAAGCCGGAAACCACATCCTAAACAGGGAACAAGGGATGAGCCTCTTAACCTGTTCAATAGACATGGGTGGAGTGTGAACCGGGCGATTGATAGATCTATAGATTTCGTTCATACATGGATCAGGCAGTAAGCTTGGGTGTGCGGGTGCTGTCAACAATAATGCGATTATTAATCGGTGAACTGAGTTTCGATTTCCGTTCGATTCGATATATTTATTTACGCGCAGATATCCTTATGAAAGGAATGAATTCATATCTTCTTCCTGTGTGTTAATTAATAAAACTTGTAATGCTAAACCATTATTATCTCAAAAGAAAATTCTCACAATGTAAAACTATTTTGTGACTTTAAATAACCTACAAAGGGTTGATAAGCCGCAAAAAACGAAGCAATAAATCAAAATAATCGTGCATACCTAACATCTTCCAAATATTCTTTCAACTTTTACGCAAACCAAAGGTAATTACTTGTTTTTCTTTTTGTTCAAAAGAAACATGTATCTGTATTTCTGAAATCGATTGCTAACAATGTCTTGATGGGACATAATTAAACAGAGGGGGGGGATAAGGATTGTCAATGGTCAGTAATTTACTGATACATTGTTGACTAAATGTACATATTGAATGAATTGATAAATAATTTTATTTAAGCAGAGCATTAACATTTATCGATTATTGTAGATTTTGATTGGAAATGAAAAGAAATGTCTCCTGGGGATCTTGTATTTATGCAGTTACGGATTAAATGGGTGAGGGATGAACTATGGTCGAAATGCCTTGTGTAGTTTGAAATTTCCATTGACATAGTCTTACAAAAAGTAGTAAAGACAAACATGAGCAAGCAAAGCGCTTAAAAGGCAATGGCTAAACGCCCTATTCATATCCTCAAGGTCCTACTAATTCTTATATTCTTATTCTTTAAAGCTTACTTATTCTGACATTCTTTTTCTTAAAGCCCTACTTATTCGTATCCTGAAAGCCTTACGTATTCTTATATTCTTATTTTAAAGCTTTATTTATTCTTATATTCTTATTCTTTAAAGCTTACTTATTCTGGCATTCTTTTTCTTAAAGCCCTACTTATTCGTATCCTGAAAGCCCTACGTATAATTATATTCTTATTCTTAAAGCTTTATTTATTCTTATATTCTTATTTTTTAAAGCCTACTTATTCTGACATACTTTTTCTTAAAGCCCTACTTATTCGTATCCTGAAAGCCCTACGTATTCTTATATTCTTATTCTTAAAGCTTAATTTATTCTTATATTCTTATTTTTTAAAGCCTACTTATTCTGACATTCTTTTTCTTAAAGCCCTACTTATTCGTATCCTGAAAGCCCTACGTATTCTTATATTCTTATTCTTAAAGCTTAATTTATTCTTATATTCTTATTTTTTAAAGCCTACTTATTCTGACATACTTTTTCTTAAAGCCCTACTTATTCGTATCCTGAATGCCCTACGTATAATTATATTCTTATTCTTAAAGCTTAATTTATTCTTATATTCTTATTTTTTAAAGCCTACTTATTCTGACATTCTTTTTCTTAAAGCCCTACTTATTCGTATCCTGAAAGCCCTACGTATTCTTATATTCTTATTCTTAAAGCTTTATTTATTCTTATATTCTTATTCTTTAAAGCTTACTTATTCTGGCATTCTTTTTCTTAAAGCCCTACTTATTCGTATCCTGAAAGCCCTACGTATTCTTATATTCTTATTCTTAAAGCTTTGTTTATTCTTATATTCTTATTCTTTAAAGCTTACTTATTCTGGCATTCTTTTTCTTAAAGCCCTACTTATTCGTATCCTGAAAGCCCTAAGTATTCTTATATTCTTATTCTTAAAGCTTTATTTATTCTTATATTCTTATTTTTTAAAGCCTACTTATTCTGACATACTTTTTCTTAAAGCCCTACTTATTCGCATCCTGAATGCCCTACGTATAATTATATTCTTATTCTTAAAGCTTAATTTATTCTTATATTCTTATTTTTTAAAGCTTAATTATTCTGACATACTTTTTCTTAAAGCCCTACTTATTCGTATCCTGAAAGCCCTAAGTATTCTTATATTCTTATTCTTAAAGCTTTATTTATTCTTATATTCTTATTCTTTAAAGCCTACTTATTCTGACATTCTTTTTCTTAAAGCCCTACTTATTCGTATCCTGAAAGCCCTACGTATTCTTATATTCTTATTCTTAAAGCTTTATTTATTCTTATATTCTTATTCTTTAAAGCTTACTTATTCTGACATTCTTTTTCTTAAAGCCCTACTTATTCGTATCCTGAAAGCCCTAAGTATTCTTATATTCTTATTCTTAAAGCTTTATTTATTCTTATATTCTTATTCTTTAAAGCTTACTTATTCTGACATTCTTTTTCTTAAAGCCCTACTTATTCGTATCCTGAAAGCCCTACGTATTCTTATATTCTTATTCTTAAAGCTTTATTTATTCTTATATTCTTATTCTTTAAAGCTTACTTATTCTGACATTCTTTTTCTTAAAGCCCTACTTATTCGTATCCTGAAAGCCCTACTTATTCTTCTATCCTTATTCTTGAATTCTTATTTATTCCTTTATTCTTATTCTTTAATCCCTGCGTATTTTTATATTCTTATTCTTAAAGCTCAATTTATTTTCATCCTTAAAGCCCTACTTATTCTTTATCCTTATTCTTAAAGCTTTATTTATTCTTATATTCTTATTCTTGTAGCCCTACTTATTCCTACATATTCTTATGTTATTATTCTTTAGGTTCTAGTTATTCTTATCGTCGTCATATTGCGGCCTTGGCCGAGATAGAACTCACAACTCCCCTCCAGTATTCCCTGTGCATTTGGAACCCTGGCGCAGTTTATAGCGAAATTAATAATCTTGTCAAATAGCTGAATACTTGATGCTTCGCCAGGTGTTTTCATTGTGTCACCAACACTAGATGGGTTGCCTCCAGGCCCCATCCTGTTATTTAACCCATAACTGGGGGTTATGGGTTAAATCATATATGGCTTATGGGTTATTCTTATATACTTATCCTTAACCTTCTACTTATTCGAAACTCAATTTTTCCTGAGAGAATCCTCAGTGATTATGAACATATTCCAAACACTGAGTTCTAATGATTGAAATTGTGCAATCGCCATTTTGAAAGAAACCCAGTTTGCGCGATGCAAGCAAGCTCGTCAGCCGTAACTGTTTGGTGTCTTAATATTAAGACTCGTTTGCAATGTCGCTTATGGACTGTAATCACCCATTAAAGAAGATGTAACATTTCGGAGATTACGCCTTGAAAATTCCACCTGTTACCTGAAACATTTTTCCCATATGTCAAATCTATTCACGTAACAGTAATGACAAACACTTAACACGTATGGTTATTTGGCGACAAGAACCAACGGTCGCCGGTTAGGGAGTGCGAATTTCGACGAAAAACAGATCGATTGATCATTATCTTGTGGAAGCAATACAGAAACGATATTTTCAAGTACCTACGAGACTGTATTAATAAGTATAGGGGTTTCTACTTTTATCAGATCTGGAAAAAAAAAACGTTTTGCTAGTTAAGTATCGAAATAACACAGCTCAAATAAGAACATAACACTAATCATAACAAAAATACACTACAAATATATATATATATATATATATATATATATATATATATATATATATATAATGGGCAAACACATATAAGCATGTTTTGTTGTATCACAGCACATCAGTGTGACTAGACACATCCACTTGCTTCTGGCCGGGATCAAAACTCGACCGATTTGGTGTCAGTCTGAGTCGCTATCCGGCTAAGCCACAGGCGCATGAAATCAGAGAAGGGAAATTTTAACATGCTTTATATAAGCAGTGCATATAAACGCCAGTCACCGAAATAACTCAATTCATTTCTGAAGAGTGATGTGTATATTGCAGAAGTAATTAATTGGAGTAGATAGATCCATCTATCGCCCGGTTCACACTCCACCCACGTCTATTGAACAGGTTAAGAGGCTCATCCCTTGTTCCCTGTTTAGGCTGTGGTTTCTGGCTTTCTCTTTTCCAATCTTTTCACTATTACGCAGCCCCCTGCACATCAGTGGCGTTAATGCCTTGCTCGGGGTGATACGATTTAAAAAAAAAAAAAGATGTGGAAAATGTTTTTAAAATTTTCTCTTCTAGAGAGCTCAGTCGTAATGAGACCAAAATATATTCGTCATCTCTCTCTCTCTCTCTCTCTATATATATATATATATATATATATATATATATATATAATTTATAACATAAATATATTACAATATCACTACAAAACTAGCCATTTTCTTTCGACACTATCTGTTTCTTATCAAGTGATGACAATCATATTTATGTTTGCAGCCATGATCAATGCTACCAATATTTATAGTCTTTTTTACATGTGGATGACGTTATTATATTTGTATTATCAACGAGTATGTTACGAATAGAGTTTGGTAAATCACCACTTGTAGTGTCTTTAAATGAGACCTAATAGAGCTATGATCAATGAGATGCGACGTTAGCCTTCCTGTGTAACATGTAGTAGTATGTACAATGTAATCATTAATGAATTTGTATTGATCAAGAACATATTTCTTTAAAGGAAAGCCAATTCGTATATAATATTGGTTCTCTGTATTTTAGATCTTGCTGGGATATTATTATTTTCCACAATGAGGTTAGCATTTTAAATATTGTCTAACAGATAATTTAATTTTATCGTTTTTTATAGTTTATTTCTGATGAGAAAAAAATTATAAGATCGCATAAAAAATTATAAAAACAACTTAGCCAAAGCAAATTGTCTGTCATTTTTAATGAAACTTGCATATATACATTTCCAGTCATAACTATTTGGCCACCCCAGTATTTTAACAAATGATGTATTTCGTACTATTTTTTAGTATTTATTACCAAGTGAATAATTTTAACAAATGATGTATTTCGTACTATTTTTTAGTATTTATTGCCAAGTGAATAATTTTAACAAATGATGTATTTCGTACTATTTTTTAGTATTTATTGCCAAGTGAATAATTTTAACAAATGATGTATTTCGTACTATTTTTTAGTATTTATTGCCAAGTGAATAATTTTAAATGAAAATAGAATGGGTCTTTTTTTAATATTGCACAATAATATGAGCGTTAAATGAATTTATAAATATTTAATAAGTTATATATATATATATATATATGTATATATATATAAGTATTAGGACCCTGAATTTATCCGTGGGTAGTAAATGTGCAGTCTGAAATATTTGTCTCTTTCCTGTTTTGAGCGAAACTTCCTCTGATATAATCTTAACTACTTCTGCAAAATGAGAGTAAGTCTCTACGTAGGGCTGCTTTATAAAATACTTTAATCTCTTGGTATATCTAACCAATAAAAGACTTGCCTGTTACAAGAGAATCGAGAGATGCCAAAAATAGTACAAACAAATAAAAGAAGGTAAAAGAAAGAGGTTTTTGATATGTCGATAATCCGAATCGGTGACCGCCGAGTAACTTACATTTTCGAAACCAGGCGTAAGTGCACACACATACATTCTTAAATATAAGCACACACATCGGAGAAAAGTAATAATTAATTTTAAAAAGTTATATTGATGGCTATTCATCTAAAATAATAATAATAATAATAATAATAATAATAATAATAATAGTAATAAAAACAAAAATAATAATAATAATAATAATAATTAATTGATATGGCTTGTCCAGCGGATTGTAACATAGCAACCAAGGAATTCGAAAAACGGTCAAAATATAAAGATCTAGAAATTGAAATAGAAAACAAGTGAAAATTGCAAACAAGAGTCGTGCCAGTGATAGTAGGTGCACTTGTGATGATAAAAATGGAAAAAAAAAACACATTGAAAGAATCTCTGGACACCCCAGCTTAAGAGATATACAAAGAATTGTCTTATTAAGTACAGCCCTGAAGAAAATCTTTGTCTATGTAACGCTAGGGATGATAGGGAAGATAGAAAAAAAAACATGAAATGGAGCCATAAAAACACGCCACGACCTGCCTTAGGTCTTACCGCAGACTTGGTTGGTAGTGCCACCATAGCAGAAATCGAAATATGAAAAATGACATAATAATAATAATAATAATAATAATAATAATAATAATAAAATATAACATTAGGAATGAAAATGAAGTCTTATCAAATAAAGAAAAAATAAAGCAAAAAATCCAACTGAAGGCTCAAAGAATAAGACGCTATGAAAAAAGAGCAAGATTTTACAGACAAAACAAGATTTTTCAGACTGATACAAAGAGATTTTACAGGGAAATAGGTAAAAAAAGAATTGAAGTGACAGTACCCCCCAGAATGGAAGAAGTCACACAGTTCTGGGAAAAGATATGGGCTTGCCCTAAAGAACATAGCAAGGAAGTACATTGGATTGCGCAAGAGATAGAACGAATGAAAAATAAACCAGAACTGACATGGTCTGGAATTACAGAAGATGATGTTAAATTTGCACTAAAAAAGCACACAATTGGAAATTCCCAGGTATAGATAAAATTCCTAACTTTTGGCTATATTATTTAAATGCAGCACATAAAAAAACTAGCCAAAGAACTTCAAGAAATGGTTGACGATCCCACTAAAATTCCTGCATGGATGACCAAAGGAATTACATTTCTTCTACCCAAGAATGGTGACACAAACAACCCGAAAAACTACAGACCAATTACATGTCTTACGACAACATATAAACTATTAACATCTATTTTAACAAAACAGACATATATATTCTTAGAAAGAAATGACATGATACCGCTTGAACAAAAAGGGTGCAAACGTGGCTGTTATGGTTGTAAAGACCAATTGCTGATTAACAAAATGATCCTGGAAAACTGCTACAGTACAAAGAAAAATCTTAGTACAGCCTGGATAGACTATCGAAAGGCATTCGATAGTGTGCCACATGACTGGATTTTAAAGACTTTAAATATATACAAGATATCGCCCGTCATCATCAATTTCATCAAACAGTGCATGTCTATATGGAAAACAACCCTTTACCTCAATCATATAAATGGAACCTATAAGTCTGATGAAATAAACATCAAAAGAGGTATATTTCAAGGTGATTCTTTGTTTCCATTACTATTCTGCATATCATTAATAGCACTAACCAGTCAACGTAATATGACAGAATGTGGTTATAAAATAGGCCAAAAGAAAATAAGCCATCTATTTTACATGGATGCCAAAGATAAAGCTCTTGAACAGATAAAACAGCGCTGGCAAGACAAACCTCTGCATGGCCAATATCCAGAACGTGCCAATAAATCCAATGTTGACAAAGTTAATACTCATCGATGGTTACGTGCATCTGGATTAAAGTCTGAAACTGAAGGCTTTATTCTTGCAGCACAAGACCAAAGTCTTTTCACTAGAAACTTTCAGGCAAATATTATGCATAATAATATGGATCCAAAATGCAGGTTTTGTGATAAACACCAAGAAACAATAGACCACCTAATCTCAGGCTGTTCTGTGCTTGCCCCAAATGAATATAAAAATCGCCACGATAGAGTTGGGCAATATTTACATTGGGCAATGGGCAAACATTATGGAAAAACTGTAAACAAACACTGGTATGAACATCACCCAGCACCGGTTACAGAAATAGAAGATGTAACCATTCTGTGGGATTACACCATCTACACAGACAGAAAAATTGAAGCAAACAGGCCAGACATTATTGTTAAAAACCAGAAGGAGAAACCTTGTCTATTAATTGATATGGCTTGTCCAGCGGATTGTAACATAGCAATCAAGGAATTTGAAAAACTGTCAAAATATAAAGACCTGGAAATTGAAATAGAAAAAATGTGGAATTTGAAAACAAGAGTTGTGCCAGTGATAGTAGGTGCACTTGGAATGATAAAAAATGGAACAAAACAACACATTGAAAGAATCCTTGGAAACCCCAGCTTAATAGATATACAAAAAATTGTCTTATTTAGTACAGCCCACACACTAAGGAAAACTTTATCTATGTAATGCTGGGGATGATAGGGAAGATAGAAAAACATGAAATGGAGCCATAACAACACGCCACTACCTGCCTTAGGTCTCCCCGCAGACTTGGTTGGTAGTGAGACCAAAGCAGAAATCGAAATATGATGAAAAATGACATAATAATAATAACAACTGAAGCCTTTATTCCTGCAGAGCAAGACCAAAGTTTTTTCACTAGCAACTTTCAGGCAAATATTTTACATAATAATGTGCATCCAAAATGCAGGTTCTGTGATAAATACCAGGAAACAATAGACCATCTAATCTCAGGATGCTTTGTACTTGCTCCAAATGAATATAAAAATCGTCACGATACAGTGGTGCTATATTTGCATTGACAATGTACGAACAGTATGAAGAATATGTAAACAAACACTGGTATGAATAGCACCCAGCACCGGTTACAGAAATAGAAGATGTCACCATTCTATGCGATTACACCATCTACACAGACAGAAAAATTGAAGCAAAAAGCCGGACATCATTGTTAAAAACCAGAAAGAAAAAACTTGCCTATTAATCGATATGGCTTGTTCAGCGGATTGTACCATAGCAACCACGGAATTCGAAAAACTGTCAAAATATACAGACCTGGAAATTGAAATAGAAAAGATGTGGAAATTGAAAACAAGAATCGTGCAAGTGATAGTGGGTGCACTTGGAATGATACAAAATGGAACAAAACAACACATTGAAAGAATCCCTGGAAACCCCATCTTAAGAGATATACAAAAAATTGTGTTGTTAAATACAGCCCATACACTAAGAAGAACTTTGTCTATGTAACGCTAGGGATGTTAGGGGAGATAGAAAAAAAACATGAAATGGAGCCATAATAACACACCACGACCTGCCTTAGCTCTTCTTGTAGATGTGGTAGGTAGTGTGACCATAGCAGAAATTCAATTATGATGGAAAATGACACAATAATAATAATAATAATATATCTCTGCCTATAATAATAATATTAATATTACATCATTTTAATTATAATTTATATATTGTATAATAATAACTTGGTCTCTTGACTTCAACGACGTGACGTGGTTTCCCTCAATCTTTTTTACAAATATATTATCGCAACTATCTGTAACCCTTCCGGTGGCTTGACTGCTTCGCTGTCCCTGGCCCGGAGTTTGCTGCGAGGATGATGTCGAAACGGCACCAATTATGACGACGCTTTCAGGCGGCTCGTCGCGATGATCTCGTCATAGTAGCTGGTCCTCAAGACGTCTATTGCAACAACGAACTCTCTGCCTCTAGCTTTTCTCTCAAGCTTTTCTACAAATATTTTATCGCACCTACCCTGACGAGCCTTTTACCCTGGTGCCCCTCCACAGAAATTTAAGCACGCTATTCCCGCTGTGGTGCAGTGGATATCTCGGAACGAGAAATAGGGGAGCCGAGTTCAAATTCCAGTTGAATTCATTGCATTCACTTACGCGCAAATACCCTTGGGAAAGGTATTAATCCGTCTATTCCTTCCAGTTATGGGTTAAATAACAGGACAGATTGGGTTCTATAGCCTTGGCTGGCAATCAATCTACCGCAGAAAGCAATGGCAACCTACTGCGGGATAATCTTCTGCCCAGTCAGTCATGTCTCTTTCGAGACATGATCGCCCAAGCGTGTTTCACGTATGGTACTTAACTGACTGACTGAATATAATAGTTGGAAATATAATTAAAATTTTTACTGGGCATAAAGTGGGGGATCAGTTTTATATTGCTATGAAGTAATAAATTGATCCCCCAAAATACTTGATATAATAATGTAATATAATATATCTCTTCTCTCTCCAGGACAGACTTGGTCGGCAACCAGTCTACCGCAGAAAGTAATGGCAACCTACTGCGGGATAATCTTCTGCCCAGTCAGTCATGTATCTTTCGAGACATGATCGCCCAAGCGTGTTTCACGTATGGCACTTAACTGACTGATTATACTGGCATCTTATTCCCACCCTTTTGCCGTTGAAATAGTTAAATGCAACCGCTACTTCTACTCTAATAGTTTCTTTTCTCTCACTTTCCGACTGTGAAGTTTCCTTCTTTTTACTTGCTTCCCTAATAGCAACAATCTCCAAAAATGTCAACGCAGCTTCAGTTACCATCTTCTATTAAATCTTTTATCCTCTTTTCAATTTCTGCTGTACCTAACCTTTTCTCTCACTGTAAACCCCTGCGCACTATTAGCGGTCCGACCTTGAAAGAAAATGATTTTTAAAAAAATAAAGCTAAAATTTATAATAATAAATTTACTACATCTATATATATCGATTCTCTTAGCAGGGCCAGGAAGTTTTTGCCGTCTGAAACAATCCTGCACATGTACAAATCTACCATCTGCCCGTGCATTGAATACTGCTGCTATATCTGGTCGGGTGCTCCTGCTATCCACCTAGGAGTCCTTGACAAAATCCAACGGAGAATCTGTAATGTGATCGATCCCGACTTGACAGCTGGGATGCAGTCGCTTTCTCACCGACGCAATGTTGCTTCCCTGTGCCTCTTCTACAAATACTTTCACGGCTTCTGCTCCGATGAACTTAGCTCACTGGTACCCCCTATATATGAATTTACATGAGCCACAAGGTTAGGAACTAGGTCCCACCCTTTTACTGTGAAACCAATAAATTGTAAACGCAAATTCTACTCCAGTAGCTTCTTTTCTCTAAACTTCCCGCCTGTGGAATTCCCTTCCATTTACTTGAATTCCCGACAGCTACAATCTCCAAGAATTTAAACGTTAAGTCAATAGTCATCTCCTATCTCACTAATCAGCATCCTCTCTCTCATGCTCCGTTCTCCGTCCACTCCACTCTCATCAGTATTCTCATCCTTCTCTTACCCACTTCCTGACACCCCCTATACCCTGTCACTCTTTCTCATAACTTTCCTCCTATGTAACCCCCTGCAAAACAGTGGCAGTAAAATGCCTTGCTTGGGGCGATATAATTATATAAAAAAAAAATTCCATACTATTATAATGTGGGTATAAAATGGGGGATCAATTCTACATTACAATCAATATATTAAGTGATCCCTCACTTTATGGCCACACCCATCCTTCTCTCATGCTCCTTTCTCCGTCCACTCCACTCTCATCAGTATTCTCATCCTACTCGTACCCACTTCTTGACACCACCTATAGCCTGTCACCCTTTCTCATAACTTTCCTCATATGTAAGCACCTGCAAAAGAATGGCAGTAAAATGTCTTGCTTGGGGCGATACGATTAAAAAAAAAAATATTTTCTATACTATTATAATGTTGGTATAAATTGGGGGATCAATTCTACATTACAATCAAAATATAAACTGATCCCTCACTTTATGGTCACAGTCATCCTTCTCTTACCCACTTCCTGACACCACCTATAGCCTATCACTCTTTCTCATAACTTTCCACCTATGTAACCCCCTGCAAAAGAGTCGCAGTAAAATGCCTTGCGTGGGTCGATATGATTATTAAAAAAAATCTATACAATTGTAATGTAGATATAAAGTGGGGGATCAATTCTAAATTACAATCACTATATAAACTGATCCCTCACTTTATGGCCGCATTCATCCTTTTCTTATCCACCCCCACACACCCCCTATAACTTGTCACTTTTTCTCAAACTTTCCTTCTATGTAACCCCTTGAAAACCTGGCAGTAAAATACCTTGCTTGGGCCGATATGATTATAAAAAAAACATGGTAGTGAATGCTAGGAGATCTAATATTTGTCAGCTTACGGCTACAATAGGAACAAAACACCAGCTCCCTCCAGTACGACTGCCAAAAATAAGCACGGTCGAGCCTGATCATAGCTAGATAGCTGATGACTCGGGAATACCAGAGGCTGTAATATTGGGTGTGAGAAGTGGTGTAATGTTTTAATGTAATTGTTAATCGCCGGGTTCCAATTTCTGTTAGGTCCTTTATATTCAGTTATGCGAAAATACACTTGTAAAAAGTATCAATATACGCCCTTTGAATCAACCTCATTTCCACTGAAACAGCTTTATCGCAAGACCTTAGACTTCGTCAGAGAAACTCCTGTGTGGATGCTATGCGCCACATTGATAACCATTTCAAACCCAAGGTCACTCGTTATCTATCTGTAATCTTCCTGCAATTAAATTACTGTCGTCGTTTTCTTCTTTTCCGTCAAACACCGCAGTCGAAACCGAAAATCAAAACAAGTGCAGATTTCGCAACGCAACAACAACAACAAAAACTAACTTTACCCTCGGAAACCCTCAGCTTTTATGCCGAGAAGGCATACGCTTAAGCAAATGAATACGGGCCTCGTTCTCAGTCTAGTCGCGCAGGCGCACGGCCATTTTTGTGTCCGCTAACATAATGTTTGCCTCGTAAAACGTTCACTCTTACATTTTGTTACACTCTCCACTTAAACCGCTTCATATTCACGTTCTTTGCTGCCCATATTTGGTAATTAAGAACGAAGCTTCTCTTGATTTTATTGGCTTATTTGTTGTTATTGATCTACCTGAATATGTAGACAGTTCCAGGTGTGATTTTTCCGAAGTGGATAGAACAACATTGTCTGGTAATTATTATTTATCCTAAATGAAGATTAAATTTGGATATAATGTTTGTTCCTTAAATAAAAATGTATATATTCGTTTATTTGCTCTTTATTCAAAGAATTATTTTCTAAAAAAATATCCAGTTTTCATACACAATGCCAACAGATACAAATAAATGTAAGAAGTGAAAGTCGATTTTAGATTGACGATTTTATGAACTGGACCCCCCCACCTTTTATAAAGATAAAAAACATCATAATTTTTCTATTCTGTCGAATAACGTGCATTGACAACAGTCTAATGAATTCTAAACTCTGAAAAAAAATGTACCTTATTTTTAAAAAATGTACCTTATTTTTAAATGTACCTTATTTAAAAAAATGTACCTTATTTTTAAATGTACCTTATTTAAAAAATGTACCTTATTTTTAAAAAGTTACAAAGGGACCAGATTATTTACGAAGTGATTCTCTTCGAGAATATATCGTTTATAAGACGTGGATTAATTACAACAGAGTTAGTGCCATACGTGATACACGCTTTGGGCGATCATGTCTCGAAAGAGACATGACTGACTGGGCAGAAGATTATCCCGCAGTAGGTTGCCATTGCTTTCTGCGGTAGACAGGTTGCCATCCTAGGCTATAGAAGCCAATCTATCCTGGAGAGAAAAGAGATAGATTATATTACATTATTATATTAAGTATTAGTGGGGGATCAGTTTATTACTTCTTAATAATAGAAAACTGATCCCCCACTTTATGCCCAGTACAAATTTTAATTATATTTCCAACTATTATATTCAGTCAGTCAGTTAAGTGCCATACGTGATACACACTTGGGCGATCATGTCTCGAAAGAGACATGACTGACTGGGCAGAAGATTATCCCGCAGTAGGTTGCCATTGCTTTCTGCGGTAGACTGGTTGCCATCCTAGGCTATAGAACCCAATCTGGCACTTAACTGACTGACTGAATATAATAGTTGGAAACATAATTAAAACTCCTACTGGGCATGAAGTGGGTTCTCGGTTTTCTATTGTTATTAAGTAATAAACTGATCCCCTATTGATTATAGTTAATATAATCATGTAATATAATCCATCTCTTTTCACTTCAGCTATAGATCAAATAACACGACAGATTGGGTTCGATAGCCTTGGCTGTCAATCAGTCTACCGCAGAAAGTAATGGCAACCTACTGAGGGATAATCATCTGCCCAGTCAGTCATGTCTCTTTCGAGACATGATCGCCCAAAGCGTGCATTACGTATAGCACTTAACTGACTGACTGAATAAATTAGTTGAAATTATAACTAAAACTACTGGGCATAAAGTGAGGTATCGGTTTTCTATTGTTATTAACTAATAAACTGATCCCCCACTAATTATACTTAATATAATAATGTAATATAATCCATCTCTTCTAACTTCATCTATGAGTTAAATACCAGGACAGATTGGGTTCTATAGCCTTGGCTAGCAATCAGTCTACCGCAGAAAGCAATGGCAACCTAATGCGGGATAATCTTCTGCCCAGTCAGTCATGTTTTTTCGAGACATGATCGCCCGAACGTGTATCATATATGGCACTTAATTGACTGACTGTTTTTTGTATTGAATACTGTAAAATTAAAATAAACGTTAAAGAGCATTATTGTCCTTTCTTTGCCTTATTATACACACACACACACATATATATATATACACACATGACTATATATATATATATATATATATACATGTGTGTGTGCTTGTGTGTGTGTGTGTGTGTGTGTGTGTGTGTGGCTGTGTGTATTTGTGTGTGCGTGGTGGGTCCATAATATTTCATTTCTACTTGTATTTAAAATGAGAAATGAATAATTCGATAAATTTTCTGTCGTTTTTCTTGTCGCTAAGGCGTATTTTGTAAAATATCATCCTTTGGAGTTTTTTTTATACATATAATTAATTATTGAATCTATTTAAAACTCTGTTTGTGAGATCAAAGTCCGTTAAGATCACAACATAGCAAATATATTATTCCTACTGATATAAAATCAATAATGGTCGATAAATATTTGCATTTTATACAGCACTAATTGCAAACAGAGACTTTAAAATCTCTAAGCACATAGTATAAATAATGAAATTACATTAAATATATTTTTTAGTCGAAGAAACAGGATAACGTCAATATATCGCTTAAAATTATATTACGGAATATCTCCAAATTCAAATAACAAGGCTAAAGATCACTCAGTTCAGTGTCATACATGATACACGCTTTGGGCGATCATGTCTCGAAAGAGACATGACTGACTAGTCAGAAGATTATCCCGCAGTAGGTTATCATTGCTTTCTGCGGAAGACTGGTTGCCAGCCAAGGCTATATAACCCAATCTGTCAAGTTATTTGACATATAGCTGAAGTGAGAACAGATGGATTATATTACATTATTATATTAAGTATAATTAGTAGGGGATCAGTTTAGTACTTCATAACAATAGAAAAACAGTCCCCCACTTAATGCCCAGTAGAAGTTTTAGTTATGTTTCCAAATACTGTATTCACTCAGTCAGTTAAGTGCCATGCGTGATACACGCTTTAGGCGATCATGTCTCGAAAGAGACATGACTGACTGGGCAGAAGATTATCACGCAGTATATTAGCATTGCTTTCTGCGGTAGACTGGTTGCCAGCCAACGCTATAGAACCCAATCTGTCCAGTTATTTAACTCATAGCTCAAAGGAGAAGAAATAGATTATATTACATTAATATATTAAGTGTTAGTGGGGGATCACTTTATTGCATCATAAGAATAGAAAACCGATCCCTCACTTTATGTCAAGTACAAATTGTAATTATTTTTCCAATTATTATATCAGTCAGTCATTACCATTGCTTTCTGATGTAGCCAAGGCTACAGATCTTAATCTGTCTTGTTATTTAACTCATAACTGGAAGGAAGGGACGAACTAATACCTTTACCATGAGTATTTGTGCGTAAGTGAATGCAAAGAATTCAATTGGAATTCGAACTTGGTTCCCTGATTTCTAGTTTAGAGCCGATATTCACTGCCCCACAATGCACATCAATTACTAAAGTAAACCTAAATATTATTGTAATATATTTAATTTAAAATTTTCCCGACACAGAATTTTCTATATTCCGGAATCATATTTTCACTACGAATCCATCTTCAAGCGATTATTTTTGGCGAGACTAACGGAAAAAAAATTGACTTTTGTGACGTTTATTAAAAAATGTTTTACCATTATCACCTCAAAAATAATCTCTTGAAGATAGATTCGTAGTGAAAATATAATTCCGAAACACGGGAACTTCTGCGTCACCGAAATTGTTAAATAAATATATCGAAATAATATATATATATATGAGTAATATTATACAAATATATGAGTAATAGTATATTCCACAGTTAGATAGTCACTTTTAAAAGTGTTCAGTAGAAAAGTAGAGTAAAATATATGGTCATTATTATTATTATGATAATAATGACATATTACAAAATTATAGCTGTCAAGTCGCAGTATGTCATTTTATTATAATAATATTACACACTATATATATATATATATATATATATAGTGATGATCATCCACGTATACTGTCTTAATATGTATAGGAAAGAATATTAATAAAAAGTTTTGAATTTAAAAATGTACTTTTTTTGAACAGTATTTGTTTATTTTTATTATATTTTATATTTCAGACCGCCCTCGGTCCTTCATCAGAAACAAGTGATTTTTAAATTTGAATTAGAAACGTATTTCACGATAGCGCCCGGATATTTTTTGTTTACATCATGTGGTGTGTTTGTTCACAACATGCGGCACGTCTCTAAAATATAATAAAAATAAACAAATACTGTTAAAAAAAAGTACATTTTTAAATTCAAAACTTTTTATTAATATTCTTTCCTATATATATATATATATATATACTTCCACCGAATGCCCATAGCCCAGGGGTAGAGTCGCTGACTGACGCCATTTTGGTCGGGTTTCAATCATGGGTAAAAAAAGGAATCGGAGTCTAACCGTACTGATGAGCTGTGATACGGCGAAACAGATCTGTCTGCGGATGACAATATATATATATATATATATATATATATTAAATACAAAAGGTCGATCAGAGAGGTAAATCCAAAAAACCTGATCTCTTAATATTAATTTCATTAATATTAAAATTAATCAAGATGGAGAGCTCGATGCAAATATTACATTATATTTACAGAGCCAAATAAAAATAATAAAACAAAAATTTCGATATTTAAGTCCGTTGGATAGCCATTTCTACGAGGAAATCCTCGCTTCTTAAGCAACAGCGAAACCAAAATTTTATCTCCTCAAATATTAACTCATTTGAATTTGAGTAAATATAATTTTGGTTTTGCCGTTGTGGAAGAAGCAAGGATTTCCTTGTAGAAATGGCTATCCAACGGACTTAAATATCGAAATTTATGTTTTATTTTATATATATATTTTGGAACAAAACAATGTCGCTAACGTGACGTAGAATCTCTATTAGAGATCCTATGTCGAAATGTACATCCGACACCTTTGAATTTTGAATATTTTCTGTAATATATATATATATATATATATATATATATATATATATATATATATATATATAGTGTTTGCCTCATCATTCATATTAGAGCACCCTCACTTATCGCAGCACTTCTAATGACCTACGTCTCTTTTTTGGCATCTCTGATCTCTAAGGTAATCTTTGAGACAGTATTCGATTTCATAGGTATCAGGCATATATGACAAATAAACGTTTTGGGTTGACTGGATTTGAATGGCCTACAATTCTCTTGTGTACACCATGTGTCTCCTCTGTTCAGGTGACCTCCAAACGTTCTTGCAAAGAACACAGGTATTGACGGTAGAACAACGAGGCTGGTTGGCATTGTTGGCTTGCTTTTGGCTATGATATGCTTTCAGATGATTTACATATCGGACCCACGGAACAGAATGCACCCTGACACGCAACATATTTTGAAGACAAGGCTAAAGAGGCATGTGTGCGCTTTTATTTAACTAGTGGAAGACGAATACATAGATGCATACCATTCACAAGATTATCTAAACTTATTTATAAATGGAACTTAGTCTCTGTGTGTGTGTGTGTGTGTGTGTGTGTGTGTGTGTGTGTGTGTGTGTGTGTGTGTCCCCGTTACCTATAGACTCCGAAAAGGCTGAACTGATTTTCTTGAAAATTTACACAGTTGTACCATAAGCGTCTGCGAGTGTTCTTAGCTAGGTTTTGTGTCGAGGTACCCCCGATAAATATCGAAAACCGATAATCGAAAAAATTGGGTTATAGGAGTGGTCCGATTTTAATCAAATTTGATACACTCATAGACAAAGATATGAGAAACCTTATTCAGAAGTTTCAAGGTTGCAGTTCTTACAATAGTGCAAAAAATCGATAATATATATATATATATATATATATATATATATATAAAGGCAAGATGTTTGTGTGTGTGTCTGTTTATCTGTTTGTATGTCCTTCATAGAAATTCACAATTTTTATGCGATTCTCACCAAACTTCACACAAATATTCTTTAGGCTGAGTCTGAGCTCCAGGACCATGGATTAGTTTTAAAGCTTTCATTACACCCGAGCAACGCCGGGTTATACAGCTAGATGTAAATAAAAATAAAATGATTCTTTTGTTAATACTGCACAATAACATGTGCATCAAATGAATTTATAAATATTTAATAATTACCTATATTGCAGTTTCATCAATGAAAGAATGACATAAGAAACGATATTAAGAAGTTTCAAGGTTGCAGTTTTTAAAAATTTTTTATATATATATATATAAGGCCAGATGTTTGTGTGTGTGTCTCTTTATCTGCCTGTATGTCTATTTTTTCAGCCCTTTTATTTTAGTTTTTGCTTCGAGTTTGGCTCTAAGTAGATATAATTGTAGTTCTTAGTCTCAGCCATGATACCATTTACACAGAATACTTCAAAATTCAGTTTACGACGAAAAAAACTTATTTGAGATCGATACGAGGAAATAAAAATTTGACTTACATCCATTCATTTTTCTTTCAGTCTACGGTTTCGCTTTAACTGTAAACAACTATTCCTTTTTAGTCTTTTGTGCCAACGTCCAAAGAGTCTGAGCTCCAGGACCATGGATTAGTTTTAAAGTTTTCATTACACCTGAGCAACGTTGGACTATACTGCTAGTAATACATAGACTATTTCCAAAATGATATGTATCACCTCTACTGCAGCTGGTTAACGATAAACACAGAACACGTATATATAAAAATATAGTCTCGACCTCAGACCGCTCCGTCCAGAAGTACGCAATAGTCTGGACGTTTAAAGAAACAACAATGAAGTTATTGTTATATTTTTTAAACAAGGTTCTTTATTTTATTGCAAGACTAACAGGATAACAATGAACACACTCATCAAAACATGCAAATTCCTTAAAACAACAAAATACGGTTAGAAATGGCAAATTATTTAATAAGACATTTGTTTCTCTTTATTGTTCGACAACATCTTGACATCAGTTGATGTATTTATTGATGACAGGAACAAAACTTCATCAAAGTGTTCATCTCCCAATGTTGTTTTTAAACGATTTTAATATATTTCTTTTTCGTCAAAAAAGTTGTTCTCTAACATATATTCTTCCAAATAATGATACTAGGGTCATTTAATAAATAAGGTGAATTTTTCGGTATAAAGGCTTCTAATACAGATAGAAGCTTACTTTTTTTTAATTTTTTTCCCTTTATTTCTTTTTCAAAGGGATTTAATTTTTTTTTTCTTGCAGATTGAAAAAAAAACCTTTGAGAGTTTTGGAGATCAACAAGATGGCCGACCCAGAAGCATGCTCCAGGATTGAATAGATGTCAGTTATCAAGTTTTTGGTTGCTGAAGGGTGCAAACAAGTTGATGCTCATAGGAGAATGTCAACTGTGTATGGTGCCACATGTTTCAGCCAAAAATATGTCTACAAGTGGGCTAAATTGTTTAAAGAAGGACGGAGCAATGTCGAGGGTGAAGACAGGCCTGGGCGGCCTACAGAAGTGAGGTCTCCTAAGGTGATCGAATAAATCAATGACCTCATTCAGTCTGACAGAAGGGTGACAGTGAATGACACTGCAAGGACTTTGAGACAATCTGTCCATGATGACCTTGCCTACTCGAAGATGAGCTGCCGGTGGGTGCCACAGATGCTTACTGCAGAGCAGAAACAGAAGAGGGTCGAGTTGTCCTAGCTGAGTTACTCTCGTTTACAGCCCAGAGCATGCCCCTTCATACTTTCACCTGTCTGGTCCCTTAAAAGTGTTCACGAGAGGCACGAAGTTTGAAAGTGACGATGAAGACAAAAGTATCATGAGCAATTGGCTAAGACATCAGTCCAAAGATATTTACGCTGAGGGAATACGGAAGCTTGTGCACAGATGGGAAAACTGTGCGACACTGCTTGTAGACTACGTTGAAAAATTAACAGAAAAGTAAACATCTATCTGTATTAGAAGTCCTTATACCGAAACGTTCATCTTATTTATTGAATGACCCTCGTAGAAGTCCTTATACCGAAACATTCACCTTATTTATTGAATGACCTTTGTACCATCATTTTCGCATTATTCAATAAATTTTTAAATTTTCCGCTTGCTAAAATATATTTCTTAAGAAAATCAGCAGTAGATTTGAAATTAAATTTTGATTTTAAAACTCGTGGCATTGCAAGTCGCTGAACTCTAACTGATAATTTCTCTGTCAATTTCTCAAGAAATTAATTAGATAATCAATTTCGAGGTGTTAAGTTGGAGGGCCTTACTAAACTTCTTCGCGAACCGGATGCAGCCCGGATGTCCCGGGGGTTGGCGTCCCTTGTTCTAGTATAAAATGACAAGTCGTCTTACTTCAGGGTTTGACCATGCTGGCTTTGTTCAGAATATTGAACAAGCTAAGACACACCAAGAAATTATGAAGATGGTCTTCTCAGAATGGAAGCAGTAAAAATCTTAAGTTGGTACTCTGGGTGTTAAAAAACACACAAATTTTTTTTTTAATAATATCACACCGAAAAAGGCGGTAATGCCACTGATGTGCAGGGGGCTACATAAGAGTAAAAAGATTAATTAGAAGAGAGTGAAGAGGAAGACGAACAAGTTAGAAAGGAGCAAGAGAAGGATGGGGATACAGGTGTGATGACAGTTGCAAAGGTGAAGAGAATGGAAAGGATATACGGTGTGGTGAAAGAACTAGAGTCAAGTGGTTAATAGATGAGTATTGACATTGCATTTAAATTCCTAGAGGTTGTAGCCATCAGGAAAGCAAGAATATGGAAGCGAGTTCCACAGGCAGGAAGTGCGAAAGAAGAACCTGAAGGAGTAGAATTATCGTCTGCATTTGGTTAATCTAACTGTGAATGTTGCCAATCTGGTTGCACGAGTAAACACCTGTTGCAGAGGCACCAGTGACTTAAGTTCGTTTGAACAGAACCAATGAAAGTATTTATAGAACAGACAAAGGGAGGCCACGTTTCGTCGGTTGGGAAGTGGCTGTAGTCGAGCCGCCAAGTCGGTACATATCACATTACTGATTCTCCTTTGGAGCCTGTCGAGAACACTGAGATGAACAGCAGTGTCTCAACAAGTGTCAGCAACATGGATTATCTAGCCTCCAGAGAAAACAGGTGTAGTCAGAAACGAGAGGACAGCTTTTATGTCTGTCTGTCAGTCTGTATGTATGTACACTTTTTCTTCTTCTATCTGCCCTGTCCCTTCAGGACGTAGGCGATAATGGCCTTCCACGTTTTCCTATCCCTGGTGGCTCTGATCACGCCTTCTCCTGTTACACCATGTAATCCTCGTTCCGTCATCCACCTGATTAGGTCCTTCAAATATGTTATCCGTTGCTTTCCCCTGTCTCTTTTTCCCTCTATCTTGCCTGTTAGTATCAGATTCTCCAAGCCTTCCTTCCCCATTGCGTGTCCCAGGAACTTCAGTTGTCTCTTCCTGATGCTCAGTATTAATTTCTCTTTTGTTTCCATCATTTCCAAGACCTCCAGTTTTAAAGTAATGATGTATTTCATACTATTTTTTAGTATTTATTGCTAACTGAATAATTGCAAATGAAAATAGAATGGTTCTTTTGCTAATACTGCACAATAACAGGTGCATCAAATGAATTTAGAAATATTTAATAATTACCTATATTGCAGTTTCATCAATGAAAGAATGGAGAAAATTTAGCATGATTCGGACGAGTTTATCTTTGCTTCCTTGCCTTGTAAAATTTTTCAAAGTAATAATAACAAAAGAACCATTCTATTTTCATTTAGAATTATCCACTTGGCAATAAATATTTACTGAAAATAAAAAAAAAACTGGTGTGGCCTAATAATTATAGCGGCTCGTGTCTATATACACGGTCGTAAGGAGGTCGTGTATATATACACGGTTTGCAAGGATGTTGAATTTTACGTTTGTTTCATTATATTAGATTTTTATTTGACTACTATCTATGAGAACATAGGTTGTGCGTTGTGGTACAGTGGATATCGGCTCGGCACGGGGAGCCGAGTTCGAATTCCAATTGAATCCATTGTATTCACTTACGCGCAAATATCCTTGGGAAAGGTATTAATCTGTCTCTCCCTTCCAGTTATGGGTTAAATAACAGGACAGATTGGGTTCTGTAGCCTTGGCTGGCAACCAGTCGTTCGCAGAAAGCAATGGCAACCTACTGCGGGATAATCTTCTGCCCAGTCAGTCATGTCTCTTTCGAGACATGATCACCCAAACGTGTATCACGTATGGCACTTAACTGACTGATCTATGAGTACATGGGATAGGAAGTAAGTCAGAATCTGGGTTGAACGATTGTAGTATATTTTGTTTTATTGTGTTTAGAACAACATTTTAATATTGCATGTTTTCTTTAATTTTACTAATATAATATTCATTTTTTATTTTGTGAAGTAAAACATAAAACTTTTGTGCAGTGATACTATGAGTTTATAAACCATTCTAATAACAAAATTCAATATTAAGCTCTACTCTGTATCGAGCACTCTTTAGAAAAGTAAATGCTTGAACAGTGGGTTTTAATCCACGTTTTCTTTCATTTTCTACTCTCTCTCTCTCACACACACTCTCTCTCTCTCTCTCTCTCTCTCTCTATATATATATATATATATATATATATATATATATAAAGACAAATAAATTAATATGATGAACGACTTTGTATGCTGTCAATAAATACTTTAAATAGCATGAAAGTATGAACTATATCATTTCTTTTAAAAACTGGCGTGGCCTCATAATTATGGCCGGTGGTATATATATATATATATATATATATATATATATAAAGATAAATAAATTAATATGATGAACGACTTTGTATACTGTCAATAAATACTTTAAATAGCATGAAAGTATGAACTATATCATTTCTTTTAAAAACTGGCGTGGCATCATAATTATGGCCGGTGGTATATATATATATATATATATATATATAAAGATAAATAAATTAATATGATGAACAACTTTTTATGCTGTCAATAAATACTTTAAATAGCATGAAAGTATGAACTATATCATTTCTCTAAAAAACTTTCGTGGCCTATTAATTATGGCCGGTGGTATATATATATATATAAAAGCGGTAAAAATCCTGGATAATGTTGGTAAATAATCCGGAAGGATCTTAGTAATATCTTTTAAATATTAAATATTAAATATTAAATATTAAATATTAAAACTGATCCTACAGAGAACTCAATCTAAATTTAATTTAATTTACAAAGCAGATATTTTTTTTTATTTTTCTGTAAATTCAGATATTTCGGGGGAATATCTATTTCAATTATTTTTTAATTTTACTAATATAATATTCATTTTTTATTTTACGAAGTAAAACATAAAACTTTTGTGCAGTGATACTATGAGTTTATAAACCATTCTAATAACAAAATGACAATATGAAGCTCTACTCTGTATCGAGCACTCTTTAGAAAAGTAAATGCTTGAACAGAGGATTTTAAACTATCTGTTCTTTCATTTAGTTATATTGTATTTAAAAGAACATTTTAGTATTGCATAAATTTTTTTTACTATATATATTTTTTCTTTTTTTTTTCTATATGTGTATATAAACACACAAACGTATATAGCAATACACACATACACACACACATATAAATGAACAAAAACACAAAAATTTTCTATCGTTTTCTGTATATACAGTACCGGCCATAATTATTAGGCCACCCCAGTGTTTAAAAAAAAATGATGTACTTCATGCTTTAGATACATATATAAATAAAAACATACTTTGTTAAGAGTAAAAATAAAATTTTCCTTGATAATGCCAAAATGTTTAGCCTAAAGCACTCGGATATACAAAACATCCGGACAATTTCTCTATAATTTACACTGCAGGCCATAATTATTAAGCAAATCCAGTGTTTCATATTGTTTTTAGTATTTATTGCCAAGTGAATAAACTAAACTTATTTCTAAATGGAACTTTGTGTGTGTGTTTGCGTGTGTGTGTCCGTTACCTATAGACTCCGAAATGGCTGAGTCGATTTTCTTGAAAATTTACACAGTTGCACTATAAGCGTCTGCGATTGTTCTTAGCTAGGTTTTTGTGTCGAGGTACCCCAGATAAATATTGAAAATCGATAAAGGAAAAAATTGGGTTATAGAAGGAGTGTTTCGATATTAATCAAATTTGATACACTCATAGACAAAAACATGAGAAACGATATTCAAAAGTTTCAAGGTTGCAGTTCTTACAATAGTGCAGAAAATATATATATATATATATATACATATATATATATATATATATATATATATAAGGCAAGGTGTTTGTGTGTGTGTCTGTTTATCTGTCTGTATGTCCTTTATACAAATTCACAATTTTTATGCGATTCTCACCAAACTTCACACAAATATTCTTTAGGCTGAGTCTGAGCTCCAGGACCATGTATTAGTTTTAAAGCTTTCATTACACTCGAGCAACGCCGGGTTATAATGCTAGATGTAAATAAAAATAGAATTTTTTTTTGTTAATACTGCAAAATAACATGTGCATCAAATGAATCTATAAATATTTAACAATTACCTACATTGCAGTTTCATCAATGAAAGAATGAAAAAGAGTTAGGACGGATCGGACAAGTTCATCTTTGCTTCCTTGCCTCGTAAAATTTTGCAAAGTAATAATAACAAAAGAACCACTCTATTTTCATTTAGAAATATCCACTTGGCAATACATACTAAAAATAGTATGAAATACATATTCCTTTTAAAAGTTGGATTGCCCAATAATTATGGCCGGTAGTGTATATGTTTATGTGTTTGTGTGTGTAATAAAATATAGTTTAAGTTACGCTCCATTTATGAGCAAAAGTGGTCAATAACAGAGGCAGTGCGTATCTATGATTAAAAATGGATACTGAAGTCAAAACGAGGTGGTGACAGTCTGTTCCATGCCTCAACGTAATCCTCAGGCTTGAGGAGTGCGTTGAAGCATGGAACAGACTGACACTACTTTGTCATGACGCCAATACCGATTATATATATATATAGCGATTTATATATATATATATATATATATATATATATATATATATATATATATCGCTATATATATATATAAATGCAAATGAAAATAGAATAGTTCTTTTGTTTTGTTTTGGTTTTATGATGTCAAACAAACTCCAGTGTCCAAAGAATTAGAAATTCCTTTACAGGTCAACCTCTTCACGACGGCCTGGGCAATCCCAGACAGATCTGACGCCAATGCCTAAATCCGGACTCTTTTCCTATTTTCCTCTTTCCTCTTTCACTTTCTCTTTTTTCTTATTTTTATCGTTTATTTTATTTTCATTATATTTTTTTTTATTTTTATCCTTCTCTTCAGTTAAAGAAAATGCTTATTCCGACAAAAGTTTTTGTACCAAATGGAAGGAATATTGTAAGGTCTGATGAATTGAGCTAATTAGCCACTTGAAATGACGTGTTGAGTTTTCCTTTATATATATATATATATGTGTGTGTGTGTGTGTGTGTGTGTGTGTGTGTAAAAATTGAACCAGACATGTTATTCCATGGTTACGTGGAAGTATAAGACTATTTCAGGCAAACCATCTTCAGCCTCGTCTTTATTGTACAGAAGATTTTACACGAATGAAATTCACACATCCCGAAAAAAACAAAAACAGAAACCAAACTAAAGATCACTTCCTTAAAAATGATAATTTAAGAAAAACTGCATCATTACATCAGTTAGGTGAATATATACACATACATACATACATACATACATAAGCATGTACACATACATATAATCAAAGAGCACGCGTAAGAACGGATATCAACTCAAAGATACTTTACGTAAGTCAGTAAGACTTCTGACACGTCGATTTGGTAAGTAAAAAAAATAAATAAAATATAAAAAAGGGGTTGGGGCGAGAGAGATAGCGTTAAAGAAAAAGGGTGTTTTTATAAGCGTACACGGAAGTTAAAGAAGAAGAGAGGAATAAATTTAAATCTGAAAGAAAAGATGATAGAAAATAAAAATAAAAAATAAATATTATATATAAACAATGAAAGGATAAGATATTAGAATCTAAAAAAATTTTAGGAAATTAAAAATATTTAAGAAAAAGTAGTTAATCAATCCGTTGTGATCACAATTATAATGACATCACTGGATAATTAAATTTATCCTAATTATTAAGTCAACAAAACAATTATAATACAATTTACGCTGATGACAGGACTACTGTATTTAAGATTAGTTTCTGTCTTAAATTTCATAAAGGAAGGAATTACTATTGTGTGAAATCAGATTAAGGTAAGTTTCAATTTAATCAATTGACTTTAAAAAAGTGAATTTGATGTATATATTTTTTTTTCAAGATTTTTTAAACACAAAGTTGGCTACTGTTGACGTAACCTGTCAATAAATCAAAAAATGGCGGAAAATTTAAAGTTTGTTTTTTTTTCGAAAAATTTCGGTTTCCAATCGATATAATTTCAGTTTAAAATACACCCGTGTATTTTGATTATTGGAATTACTAACTTTAATCCCTTGGCTTTCAAACAGACCTAATTTTAAAGCTTGAAGATAGATTAATTATTTTTCAATTTTCAATTTAAATTTAGGTATCTAAGAATTGATTGGAGGTACCTAAATATATATATTGTGTTTAGAACAATATATATTGAAGGTACCTATATATATATATATATATATATATATATATATATACACTTGTTAAACTTCTGATTTTTACGACAAGAAGAACGCATGCAACATTTAATTCTTTATCGAAGGTAATGTAATTCAAGACAGATATGCGCGCAATATCTTCTAATATCTGTTGACTGTTCTATTCCCCGGAGAATTTTATTATAAGAATTATGTGGCTTTTGCCCAAGGATATTTAATCCAATGGACCTCGAATCACAATAGCTAACTTCATTCCCTGTTACTCAGAGGCACAAAGCCGAACGCCGTATACCACTGGCGCCGAAACTAATAACGCTGTCTCCGTTATTGTGAATACCCACAATGTAATATCACATCGTAACATTTTTCTCAATAAAAACTTTTAACCACAGTTACTAGAATTGGAATTAAATATAGTGTGTTAACATACAACTTACGGTTACATCTAGCCATTTCAATCGAAAAATGATGAAAACTTGCTGTCAATCTAGTACAGGGCTAAAATTTGTAGAATCTTCGTACCATGGATGTGCGTTTTGGTGCAGTTGATATCGACTCGGAACCCAAATAAGATTGCCGAGTTCGAATCCAGTTGAATTCCTTGCATTCACTTACACGCAAATATACTTAGGAAAGATATTAATACGTCTCTTTCCTCCAGTTATGGGTCAAATGACAGGACAGATTGTGTTCTATAGCCTTAGTTGGCAACCAGTCTACCGCAGAAAGTAATGCCAACCTACTGCGGGAAAATATTCTGCCCAGTTAGTCATGTCTCTTTCGAGACATGATCGCCCAAGCGTGTATCACGTATGACACTTAACTGACTGACTGAATATAATAGTTGGAAACATAATTAAAACTCCTGCTGGGAATAAAGTGGGGCATCATTTATCTATTGTTATGAAGTAATAAACTGATCCCCCACTAATTATACTTAATATAATAATGTAATATAATCCATCACTTCTCATTTCAGCTATAGATCAAATAACAGAACTGATTGGCTGGCAACCAATCTACCGCAGAAAGTAATGGCAACCTACTGCGGGAAAATATTCTGCTGAGCTAGTCATGTCTTTTTCGATAACTGTCTCACAGACTTCTTCATTAGATTGTCACTTGCTTGTTTAATATCTTCGCATATGTGCTGGTTACTGCCGTTGTCCGAAGCCCGTTGGATGCAATATAACAACCCCGTTGCTCTTAGAAAAGCAATTTATAGCAAACAATATCCAGCGCTTGCATATAGAGTCACTGATTTTTTTTTTCTCTCGTATCACAGTCTAATCTAATCGCTTAGCTGCCTTAAATGTTAACGTTTGGCTCTAATGTAGAAGTGTTAGACTAAAACCAACCTTTGCTCGCTTTCATAAACTGAGACTGCTGTATACTAGATGGTGTTATGCAATGAGGACGGATGTGCCTTGTGTTGCAGTGGATATCGGTTCGGAACGAGAAATCGGGGAGCCGAGTTCAAATTCCAGTTGAATTCGTTGCATTCACTTACGCGCAAATACCCTTGGGAAAGGTATTAATACGTCTATTCCTACCAGTTATGGGTTAAGTAATAGAACTGATTGGGTTCTATAGCCTTAGCTGACAAATAAGAGTGCCGAGTTCAAATCCAGTTGAATTCCTTGAATTCACTTACGCACAAATATCCTTAGGAAAGATATTAATACGTCTCTTTCCTCCAGCTATGGGTCAAATAACAGGACAGATTGGCAACCAGTCTACAGCAGAAAGCAATGGCAACCTACTGCGGAAAAAATTCTGGACAGTCATTCATATCTCTTTCGAGACATGATCGCCCAAGCGTGTATCACGTATGGCACTTAACCGACTGAATGAATATAATAGTTGAAAAGATGATTAAGGCTTCTACTGGGCAAAAAGTGGGGGATCGGTTTTCTATTGTTATGAAGTATTATACTGTTCCCCCACGAATTACTGCCTTATAATATAATATATCTCTTCCCCCTCAAGCTATAAGTCAAATAACAGGACAGATTTGGTTCTATAGCCTTGGCTGGCAACCAGTCTACCGCAGAAAGCAGTGGCAATGTACTGCGGAATAATCTTTTGCCCAGTCACTCTTTCGAGACATGATTTCTCAAAGCGTGTAACACGTATGGCACTTAACTAACTAACTTAATATAATAGTTGGAGATATGATTAAAGCTACTGCTGGGCATAAAGTGGGGGATCGTTTTTTTATTGTTATGTAATAATAAACTGATCCCCTATTAATTATAATATAATTATATAATATAATTGATCTCTTCTCACTTCAGCTATAGGTCAAATAACAGGGCAGATTGGGTTTTATAGCCTTGGCTGGCAACCAGTCTACAGCAGAAAGCAATGGCAACCTACTGCGGGATAATCTTCTGGCCAATCAGTCATATCACTTTCGAGACATGATAGCCCAAAGCGTGTATCACGTATGGCACTTAACCGACTGAATGGATATAATAGTTGAAAACATGATTAAGGCTTCTACTGGCCTAAAGTGGGAATCCGTTTTAATCTGTTCCCTCACTAATTACTGCCTAACAATATAATGCATCTCTTCCCCCTCTAGCTATCAGTCAAATAACAGGACAGATTGGGTTCTATAGCCTTGACTGGCAACCAGTCTACCGTAGAACCAGTCTAACAAATAATTAAAAACAAGCATGTTTTGTTAAATTATTTTTATATGTCGATTTACCTTATTAAAAAATAAATAACGAGGAGCTTAAAGAAAGTACATTACTGCTCAGAACGACCGCTGTACGTGAGTTCGTTTGTTGGTTTTTGTTTTACGGCATATCAACCTCAATGGGTTATTCAATGCCGATAAGATTTTTGCATTATCAACATTTTTCCTTCAAAAACCTATTTTTGTTCCCAACATTTTTCTCTCAAAAACGTATTTTTGTTCGTAACATTTTCCTTCAAAAATACAAAAAAAAAAATTAAATTCATATTTATTGTCAAATAATTTCTGAAAATTTCAGAAAAAAGTCTTACAATTCTCGGATTTTCATCCGATCTTTTTATATTTTTGTCTTAAATTTATGAATTTCATACTCAGTTCATGGTTGGTTTGTCCAGACTGAGTCAAAGGGGGATGTATTATTTGTTTGTTATTATTTCAAACTCAATCAAATTGTCCCTGTGCGCATGCTTGTAGGTACGTCAAATAATACGAGAACATATAAAGTCAACCACAGCCGACGCGAACCCACACATATTGATGATATACACGCATGCAAAGTCACACTCAGACAGTACACGACAAACAGACAATCAGTTCTTCATTTACGATATAGGTTACTGAAAATAATAATAATAATAATAATCTCAGGATGTTCTGTCAGTCAGTTACGTGCCATACGCGATACACGCTTGGGCGATCATGTCTCGAAAGAGACATGACTGACTGGGCAGAAGATTATCCCGCAGTAGGTTGCCATTGCTTTCTGCGGTAGACTGGTTGCCAACCAAGGCTATACTATAGAACCCAATCTGTCCTGCTATTTAACCCATAACTGTAAGGAAGAGACGGATTAATACCTTTCCAAAGGGTATGTTCTGTACTTGGCCCAAATGAATATAAAATTCGTCACGATAGACTGGTGCAATATGGACAATGTGGAAATACTATGAAAAATATGTAAACAAACACTGGTATGGACATCACACAGCACCGGTTACAGAAATAGAAGATGTCACCATTCTATGTGATTACACCATGCATACAGACAAAAAAATTGAAGCAAATAGGCCGGACATTATTGTTAAAAAACAAAAAAGAAAAAAAACTTGCTTATTAATTGATATGGCTTGTCCAGCGGATTGTAACATAGCAACCAAGGAATTCGAAAAACTGTCAAAATATAAAGATCTGGAAATTGAAATAGAAAAAAATGTGTAAATTGAAAACAAGAGACGTGCCAGTGATAGTAGGTGCACTTGGGATGATAAAAATGGAAAAAAAAACACACATTGAAAGAATCCCTGGAAACCCCAACTTAGGAGATTTTATACAAAATATTGTCTTGTCAATTACAGCCCACACACTAAGGAGAAATCTGTCTATGTAACTCTAGGGATGTTAGGGAGATATAAAAAACATGAAACACCACGACCTGCCTTAGTTCTTCCTGCAGACTTGGTAGGTAGTGCGACCATAGCAGAAATAATAATAATAATAATAATAATAATAATAAACAAGATTTACAGTTAGTAGATTCTGTAGAAAAGCAAAACAGTAGCCAAGAACCAACTATTGCGGCAAAAAATATGAAAATGAAAGCCAAAGATAAAGCTCTTGAAAAGATGAAACAGCGCTGGCAAGACAAACCTCTGCATGGCCAATATCCAGTACGTGCCAATAAATCCAATGTTGATAAAGTTAATACTCATCGATGGTTACGTGCATCTGGATTAAAGTCTGAAACTGAAGGATTTATACTTGCAGCACAAGACCAAAGTCTTTTCACGAGAAACTTTCAGGCAAATATTATGCATAATAATATAGATCCAAAATGCAGGTTTTGTGATAAACACCAAGAAACAATAGACCACCTAATCTCAGGCTGTTCTGTGCTTGCCCCAAACGAATATAAAAATCGCCACGATAGAGTTGGGCAATATTTACATTGGGCAATGTGCAAACATTATGGAAAAGCTGTAAACAAACACTGGTATGAACATCATCCAGCACCGGTTACAGAAATAGAAGATGTAACCATTCTATGGGATTACACCATCTACACAGACAGAAAAATTGAAGCAAACAGGCCAGACATTATTGTTAAAAACCAGAAGGAGAAACCTTGTCTATTAATTGATATGGCTTGTCCAGCGGATTGTAACATAGCAATCAAGGAATTTGAAAAACTGTCAAAATATAAAGACCTGGAAATTGAAATAGAAAAAATGTGGAAATTGAAAACAAGAGTTGTGCCAGTGATAGTAGGTGCACTTGGAATGATAAAAAATGGAACAAAACAACACATTGAAAGAATCCCTGGAAACCCCAGCTTAAGAGATATACAAAAAATTAACAACACGCCACTACAACACGCCACTACCTGCCTTAGGTCTCCCCGCAGACTTGGTTGGTAGTGAGACCAAAGCAGAAATCGAAATATGATGAAAAATGACATAATAATAATAATAAAACAATTTACCAAGTGATATTTCGGCAATTGACCAACGTTGATTTGTCTCAGAACGATTTGGACTAATTTATCATACAGTTGCCTCCTAATTCTTTTTTGCTAAATCCTATGTTCTGTAACTGACACGGTGGTTTCTTTGGAAATATTCATTTGGGAATTTTAAAAATGTTTTTTTATCACCCTAAGCAGCCTACAAAAATTGTACCTACGAGACTCATTAGGAAGTCATAGTGAAATTGTGAATAATTGTGAATAATGGTCTCCGTAATACGACTAAGAAGTGTAACTATGAAATTTTGATATTCGGAACAATATTCTAAAAAGAATGAGTCAGTTATTGTCATCTCTTCAGGAGATGAGAGATCATGCCTCTCCACAACGTCTTATCCTTTGTAGTCCTACTACTTTATTCGTTAACCCGCCTTTTTTCTTCATCCTTATCTTCCTCTACTTCTTCTTCATTCTTTTTTCTTTTATCTTCTTTTCTATCCAACTCCTCTTCCTCTGTTATTGCCTTATTTTACTTCTTGTTAATCCCCTCTTTTTCCTTCTCACCCCTTTTTTTCTTCTTCCAAATACTCCCCCACTTCCTCCTCATTTTTCATCTTTTATTTTCCTTAACCCTCCTGCTATTACAACATTGACATCATTCGAACTATTGTCCTCATCGTTTTTGTCATTTTAGGATGTTTCGGTCGTTGTACGCTCCGGCCTTCTTCAGGTGCTAAAAATTTCGAACCGACACCTTTATTACAAGCACTGAGGCATATGATTTTCATTCCTTGCGTGGTAGAGCCTCTTCTGGTAGTCATGGGTTATCTTCCTCTAACCCTGCAAGTTACTTGTTCACCAATGCTGTAGCCTGGTATTGAACTCACAACTCTCTGGATCAAGTCACAGGAACTAGCCTGAAGGACACAAGGCCTAGTAGATATAGACGTTGGTTATTTCTTTGACTAGAGTATGTGTTTGCGTTTTTGTGTTTGTGCATGTAGAAAGTAGAAATGTTCCCAGTAAATGACATTCTGTGTAATACGTTTCGTTGTGTAATTTAAAATTCAGCAAATATATATATATATATATATATATATATATATATATATATATATATATATATATATGCAGTACTGTGCAAACATATTAGAACAAGAACTAGTTTATCTTTTACGAGGCATCAAAATAAATGTTAAAATCACCCCTGTCCTAAAACTTTTGCACACTACTGATAGTGTGCAAAAGTATTAGGACAGGGGTGATTTTCCTAAAAAACCTGAATGAAATTCAAATACAAGATAAAAAGCTAAGTAAATTGCGAATAAATATTGATTATTTAAAACTAGGTGTAAAAGAAATGTATTAAAAAGAAGTTATATTTAATTTTTTTTTTAAACATGAAAATTATTGTGTAGTGATATGATGGTTTTATAAACCATTGTAATAACAAAATTACGATATTAAGCACAACTCTGTATCGAGAACTCTTTATAAAATTAAATGCTTGAACAGTTGGTTTTAATCAATATGTTCTATTTAAAATTTAAATTAGAAACGTATTTTGCGAGAGCGTTCGTTTAGAGAGATTGTTTACATCACGTGACGAAGAAAGCGACAGATTATTTTTTAAAATATTCTCGCGAAATACGTTTCTAATTTAAATTTTAAAATCATTTGTTTCTGATGAAGGACCGAAGACGGACTGAAATATAAAAAATATAATAATAGAAATAAACAAATACTGTAAAAAAAAATACATTTTTAAACTTACAACTTTTTAGCAGTTTTTCCTATACATATTAAGACAGTATACGTGGAACATCACTATGTTATATATATATATATATATATATATATATATATATATATATATAAGGAACCAAGAAAAAATTTGCAACGTTGAAAACATTAATTTCAAAAAATGCTAATATGAAAAAGTGAAATAAATTTTTATGATTAACTATATTTTAGAACATGTACAAACTTCAAACCACTAAATTGTACATATTCTTTACATTGAATGAACGTCTCATCACGTAGTTAGCAATGATGGTGTTTATTTTATTTTGTTTTATGTTGACTTTATTTTATTTTGTCTTTTGCAGCCTTTTAATTTTTCTGTCCTCAGTCTTTCTCTCTTGTTCTCTTCTCTCTTTTTTTTCTTTCCTTTTCTACTTCTAACTATTTTTCTTCTTCATCTTTTTTCACTTTTTCCGGTTTAAAATTTTCGAAATGTCTGGCTTTCTGTGGCAAAACGTTGAAACACTACTTTTGTCTCTGTGCCTTACACACACCATTCTTTAAAATGTTGTAATCTTCCATTCCGTTTAATTTATCTCATTGGGTGACCTCTTTATTCTTATGCTTTAATTTATCTTTACTTGTTGTATTTATTATTTTATTTTATTTACTTTTTTTAAAAATCTCCTTATCTAAATATGTTACCAAGTAATTTAACCACATTTTACTGTCTGATGATGGTGTTTTAACACCGAAAATTTATACGGATTTTTGGAAAAAAAATTAAGAAAACCCTATTTCCTTTTATTTTTGGAAATCTTTTTCTACGAGGTAAAAAGATATTAAAAAAAGAGTGGGGAAAAGAAATAGGGCAGAAAAAATGAGAAAAAAGATCAGAAATCAAGAACTGGAAAAGAAAGAGAAGGACAGAGGAAACAAAAAAGCAAAATGGAAAACAAGAGAGAATCAACCGAGAGGAAAAAGCCAATGAAAACGGCCAAGAATGAGAAATTTTAAATTTAGGGAGGGAAGTAAATTATAGACAGATATAGATATCGGTTACATGGAGTTTGGGCTCAAATCTCTTTGCATTAATATATATATATATATATATATATATATATATATATATATATATATATATTAGTAAATATACATATTATCCTACGTCTATGGCACGACTCGGAGTTTCATGCACTATGCAATCATCAGGAGCATATTTCAAACTGACGATTTGATGGATTCGAATATAAGTTCACTCGATGTTCATGACAATAAAATTTTATAAAGTTATGTGACTGCTTTTTTAGTAACAAGATTAAAAACTTAGATATTCTACTGTTTCATGTGGACAATAATTTAATATATATATATATATATATATATATATATATATATATATATATATATATATATATTATCCTACGTCTATGGCACGACTCGGAGTTTCATGCATTATGCCATCATCAGGAGCATATTTCAAACTGACGATTTGATAGATTTGAATTTAAGTTCACTCGATGTTCATGGCAATTAAATTGTATAAAGTTATGTGACTGCTTTTTTAGTAACAAGATTAAAAATTTAAATATTCTACTGTTCCATGTGGACAACAATTTCAAATTTAAATTTAAATTTTGAAATTAAATTAAAATTAAAATATTAAAATGCATGGAAAAGAAATCGGACGGGCATAAATCAAAAAAATTAAATATTTAAATATTACATGTACATAAAAATTTATGGAAGGTTAAAATTTTAAAATTTCAAATAAGAATAAAAATAAGAAAAAATTAAAGAAAATTGAAGAAAAATAATGAAAATAAAAAGAAAAAGAAAAATTAAAAATTTACGATTAAGAATTAAAACTGTAAGGAGCAAAAATAAAAGGTGTTTAATTCATAATTTGAAAATGTAACATTGCAGGGCAAATAAGAAAGAAAGAAAGAAAGCAAGAAAGCAAGAAAGAAAGAAAGAAAGAAAGAAAGAAAGAAAGAAAGAAAGAAAGAAAGCAAGCAAGAAAGAAAGAAAGAAAGAAAGCAAGAAAGAAAGAAAGCAAGAAAGAAAAAAAGAAAGAAAGAAAGAAAGAAAGCCAGAAAGAAAAAAAGAAAGAAAGAAAGAAAGCAAGAAAGAAAAAGAAAGAAAGCAAGAAAGAAAAAGAAAGCAAGAAAGAAAAAGAAAGAAAGAAATGCAAGAAAGAAAGAAAGAAAGCAAGAAAGAAAAAAGAAAGAAAGAAAGCAAGCAAGCAAGAAAGAAAGAAAGCAAGAAAGAAAGAAAGAAAGAAAGAAAGAAGAAAGAAAGAAAGCAAGAAAGAAAAAAGAAAGAAAGAAAGCAAGAAAGAAAAAAAGAAACAAAGAAAGAAAGAAAGAAAAAGAAAGAAAGAAAGAAAGAAGTAAACGTAAAGGGGGATCTATATTAATCTGGGTCCAAGAATTTATGCAAGTATTTTCCACGACAGCATGTGGTCATTAAATCACGTCTTTTATTAAGCAAATTTGGATTCTTGACTTGGATTTTAAGATGACAAGGTTTTTTTTCTGAGAGACATAAATTACATTTATCTCCTTTTCCACTGTAATGTTTGGAATTACCTACGATATTCCAGGTATTCATTGGGTTCTTACCGTTGTTTTTTTAATTTCAAATGATGTATAGATCAAGCAGTACTGAAGAGTGGGGTAAACAAAATAATGTTATGCTTACATGAGTTCTGGTTATTTATGGCCTATCCTGTTTTGAACGAAGTATTTTGGGATAACTAGTGAATGTCAAGCAGGAGATGGACAGACTGAAGATCAATATCCTAGGCATATGCGAAACCAGATGGCCTAACAATGGAGGCGTCAGCAGTGACACCCACAGCATAATTTATGCAGGAGATAAAAATAACGAAAAAAGGATCGGTTTTATACGAGACAAAGAAGTGAAGAAATGCGTTCTTGGATACTGTCAGCTTTCAGAGAGAGTCTTCTTGGTTAAACTGCGGGGAAGGCCCTTCAACATAGCTATCATAGTAGTTTATACGCCGACAACTCAAAGCACTGAGGACGAAATAGAATCACTCTATTCCATACTGGACAGTGTCAAGGCTCAGTGCAAAACCCATGAAATTAGGATCATAATGGTTGACTTAAATTCCAATGTAGGTAAAGAGAGTGAAGGAGACACAACCGGCAACTTTGGATTAGGGTATCGCAACAAACGAGGAGAAAAATGGGTCTAATGTTGCACAGCAAATGACCATGTAATTACTATCACCTGGTTTCAAGAACACCCACGAAGTCTATGGACAGGAGAAGCCCAAGATTCGACACGAAGAACCAGATAGACAACATAACGATAAACAAGAGATTCGGGAATGCAGTGGTTCAATGCAAAACATATTCGGGTGCCGACTGCGGAAGTGACCATGCCACAGTTATCTGCAAACTAAGGATAAAACTCCGGAGAATGAAGAAGCCCAGCACAGCATCAAGGCTGAAATACAATACGCTTGTGAATGATCTCACCCTGCAGAAAGAATACACTAACAGTGTGAGAAAGAAATATGAAGATCAAATTAGAAAAGGACACTCAAAATGGGACTCACTAACGGAAGCCATGGTGACCTCAGCGAACAGCATTGCCCCAAAGGAAATCAAACGCAGAAGACAAAACGAGTTGATGACTGAAGAGATTCTCCACATGATGCAAAGGAGACAAAAAATAAAGCCAAGACATGGAGGAGAGTACAAGAAACTACACAGGAAGATAAGGAACAAATGCAGACAGGCTAAAGAGAAATGGCTCAACAACAAATACGCAGAAGTAGAGAGACTGAGCAGGACCAATAAAGCAGAGATGCATAAAGAGATAAGAGAACTGACAGGACAAAAAACCTGCTCCTCAACAGGATGCATAAAATCCAAGGATAGAACAATAATATTGGAGAAAGAGGAAATACTCCAGCGATGGGAAGAGTATATAGAGGATCTTTTTGCTACAGGAGAGAACAACCGAGAATACACAAGGCGGAGGATGGACCGGAAATATTAAAATCTGAAGTGGAAGCTGCAATGGCCAACATGAACAGAAACAAAGCAGCTGCTCCAGACGGAATCGTAATAGAGCTGCTGATAGCCCTGAAAGAATACGGCATAGAGAAAATTACCAACACAATAATACGAAATTTATAACAATGGAATAATACCAGACGACTTATGCAAGTCGATATTTATAGCACTGCCGAAGAAACCAGGTGCAAACGAGTGTGAACTACGCAGAACTATCAGCTTAATGAGTCACATTACAAAACTGATTGTCAGAACCCTGATGAAAAGAGCGAGAAGCAGAATCAGGCCAGAGATAGGACAGGAATAGTGCGGGTTCGTCAAGGACACGAGAACAAGGAACACCATATTTATGATTATGATGCTCTCTGAAAAGGCAATACAAATGAAGAAGGACTTTTAATTAAAATCCACAAACGAATTTTATAAAAACAAGCAGACATAGTGTTTACAATTTATTTAATCTTACATGTCTAAAAGAGAATTTGCTGCCTAAACAACCCGGGATATGTATATATATGTTGTAATAGCTGTTACAATGGTTTATAAAAGCATAGTATCACTGCAAAAAAATTCTCATGTTTCAGAGCACAACCGCTCCTCTTCGGGTGATTTGTGGCACGGAAAATAAATGGTGGAAACGATTTATTTTTGGGAATGTGATATGTAATAGATGTGTGGGACGGGAATTTAGTATGTCTAAGCTGGTCCGTCGAGTGTTTGTGACCATATAGATAGAGATTTGGGTTAGTAGAGAGGGAGGCGAGGTAGTTTAGTTGTATTGAGCAATCATTATAAAAGTAAATGCTTATATATATATATATATATATATATATATAGCATTTACTTTATAAAGCCTATCTATCTACACACACTCACCACGCACACATATACATGAGTGTGTGTGTGTGTGTGTGTGTGGATAGATAGGCTTTGTGTGTACCTGTCGGTTATATATATATATATATATATATATATATATATATATATGCGTGTGTGTGTGTGTAGATAGATAAATAGATAGTTAGATAGATAGATAGATAGATAGTGTGTTTATCGAGTTATATATATATATATATATATATATATATATATATATATCACGGTGTTTTCATATACATGTGTTTTATATATATATATATACGTGTGTGTGTGTTTCTGCGTATGTGTGTCTGTATAGATAGATAGATAGATAGATAGATAGATAGATAGATAGATAGATAGATAGTGTGTTTTGGGTTAATGACATGTCAGAAATGAGTATTTACTTCCCTAGTATCGCGTATAAGCCGTGTAGCTCGTCCAATTTCTGTAACCCGGTATGGCTTCGATTATGCAAGCGGTTATAAGTTCTCTAAGGCCATGATATTTGTAGGTGCAGTGTCAGTTCTATGCATAGACTTCTGATAATGAAATCTCTTTTAAGCAACTTGTGCACTATGATAAGTTGCATTATACCATTGGACTAACCCAGTCACGTGGCTGTGCAACATTAAGCTCATCAGTCAAATTGGCCTTTTATTTGAACAACAGATACCACGATCTGCTTATTATGAGACAAGGAACAACTTGTGTGCTGCCTTGTTAACAACCGTGTATTTTGACCTTATTGAATATGGTTCAAATTTCGGACTTTACCATATAGTTATGGTAAAAGCCAAAAGTACTGGGTTCTAAGTGAGGTACGAATTCACTACTGATTCTTAACTGTACTGGCTAGCCAAGATTGCTAACCATTACACTATAAGATACAAATTCTATATCATCCAACACTTAGGTAAAACACACAAAGTAAAATTTCACACCGCAAAATCAGATCCAAACAACTGAAAGCTTATGAAAAAACCCAGGCCAAGGCAAATTTTACATGTCAGTGTGAAAAGTATAATTCTGTATTCTGACTGAACAGAAAATTGATATCTGACGCCAGTCAGTTTATTTCATTTCAAACCTAAAGAATGAAAATACCTGCTGGAGCCGGTCACATGATAAATTTCAGTGCTTAAACCACGTTTCGTTACCGGTCAGGACATTCCGACATAGGAGAGGTTAGTTGACGGACCCTTTGGCAATGTAACACAAGAAATTGTAAGAAGCCGACGCGAACTTGTGTGTTAAGTACAATGTCTTTATTTGTTTCATCTTTTTTACCCTATGGCCAACCTACCAAAGAAGTGGAAGTAACATAAGACATCACATTTTGCTACTATCAGTATAGGACCCTGGACACTTAGCTACTTACTACAATCAACCATGAACTCCTAATTTCTGTGGGACATTTTAAATACTAACATTTCTCTTTGATCAATTTTAACTACAAAACTGCATGCATTTTGTTAAAGAACTTTTTTCTTCTCACAAATATGTTATAGTGTTTAGTTAACGAAATTTAACATATTTTTTCTTACAATTTTGTTATACTGTTGATAAAATTTTAAATTAATGCACAGATGAAATATTTTATCCTTCCACATTTCAACATCCAATCTTCCACCATCTGATATTTTAAATTATTGGGACTTCCATTGTGTTTGTCACAAGGCCAATTTTCGAGGCTCAAACAACACTGCATTGAGGTACCCAAAAGATTTTCTAAGCATAGTTTCGATGAGGTAGAAGTGAGGAACTTGATGTAGATATGAACAGATAAATATGCAAAAACTGAGATAGATAGATAGATAGATAGATAAATAGATAGATAGATATGAATTAATTGAGGTAGATAATTAAGATAGATAGATAGATAGATAGATAGATAGATAGATAGATAGATAGATAGAAATAAATAAAACACCTTGATAGATAGATATATAGATAGATAGATAGATAGATAGATAGATAGATATAACCAGAGACAGAGATAGATAGATAGCTAGCTAGCTAGATAGATAGATAGATAGATAGATAGATAGATAGATAGATAGATAGATAGATAGATAGATATGCAAACACCGTGATAAATAGATAGACAGATATGAAAGTACTGTGGTATATATATATATATATATATATATAGATAGATAGATAGATAGATAGATAGATAGATATAAAGCACCTTGATAGATAGATAGATAGATAGATAGATAGATAGATAGATAGATAGATAGATAGATAATAATGTTGCCTCCCTCTCTCTTTTCTATTAATACTTTTATGGGAAATGTTCGGATGAACTGTTTGCCATTTTACGTAGACTGTATGAATGTAAGCATAGGACTACACTGACGATAAGGTCTCACCAATTGACAGTTACGCTGCCTAGATGTAACCGTAAGTTCTATGCTAACAGTTTCTTTAACCTTGTGTAACTCTCTTCCGGCTCAATGCTTCCCAGCCGATTTAATTCTTATAGTACAACTGTGTAACTTTTCAAGAAAATCGGTTCAGCCGTTTTGGAGTCTGTAGGTAACGGACACAGACACCCAGAGACAAACACACATACACACACAGACAAAGTTCCATTTGTAAATAAGTTTAGATATATAAATCCAGGTAAAGAGGACCCAATGTTTTACAATTTTAAGTTATCTGGCATTTACTTTTTTTTTTAAAGTGCTCAATACAATAAATATTGTAGAGCATTGTAACCTTATTTCCATGTAAATATACTTTTTGGTTTAATACAACGGATTGAAAAAAATTATTATTAGTGGTATTGTTAGTTGTGCGTTATTGTAATTCGCGATGTGAGTTTTACTTAAAAATATTTAATACTTATGTTATAGTAAAATCAGAAAAATAGAGAAATTAGCTGGAAATTAGGAAAAAAGAAAAACAACAAATTTTTCTCATTGTATTCGAAGCAAATATTTGCCCGGTAAAAATGGAAGGCAATGACAGTCAAAACAGGCTGCCAGGACATTTGATGGGGTTACAGTTAAGGTTAGATCCTTAGTTGCACAATTTTGATGGGAAATGACTTTGAAATTTTTGAAAATCTAAAATGATGTAATTAAGAAGTAGAGGACGAAAAGGAAATTACGTCATATTCGTTAAACCATAACTCCACCTTGAACTGATTTCATAGATAACAAATCCATCCCCCAAGAGAATTGGGGACAACTATAAAAATCGAGATCCCAGTGAGAAAAATTAATAGAGTTTGAGTCAGTTGGAATTACAGTCGAGATGTAACGACTGAAAGAAAAGAGTTCCCAACCGGGATACATGCTGATTGGGGTGCCAGCCTTAGAGACAGACTAGTCTCCTTCCATAGAACTCATGGCTGAAGATATAAAAAACGTAGAAAAGCCGAATAATGCGCCTCGGATAGAGTCCTAGCTAAGGATGTATAGAAACAGAATGAGTCAAGAAAGAGTTAAACTAGCTGAAAAAAGATTTTTTTTATTTTGCCGAGCGAAGAAGAGAAGACGAATCTATTATCACCACCAGAACGCACTCAATTCGACCGTTTCCGTAAAGCTTTGTTACAGAGCAGAGTGTGTTCTTCAAAGCTACCGAACAACACAGACCCCACCGCTGCCGTTGCAACCGGTCGCTCCCCTTCGGCTATTTCCGTAAAGCTTCGATAAAGAGCTGTGAAAAGACTTGTTTTTATTTGGAAAATCGAAAGCTCTGATTACTTAACGAATTTTTATTATAAATTATTTTTATATATACATATAAAGATTTATTTATTTTGGTGCTGTGTTTACTTTGGTTTGGTTTGAGGTGGTAGAGAAACGGCTACGGGGTTTTCAACGTGTCTTTTCTGAGATCAAAGAACACAACGTGGGCAGAGGAGTTCACCGTTGTGATAGACGTCTTGAGGACCAGCTGTTGTGACGAGGCCATCATCACGATTAGAGACACGAGAGGGTCGTCATAATTGGTGCCGTTTCGGCAGCTTTCAGCTCACTCAGGTTCCGCACATCATCACAACAGGTTCCGCACGGGGGCAAGCAAAACAGCCGGAGGATTATATTATGCTCTACAATATTTATTGTATTGAGCACTTTTAAAAAAATAAAGTAATTTTGAGTTATCTGGCATTTACTTTTTTTTAAAAAAAAAAGTGCTCAATAGAATAAATATTGTAGAGCATAATATAATCATATAATTAAATTTGTTATACAATTTTGAATTGTATAGCAAGTTTAATTATATATATATATATATATATATGTATATATATATATGCATATATATATATATATATATATATATATATATATATCACTGCATATACATATATATATTTATTTATATGTATGTATATATATAATCATTTTTTCTTTTTTCCTTTTTCTATTTCACTTCGTCTGGATAAATTTGAAACATTCATTGTTGTATGAATTAGGCCTGACAAGCGGTTGAAGCCGCGGAATATTTACTACCAATGGATTTGTAAATATATCCAATTTTTATTTCTTGATTATATATATATATATATATATATATATATATATATATATATATATATATATAGATACATACATACATACATACATAGATACATACATCTTAAGAAAATGTAATAGAACAAATCATTACATAGAGTATAAAAGCAAATGTTCTGATATATATATATATATATATATATATATATATATATATATATATATATATAGAATGGAGTAAAAAGAGAGAGGGAGAGAGAGAGAGAGAGAGAGAGAGAGCTAGAGAGATAGCTAGACCGAAATTTAATGAAATAAACAGATATATAAAGGGACTTAATTGAAGGATAGATAGATAGATAGATAGATAGATAGATAGATAGATAGATAGACAGATAGATAGATAGATAGATAGATAGATAGATAGATAGCCGCGAACGAGATACAATGTAATCACAACACCCAGCGGTATTCTTTATCGATATATTACAATAGCTAGATATACGCAAGCTGAAAGAAAAAAACAGATTTTAACAGATACAATGAACTCGCCAGACACATAGAAAACAGATATCTATCTAGTTTAAACATCGAAATGATTACACACGGAAAGAAATAAGTACCACAAAATCTAGAAAATAAATATATATATACATATACAATTTTTTTTTTTGCACTAGACAAAGAATAAAAGAAGACGAAATGGCACAAAGTCAATATACGAATAAGCATAGACAAAACAGAATCAGATCAGCGCATCAAGAGCATATTTTTAGTTTAAATACCCACATGGAGAACGGCGAACCTGTGTGATTTTCTCTGTTCCAGTTCGTCAAAGATATCCTGAGAAAATAGATAGGAAGAATAAGCACTAAGATAGCAAAAGCAGTTTGAAGCAACGAAGTCAATAATAACAATTTTTTGGAGGTTTTCATTTTAAGTATTCGTTTGTTCTTTTTAAATTCTTTATTTTAAATAATTACAATTGTTTTATTCATCAAATTTTCGTCTTCTTTTTTATCTATTTTTTTACTGCTGCTTCTGCCGGTATGGTTAGATTTGAAAGCAAAGCCAGACGACAACAGTTAGCGAAAGAAAGACAAAGATAGATAGATATATAGATAGATAGATATATAGATAGATAGATAGAGAGAGAGAGAGAGAGAGAGAGAGAGAGAGAGTAAATGTGCAGAGATAGAAGAGGCGCGAAAGAAGGGTTGTAGCGCATGCGCAAAGCAATGGTATTAATAAACCATAATGATTTCAGGATTTAACGAAGCGAATAAGCATTGCAAAATGGACAGCACTTAAGCCAGTAAGCGAAAAAGAAGCTTGACGCAAATTCTTGTTTGTTCGGGTATTAAATGGAAAATTCAAAGAAAATGATTAAACAATTAAAAACATACATTAAATAGAAACAAAACCAGAATGAAACAAAATCATACAAAAGTTATCTGATTTAAAAGCTGGGAATATATATTACATAATCATTAAACCGTCACGTTCTGGATTACGAGACTTTCAATACAATAGTTTCGGCATTGATATCCCAAAAGAAAAGCAGTCCTTTACTTTTATTTATTTATTTTTCTTTTTGACAGAGTCTTCAGAAAGTTTTCCTTGTTTCTTTTAATCATATTTTTTTATATTTCAAATTTCACCACAATATGGTTTTAACAAATGAAGAACGTGAGAAGATGGTAGATACACAGATTTGGTGTGACAGTCTTTTAGTGATAAATTTTCATATACAGCTGTTCCCCATCGCAATGTAGTTTGTAAACCTGTTGATAAATTTCGAGAAACGGGATCAGTTGACGATGTTAAGCGTTGTGGAAGGTCAATAAAGAAGCTGTTGAGTGTGTATGACAGTATGTAGCAGAGTCCATAAAAATCATTACGAAAGTTATCGCAACAGCAACATATTGGACATCGAAATGCTCACAAGGCCGTAAGGAAGAATTAAAACTCTGCTCAAACAAAATAAATAGCAGTACAAGAACTGAAGCATCTGATTGTAAAAAGCAAACGCGCCAACGCAGATGGTTTAACTGATTTAACGAAGAGAATACAGCTCGTGTTTTGGGCGTAACTTTTTACCGACGAAACATGGTTCGACCCCTGAGCTTACGTTAACTTGCGAAACACACGATTGAGGTCTTTGAATAATCCTTACAGGGAACAGCCCTATATGATTTCATGACAGGAGTGTAGGTTGCAATTTCTAGACGTCAAATTAATTGCCTTAATTTATTTATGAACAGAATAAACAGCGAGTGACATATATATATATATATATATATATATATATATATATATATATATACGTAAAAATATACTCAATTATGATTTAAGATTGAGGACAGGATGGTTAAATAAAATAAAGACAAGAGAAAAACTGTATTTAACTCGCCTACGTATTTCGTCCTGTGATAGACTTTATCAAGGCAAAAAGACGAAGTGAGCTTTATTCCAAATTACGTATCTATAAACAAATAGTATTGGCAACTATAAATAAATATATATATATATATATATATATATATATATATATATAACAGACAATGAAAGACTATTATGTTAAATCATGAGCCGTTTTTAACATCATATTTTGGCTTTAATTTCAAGTCAAAATAAAGACAAAATTGTCGAACATTTGGATATTTTTTATTATGTTGGTTCTAAGCTTTCGGCTCACATGAACCATCTTCAGAAAGCTTACAAAGACGTTGACACTAAGACATCAACCATCAAAGATGTTTTTATCTTGTGTTGACATAAAACATTGTTAAGCAACAGTCACCGAATAGCAAACGCAGTTCATAAATTTGTAATGGGGTTCTATGACGTCACACCGCGTGTGAGACCGAAATGTTAACAGAAAAATATGTCTAAATGCAATTTAATGTGTTATGACCAGATTGGAACGTGATTTTATTAAATGTGGGTTGTTTTGATTTAATGTAGATGGCCTTCAATATCTGAAGATTATTTTTACTATTGTATGACTGAGTGTCATTGTGTTAAAGTCCCTGTAACCTCTTTGAAGATGGCTCATGTGAGCCGAAAGCTTAGAACCAGCATAATAAAAACATGTTCACAATTTTTGTCTATATTACCTGAAATTAGAGCCAAAATACGACGCTTAGAACGGCTCATGATTAAACATAAGAGACATTCATTTTCTGTTATATCTAACAATATATATTTAGAAAAGTATCTGCTGCCTCGATACACTATATATATATATATATATATATATATATATATATATATATATATATGTATGTATGTATCTGTAAATTCAGATAAAATTTAGAGGGGAAATAGCCATTTATGGCATGTCATTTTAAGATATGCATTGTCAAACCCGTTTAAAGAATTAGGAAAAAATTCTAATGTCGGTGGCTTGGTGTAATAAAAGAAGGAGTTTGGGAATATTGACATTTATAGGGTGAAGTGGAATATTTTGGATGAAATTACTACTAATTTCTTCTATGGTAGTGAGAGGCATGTGGCTTAATCATTGGGTTAGTAGTGATAGGTAGGGAAAAGGGGAAAGTGTAACTGCTTAGTCAAATTAAACAAAAATATTGTGACCAACTGGAAGAATAAGATAATTATTGCAATTTATATTTATTTCTATGACGACACATTCTATTATTCTCTACGTATATATATATATATATATATATATATATATATATATGTATTTTCTATAAATACTTTCACATATATATTTATATATATTGAAGAATAAAAAACGAATGAAATAATGCCAATATTGTCAATAATAATTTATATTTATTTCTATGACGACACATTCTATTACTCTCTACGTATATATATATATATATATATATATATATATATATATATGTATGTATTTTCTATAAATACTTTCACATATATATTTATATATATTGAAGAATAAAAAAACGAATGAAATGATGCCAATATTGTCAATAAAAATTTATATTTATTTCTATGACGACACATTCTATTACTCTCTACGTATATATATATATATATATATATATATATATATTTTTTTTTTTTATTTTTTTTTTTATAAATACTTTCACATATATATTTATATATATTGAAGAATAAAAAACGAATGAAATGATGCCAATATTGTCAATAAAAATTTAAAAATTTATATACACACATATTTATTTTCTATGAATACTTTCACGGCTTCTGCTCCGATGAACTTAGATCACTGGTGCCCCCTAAATACGAATTTGAACGAGATACTAGATTAACAACTAGATCCCACCCTTTTACAGTGAAACCGATAAAATGCAGCCGTAACTTCTACTCCAACAGTTTCTTTCATCGCACTTCTCGACTGTGGAATTCTCTTCCAAACGATTGCTTCCCAGACGGCTACAATCTCCAGGAGTTTAAATGTAAGGTCAATACACACCTCCTAACACACTAACCTGATCCCATTCTATCAAACACTCTTCCCATCTGCCCAACCCTCATCCTCGGTATCCTTACTCATCTGTCACCTTCCTCTTGACATTCCCTATGTCTAACCACTCCTTCTCTTTACCTTCCACTATGTAGCCCCATGCGCAATAGTGGCAGTGGAATGCCTTGCTTGGGGTGAGATGATTAAATATATATATATATATGCATATATATATATATATATATATATAGAGAGAGAGAGAGAGAGAGAGAAAGAAAGAGAGATAGTAGAATTAAGATGTAATTACTCTTGTCACAAACATAAGGTGGGAATTGACAGTTGTTCTACAAATCCTCCATTAGAATCAGCTGGCCAAGGGGGCAGTGGAAAGTTTAAGGATAGGCGTGGTAGCTAAGAAATTTTAACTTCCTAGTCTCAAGATCCCATGTTTGAAAAGCACAGAGATTTGCTCACAAGCCAGTTTACCTCTTCAGAAAAACTTCCATTAAATATAATGTGATTAAATTAATGCTTAGGTAAACAGGACATACACCCTTAAACAGATAGATAGATAGATAGATATGAACAGACTGAGATAGATAGATAGATAGATAGATAGATAGATAGATAGATAGATATATGAACAGACTGAGATAGATAGATAGATAGATAGATAGATAGATATGAACAGACTGAGATAGATAGATAGATAGATAGATAGATAGATAGATAGATATGACAGACTGAGATAGATAGATAGATAGATAGATAAAAATCGATCTAAACTTATTTTTAAATGGAACTTTGTATGTGTGTATGTGCATGTGTGTCCGTTGCCTATAGACTCAGAAACAGCTGAACCGATTTTTATGATAATTTACACAGTCGTACTATAAGCGTGTGCGAGTGTTCTTAGCTAGGGTTTGTGTCGAGGTACCTGCGATAAATATCGAAAATCGATAATCGAAAAAATCGGGTTATAGAAGGAGTGGTCCGATTTTAATCAAATTTGATACACACATAGACAAAGACATAAGAAACGATATTCAGAAGTTTGAAGGTTGCAGTTCTTACAATAGTGCAGAAAATCGATAATATATATATATATATATATATATATATATATATATATATATAAAAGGCAAGATGTTTGTTTTTGTGTCTGTTTATCTACCTGTATGTCTGTATTTTTTATTTTAGTTTTTGCTTCGGGTTTGGCTCTAAGTCGGTATAATTGTAGTTCTTAGTCTCAGCCATAATACCATTTACTCAGAGGACTTATTTAGCCTTCAAAATTCAGTTTTCAACAAAAATCTTATTTGATATCGATACCAGGAATTCAAAATTTGACTTACATCCATTCATTTTTCGTTCAGTCTACGGTCTCGCTTTAACTGGAAGCAACTATTGCTTTGTAGTCTTTCGTGTCAACGTCCAAAGAGTCTGAGCTGCGTTCTCCGTTGTATTTTGTCAAGAAGCCCTTTATCGTTAGGTAGATCAGCCGGTTACACTACGGCTATATGGAGACGGGTAATGTTTCTTTGATTCTGTCTTGTGTCATACATAATCGAACTCCCTACAGCTTACCAGTTTTCTCTTGAGGTTTTCATCTGAAGGTTGTTTTTCGGCAGGTTGGAATATGTGGAATTGTGTGGAACAGTGTGAGAAAAAATATACATTTTGAATGTCAAAACAGAAATTTATTAAAAGGAAATGAATAACACAAGTTGTCGAAGTTAATGTGCAATTAGAAAGATTATTAATAAGTTTAGGGTAGAATTCGTGTTCAATGATAAAACTTATGGGTAGCAACATTTGTAGAAATGTTCGTAGTAGTAATTGTTGAAAACGTATATGCGTACGTATATATCTATGTGTTTGTTTGGTAGGAATGTTTTTGGGTGGAGAAAAAAAAGTAGAACGAATCTGTACATGAGAAATAAAGAGAAAGAGTACAAGGTGCGACTTGACCCTATCTCCGGGTTGATTTGAAGTTGAAGTTACATTTTAGTTTTGTCTTTATCACTGCTTCAATTTGACTGACTGACGCTGATCGGGGGCCTTTTATTGTCATTAGATTTTTCACACTGACTCGGGAAGTCCTCAACTCTTGCAAGTCTCTCCCATTAGTCAAAAATCAATTTAACACCCACCTGCAAAATCTGGTTTCGACTTTTTCTTTGAGCACATGGTTAACCCTTTTCTATTTGGGAAAAACCAGAATTTCATACGTCATTGTAATTTTTTGTAAAAGTGAAGAAGAAGATTGATTTTAATTCTTAATTTAATTTCTTATCCACTACAACACTACCAGGGTTTCAACATTTCAAGGTTGTCAGCCGTTATAGATTAACCGATTGCCTGATGAGTGAACTTCAGTATGGTGCAATGGTTAACAAGCTTTTGTCACTTGATCATTTACAACTGGGTATTGAGTTCAATCTTCACTGGAGGCGGTTATTGGGAATAAATTGTGGGCGAGGCGTAATGATAGCATTCGGTCTTTCTTTAACCAATGACTCATCCTAAATAAGGCTAGAAAGGTGAAGAATCAAGAATAGTCTGACCCATTTGTATTAGTAGTTTCAGTCTGAGTTTTGTTTAACGGCATATAAACCTCTGTGGGTTATTTAATGCCGAAAAAGGTAGGGTTTTAAGGTATTTTTAATGTTCTGTTATAATAAAAAGGTTGCTTTAGTTAGATTTTGATGATTCTTTTATTTGAGAAAACAGAAGATGTTTTCTAGTTATGTATTCAAAAATGTATATCTGGTAATAATGTTTTTCCTTCAAAAATGTATTATGGCAGTATTTTTACCTTAAAATATGTTATAGTAAAAAATGTATTGTTGGGAATATTTTTCATTAAAAATTTATATTTTCCGATAAAAATCTATTTTTATGTATTTTTATGTATATATTTCTATAAAAAGTATATTTTTATGTTTGTCACAATGTTTTGACCCCAGTTTGGGGGTTACCTATTTGCCCATAGATGGAACCCTAAGGGGCGCTACCACTCTGTGTTAGGGTGGACCGGGGAACAACAGAATTAACAGGTGGTTCCATGCTACTCATAACCTTCCAATCAGAGGCCTTGCTGCTGGATTCAGTTTATTGTCATACTCAGGACTAGTGTTAGTAGCAGAGGCATATTTGTTAGGCTAAAGGTATGCATAGGGAAGATATTTATTCTCTTTGAATAAATAACCTGGCCCATTTTGTGTCGAGTGGGTACCAAAATCATCTCTCAGTTGCGTCTCTGTTATCGAAGACAGAGTACGGCTCAATTGTAGCTCCGTCCGCGTGGGCAGGGTTTCAAATGAGAAAAATTGAACTGTGTAGATGCCCGGTCCCAGGGAACAGTGACCCGCGGCTGCGTCAACCTATTTCAGCATAGGGGTGGACCAGGTGCTCATCACAGTGGCTAGCTTAACCAGTGGTTGAGGGGACTAGGGAATTTTTGTTCCTTTGCCTGTCCGTACGTTCCCACCTTAAAAAAGACCTTGTGCCACATCTCAATCCAGAGGAGGAGTAGGATAAATACCTATTTATTCTATTTGAGAGAAAAAAAGAAATAGTGTTTAGACTTAGAATCTAATTACCCCTGTCATGGATACAGGGTGAGAATTGAAAGATGTTCTACAAATCCATTAGAACCAGCTAGCCACTGGCGCAGGTGAAATATTAAGGATGGGAAGGGTAGCTAAATTATTTTAACTTAGTAGTCTCAAGATCCGCTTTTTGGAAAGTGTAAAGATTTACTCACAAGCCAGTTTACGACACGAGCCTTCACTCACTTTCTCACCGATGGGATGTGGCTTCCCTCTGTCTGTTCTATAAATATTTTCATGGCTTCTGCTCCAACAAACTTGAGTCAGTGGTGCCCCTGCCACATGAATTTACTCGTGCTACCAGACTGGCAACTAGGTCCCACCCATTCACAGATCAACCAAATGCAGCCGACAATTCTACTCCATCAGTTTCTTTTCTCGCACTTCCCACCTGTTGAATTCGCTTCCATATTCTTGCTTTCTTGACGGCTACAACTTCCAGAAATTTAAATGCAATATCAATACCCATCTCTTAACCACTTGACGCTAGTTCTTTCCACACCACCCCGTATATCCTCTCCTTTCTCTCCACCTTTGCAACTGTCATCACACCTGTACTCCCATCCTTCTCTTGCTCCTTTCTCTGACACTGGTTTGTCTTTCTCTTTACACTCCTCCTATCTAATCTTTTTTTCTTATGTAGCCCCCTACGCATCAGTGGCATTACTGCCTTGCTTGGTGTGAAACAATTAAAAAAAAAACTCACATTGATTATGTACCCGGCACTTGACAGTAAATTAATGTGCAGATAATCAGTACAAATGCACGTAAACAGATAGATAGATAGATAGATAGATAGATAGATAATGAACAAACAGACAGACAGACAGACAGACAGACAGACAGACAGACAGATAGTTAGATAGATAAATAGATAGATAGATAGATAGATAGATAGATAGATATGAACAAAGACATTAGATAGATAGATAGATATGAACAAAGACATTAGATAGATAGATAGATAGATAGATAGATAGATAGATAGATAGATAATGAACAAACAGACAGACAGACAGACATAGATAGATAGATAGATAGATAGATAGATAGATAGATAGATATGAACAAAGACGTTAGATAGATAGATAGATAGATAGATAGATAGATATTCACTAGGTGTACATGTCTTGTTCGCCTAGAGACCAAGGCAACACTAATTGAGCCAGCAATATTGTAATGGCCAAAGACCTATGGTACTAAGACAAGCTCGTCAGATACACGAGGACTAAAAGACCCGTTGGGATGGGAGTTTAACGAAGGTTGTTTGGGGGTTGCGTGTGCATCCCTTACCCCTATTTGTGTTATTATTAGAAGCATAGTTTTAGGCTGAGAGTAAACATAGAGAAGTTACTTATTCTGTTTGAGAGAAAAGAAAAGAAAAGAAAAGAAAAAATGTTTAGACTGAAAATCTAATTACCCCTGTCATAGACACAGGGCGAGAATTGACAGATGTTCTGCAAATTTATTAGAACTAGTAGCCAATGGGACAAAATCCATGACTGCCTACGTCCTGAAGGGACACGGCACATGAAGAAGAAGAAATAAAACTAAAAGACATGCCTGTGTAGCTAATCAGTAAAGAGAAGAGGTAGGTTCATACCTAATCAGAATTTGATAAACAAATAAGAAATTATAATGTGGATGTAAAGTGGGGCATCAATTCTTTATTATAATCAATATATAAATTGATCCCTGACTTTGTGGCCATGCTAGTTTCTCTCCATTTATATTCTAGATTTATGGGCTTGAGAAAATCGATTGCAGAGCAGGGTTTGGTAGATATAACAAGAGAAAAATTATTGAGAGCGACAAGAGACAGAGCCAATGGGACAAAATCCATGATTGCCTACGTCCTTAAGGGACACGGCACATGAAGAAGAAGAAGAAGTTAGACTGAGGGCACACGGAAAAAAGTTACTCATACTATATAAGGGAGGGAGAAAATAGTTTAGAATTAAAATGTAGTTACTTCTGTCACGGACACAGGGCAGGAACTGACAACCCTTCTGTTAATTCATCACAACCAGTCGAATCAGGGAAACAGGAACGTGATAGTTTAAATGGTTTAACTTTGTGTATGTTGTTCGAATCCTGATGCATATAGCTCGAAGCAGAATCAGGCCGGAGATAAGACAAGAACAGTGAGTTTTCGTCAAGGACACTGGAACAACGAATGCGATATATATATATATATATATATATATATATATATATATATATGCCGAGGATGGTATAAGAAACATCGATACAAATAAAAAAGGACGTTTACCTATGTTTTGTAGACTATGCTAAGGCGTTCGGCAAAGTACACCACAGAGCATTGATAGAAATACTCAGCAACCTCGATATATCTCGGATAGACATTAGAGTAATCAAGAACCTCTACTGGTAGCAAACCGCCTGCATACGGACAGGAAACGAATTCAGCATATATACTGTTGTGGGATCTCCCCTTTGTATATGATAATGGTCTCGACTGAGTATACATATACTCCTGCCATAGAGAAAACAGCAGTTGAGAGTTGAGCGTAGAGATCCGTTGCAGTTATCGGAGAGTACCGAAACTGATAGATAACTTACCGAGAGATACCGAAGTTACCCAGAGATTACCGCGTCAGAAGTCAGCATAGCTCTGAGCTCCACTCAGCTAGAATAATATACATGGATATACTATTTCCAACGATTTTATTTCAAAACTTGTATATATTTATTTCCTACTAATAGTATTCTTGGATTTACTAACCTGCGTTCAATTTGTATATTACGTTCAATATAACCTACATTTCTATCTCAATATCTGTTTTGTTGTCCCTTATTTTGTGCGGTTTCTCATCTAGAATCCACAACATATACAAAGACAGAAGAAAATATGTGTACTTTCATCAGATCTATTCAACTTGTACAGGCAGACTATTCTGAGGACCCTAGAAGTCATGCCAGGCTTCGTAATCCGCGGTCACAATCTGAACAACATAAGCACTGTATCATCTACTGATGATACAGTGCTGATAGCCGACACGGAAAGAAAACTACAAGACCCACAAAAAATGGTAGATGAAGAAAGTCGAAAGAAAGGACTAAAAACAAACTACGAGAAAACCTAATATGTGGTCATCAGCAAACAGAGGTTGGCGATACTAAAATCAAGCGGGTACAAAAACTTAAATATATGGTAGTACTTGGGAAGTGTTCTAAGAGGAGTGCGATACTGCGATCTGAAGGGGAATTGTCATAGCGACGGACGCATTTCAGAGGCTGAGCAGAGTATTAAGAAACAGGACAATTTCGCTGGAAAACAAAGAAAAGAGTACTGGATTGCTATGTAATGTCTGTTCTTCAATATGACAGTGAAAGCTGGACAATCTCATCTAAGATGAAGGAAAAACTTGAAGCAACTGAAATGTGGTTCTACAGAAGGATGCAGCGAATATCATGGATCGAGCATGTGAGCAATAATGAGGTCTTGGAAATGATGGAAACAAAAAGGAAACTAATACTGAGTATCAGGAAGAGACAGCTGAAGTTCCTGGAACATGCAATGAGGAAGGAGGGCTTGGAGAACCTTGGAGATACTAACAGGCCAGATAGAGGGAAAAAGAGACAGTGGAAAGCAGCGGATAACTTGACTAAGAATAGGGAGATGTGGAAAGCAATGATCGCCTACGCCTGGAAGAGACATGGTACACAGAAGAAGAAGAAGAAGAAGAAGAAGAAGAAAAGAAAAAGATGTCCGAAGATTCCTTCCTTGAAAACCGTATATATTTTGCTCATCAGCCAGTTTACCACGCCAGAAAAAATCTAATGTAATGGACAATCAATATTAAAACAAGGCAGACGCCTCTACTTCTGTTCAAAGGAAGGGTGGGAAGGAGTATCGATCAGGAAAATAAATAAAAGGAGTTTTACTCCTATTAAAAAAGTTACTAATTTTAAACTCACTTAAAGTTTAGATGTATATTATAAAAAAACTGTGAGAGAGGTACCTCAAAACAACTTTCAAAACTGTCCACGAAATGGCTTCCAGTTATTTTCTCGAATGTACTTACAGTTAACATATTTCAAGAATCGATCCACGGCCCAGAGAATTTTTTGTCCATGTCATGTTCAACTGGCATTCTAATATATTAACTAGTAGAGGAGGTAGTAGGTAGCAGTTTGTCTTTAGAATCATGACTGACTGGCCTACTCGATAGCAGCATTTCGTTTTCAAATGATATATCAAATAAATTTGTCTCCATCTTATCTGTAGTGAAAAGAACATTCATCATGTAAAATATTTTGTCGTAAAGTTACAATACAATCAAGGGAGTTTTCTCATTTTCAGCCTAGCTGTTGCTTTCTGAGCGGGTCCTTCTGATCAGGCCCATTTGAGATATTTCTTCAGCAACAGAATCAACCAGTGTCACTGTGCTGACCATATCTTAACTACAATTCAAATATATGACAATTCAATTCCAGGCAGGCGTTTTAATTAAGATCCGTCTTTCTTCTTGTTAACAACGGCTTGGAGAAGGCTTAGTCTGCGCTGCTATCGTAACCTTAACTCTAAGAAGCGGGAAAAAACACGTATTCTTACCTTTCCTCGTTGATTGATTGATTCGCTTTCTACGGCCTATTTATCATTTACAGGTTATTTAATTTCATAAAATACTTTTTTTAAACTGTTAGAATTTATTTTTCTTTTTGGAGTTTTTCCAGCTGAATCCATCCTGCATATATACAAGTCAACCATCCGTCCATGCATGGAGTACTGCTGCCATTTATGGTCAGGTGCCCCTGCCGTTCTCCTCAGTGTTCTTGACAAGCTCCAAAGGAGAGTCTCTAATGTGTTAGGTACTGATCTGGCGACTTGACTGCAGCCACTTCCCCATCGTCGAAATGTGGCCTCCCTCTGTCTGTTCTATAAATACTTTCATGGCTTCTGCTCGGATGAGCTTAAGTCACTGATGTCTCCTCAACAGGTGTTTACTCGTGCAACCAGACTGGCAACTGGGTTACACTCATTCACAGTCAGGTTAGCCAAATGCAGACGACAATTCTACTCCTGCAGCTTCTTCTCTCTCACTTCCCGCCTGTGGAACTCGCTCCCGTATTCTTGCTTTCCTGACGGCTACAACCTCCAGAAATTTAAATGCAAAGTTAATACTCATCTACTAACCACTGGCCTCTAGCTCTCTCCCCTCCCCTGTATAACCTTCCCTCTCCCTCCACCTATGTATCTGTCATCGCACCTGCTTTCTCAGCTTTCTATTGTTCCTTTCTAACTAGTTTATACTCCTCACTCTTTTCTAATTAATCTTTTTACATTTATGTAGCCCCCTGCACATCAGTGGCGTTTCCGCCTTGCTCGGGGTGAAATGATTTAAAAAAATACTAATAACTTAGTGATACTAATCTAACTAATTAAGCTATACTTACCACTTTGTCTTTAGTTCCACCTAAAAAGATTAAGTGTCAAACATACACTTTTAGGAGTGTAAAAACTTAAATAGAGTGCGAAAGAAGTATTACCAAACAAATAGTTGGAAAAAACTCTTCATAAAAACAAGACCAAGCAGGATACTCTAATTCTTAAAAGAAATCGGAATATACTCAAAAATATGATTGATAGAATACTATTTCACACGCACATAGATATATGTATTTCTACTAATATACTATATATTCTGAATCTTGTTTCTACCGAATGTGCGTTTGCAAATCTTGTATATGTAATACGTATACATAAAATGTATGTAGGCTGGATTTGGCTTCAGATAACCCGTGGTGGTTGACATGCCATAAAATCTAAACAGCCCAATAAAATATGTCCATTTTTAAAAAATATTTTATTAATTTAAGATGTGCTAAACCTCGAAGGAAGTGCGTTGTTGTGCAGTAGATTTCGACGCGGAACGACAAATCGGTGGACCGGAATTCGAATTCCAGTTGAATTCCTCGCATTCACTTAGACATTAATACCCTTGGAAAAGGTATTAATCCGCCTATACCCTACATGACAATTTAGGTTCCATAGTCTTGGTCGGCAAACAGTCTACCGCAGAATATAATGGCAACCTGCTGCGGGATAATCTTCTGCCCAGACAGTCATGTCTCTTTCGAGACATGATCGCTCAAAGCGTGTATCACGTATGGTACTTAACTGACTGACTGACCTCTTAAACATGGTCCATGTCTTCTCTGACGTCTGTAGCAGGGCAGGTTGAACTTTCAATTTATTTAAAAATCAACAATGCATTGAGTGGCAGAAGCTGGAATTTGATATTAAAGTCAGTCAGTTAAGTGCCATGCGTGATATACGCTTGGGCGATCATGTCTTGAAAGAGACATGACTGACTGGGCGGAAGATTATCCCGCAGTAGTTTGCCATTGCTTTCTGCGTAGAATGGTTGCCGACCAAGGGTATAGAACCCAATATGTCCTGGAGAGAGAAGAGATAGATTATATTGCATTATAATATTAAGTCTTAGTGGGGGAATCAGTTTATTACTTCTTAACAATAGAAAACTGATCCCTCACTTAATGCCCAGTACTAATTTTAATTATATTTCCAACTATTATATTCAGTCAGTAAAGTTAAGTGCCATACGTGAAACACGCTTGAGCGATCATGTCTCGAAAGTGACATGACTGACTGGGCAGAAGATTATCCCGCAGTAGGTTGGCATTGCTTTCTGCAGTAGACTGGTTGCCAGCCAAGGCTATAGAATCCAATCTGTTCTGTTATTTGACCCATAACTAGAAGGAAGAGCCGGATTAATACCTTTCCCAAGGGTATTTGCGCGTAAGTGAATGCAATGAATTCAACTGGAATTCGGACTCGGCTCCCAGATTTGTCCTTCCGAGCCGATATCCACTGCGCTGCAACGCACATCCTGATATTAAAGTACTGATATAAAAAAATTAGATTGATAGCTTTTACCAAATTTTGAACATTTTGTTTTACATATCATTCCAGAATTGTTACCGCTTCTTTCTGCATACAAACAGACTTAAATATTTTACTATTTCTAAAATAAATCCAAATAAAGCTGATATTGTTCATATTAGATACATTGAATGAAAACATACGCTACCGGCCATAATTTTTAGGCCACCCAAGTTTTTTAAAAAGAAATGATGTATTTCATACTATTTTTAAGTGAATAATTCTAAATAAAAATACTATGTTCTTTTGTTATTATTATTTACAAAATTTTACAAGGCAAAAAAAAAAAACAAAGATGAGCTCGTCCGAATCACCGTAAAGTTTCTTCATTCTTTCATTGATGAAACAGCAATATAGATAATTATTAAATATTTATAAATTCATTTGATGCACATGTTATTGTGCAGTATTAACAAAGGAACCATTCTATGTTCATTGACAATTATTCACTTGGCAATAAAACTAAAATAATAGTATGAAATACATAATTTTTTAAACACTGGCTTGCCTAATAATTATGGTCGGTAGTGTATATTCAAACTTGAATTCTGGTTAGGAATCCCCACATGGAAAATGTACAATTTATTTTACTGTATTCGATAAGTAACAAGTGTGTAAAAATTGTAACAGATTACAAAAATAGCTACTCAATAAATATTATCTTACACCGGTTAATGGATTATAATTTATATAAACAAAAAATTAATAAGTGTATATTACACCAAAATAATGATGGACACAATTTATAAAACAAAATGTTTGAGGTTTGCATTGTTTATTAAGACTAAGACTAAAGCTGTTGCACTCTATAATAAGTTAAATCATCAAATTCTATTTATCCTTTGAGGAAGATAAAGGTTTTATTTGATGCCACAATGATTTAACAATGTATTAGTTTCTCGCTTTTTATCTGATGTAATGATATGTGATGAATATGAATACAACTTGGTTTTCCCTTACAGTAATGTGATTGGCTGGTGTCAGCCAAAAATACAGACGAAGGCGAGGATGCATAGAGGTCTACCACTAAATGTCTACGTCCATAGGTCTACCACCAAAGGTCTACGACTTTTGGTCTACGGCTATTGACTACGCCTACGTCTCAGGAGATTGCATACGACGAGTACCGTTCATTACGTCTACATGCTAGATTGTTCTACCGGGTTACATTTGCCTAAACTGCTTAATTACCTCGAATGATTATATATATTTATTTATTTTAATTCAGATACTTCAATCCAAGGGAAAAAAGCAGGAAGGTAAATTCCAAAAACCCGATCCTAATTAATATTAAAAATTTTATTTTAATATTAAAAAATGATACAGGAAGAGAGCTCCATGTAATAAAATATTACAGAGCAAATATAAAGGATTTTTCTGTTGCTGAGGTGATGTGTTATCCCCCGTAGGGATCTTCATATCGAAATGGCCATTCGACATCATTGAATTAATCCTTTTTTGATTTAATTCAAATTTCCTGTGTTAAACTGCGAGGTATTTTTTGTTTGTTTTTTTTGTTTTTTTATATATCTGTGTTTTGTTTTTTTTTGTTTCCCCCCCCCCCTTTTTTGGAGTTCATGCTTCATTTGGGAGGAAAAAAAAAAGTTTGAAATTTATATTTATTCTGTTATGCGAAGCTACTTTGGCCAAGTTATCAGCAGCCATTACAGCTCCATGCCACGTGTTGTTCTTTGAATGGGAATTTACCTAGCAGGCTAACTTGATGTTGATTTTTGGGAAAAGCAAGAATTGAAGAATGAATCTTTAATTCAAATTTCCTGTGTTAAACTGCGAGGTATTTTTTGTTTGTTTTTTTTTTTTTATATATATCTGTGTTTTGTTTTTTTTTTGTTTTTTTTCTCCCATTTTTGGAGTTCATTTGGACTTTAACTAAGTTAAAACTTAGTTAACTCCACTTTTGTAAGTTTGTGCTTTTTTTCAAAGGATTGTTCGTGTTCGTTTGTTTTTGTTTTTTTTTTTGTTTTTTTTTTGTTTTTTTTTTAATAGGAGTAGATAGGTCACACTATCGCCCGGTCTATACTCCTCCCCCGTCTATTGAACTGGAGTAGAGGCTCGTTCCTTGTTTCCTGTTTAGGATGTGGTTTCCGGTTTTCACTTCTCTCTCTTCAGACCTTGGTACTGGTGCTTCCGTGAGTTTCCTGCGATCTGGCCGGTTGGTGGCAATGGCTCATCACTGTGAGGGTACCGGGTTGGCAGTTTCCTGGTTGCTGCTTCCGACTGGTAGTTAGGAGCCCTAACTCTTGCGTAGCGTCAAGAGCGGCTGCTCTGATCAACAGTTGTATAATATCGGGGTTCTTGTAGTGCCATGTCGCGCATGGATAGGTGTCCCTGCAAGCGCTTTCGGTGGGCAACCCCGAGGCCACACCTTGTTGCAGCCCTAGCCAGTCTCCCTCCCAGCACAGATCGTGGGTAATGACCGCCTGTATCCTCTACCCTAGGTCCCTTTCTATAAACAAAAAACATGACAAAACAAAACAGAAATGACCTTAAACCAGTTAAATCCAAACCACCTAAGCCCATTAACCTCTCCTTCACTAATATCCGAGGCATTCGTACTAACTTTGCTAGTGTAGAAGCGTTCCTGCATGAAAAGTCCCCTGACATCCTCGCGCTCTGCAAAACTAACCTCAACTCAGCTATTCCCTCCTCTGACCTCTTCATCCCTGGTTATCTTCCCCTTTTAAGGAAGGATTCTACTGTCCACATGCATGGGCTGGGTGTTTATGTCAGCGAACACCTCCCCATAACTAGGGTGACTTCACTCGAATCTACTGACCACCAATACATATGTCTCCGCTTGTCTCTCCTCAGTTCGGTTAGCTACCTATTCTTCCTTTACCGTTCTCCCTCCTCTCCTGACTGCTCCCTACTAGATAGCATTGCCGACGACATAGATAAGGCTATTTCCTATCACCCATTTGCCCACATATTTGTATTTGGAGACCTCAATGCCCATCACTCTGAGTGGCTTGAAAACGCTGTTACTGATTCGGCGGGCATTCACGCCATGAACTTTGCTATTTCCCAATCCCTTACGCAAGTGGTGGACTTCCCCACTCGATTCCCAAGCACACCCTCGGGTCATTCCTCACTGCTAGACATATGTTTCACCTCTGCGCCCGACGCCTGTCAAGTCTCGCAGCTTTGCCCTCTCGGCAACTCCGACCACGCTGTAGTCTCCCTCAGTATTTCTTTCCAATCTCACTCCCCCCAGGATCCCCCTACTTATAGAACCTCCTACCTCTACCAAAAAGCTGACTGGGATGCCTTTCGCGATTTCCTCTGCGACGTCCCTTGGGGAAAAGTGTTTGACCTATCAGTTGATGACTGTGCCGCTGAGGTCTCGTCATGGGTGAAAGCTGGCATTGATGCCTTCATACCCACCAGGAAGTATTGCTTAAAACCTCATTCCTCTCCGTGGTTCTCTCCGGCCTGCTCAGCCGCCATTGCCCACAGGAACCATTACTTCCGTCTATTCCGGAGACAGCCAACTGATCACAATAGGCGCCTGTTCACATCCGCTCGCAGTGAGTGTAAGAGAACCCTAAATGACGCCAAACAGTTGTTTGATGAGAGAATGCGACAGCACATAGCTGACCGCAAGTTCGGCTCCAAGGACTATTGGAGGATTTGTAAACGAGTGCTCAACAATAGGAAATCATCAATACCTCCTTTAATCCATGGATTTGATGTTCTCACGTCATTTGCTGAGAAAGCTGAGTGCTTTGCCCGCAGATTCTCATCCAACTCCACACTCGACTCGTCCGGAGTGCACCCACCCGACTTCCCTATTAGAACTGAGGCCAAACTGCATGACGTATATGTTACCCCGACAATAGTATCCAGAGTAATTTCAAAACTCGACCCCCATAAGGCGTGTGGAGACGATGGAATCCCGGTGATAGTCCTTAAGAGGTGTGCTCCTGAACTTTCCCCTGTCCTCTCTAAACTGTTTAACTACTGCCTTTCTGCTTCCTGCTTTCCTGCATGCTGGAAATTCTCCTCAGTCGTTCCTGTCTTTAAGAACTGTGGTGACCCCTCGGACCCATCCAACTATCGCCCTATCAGTCTTCTACCAATATTCGGGAAAGTGTTCGAGGCTATAATAAATGCTGAAATAGTTCATCATCTCACCGCCCACAAACTGTTCTCCGACAGGCAATATGGATTCCGATTTGACAGGTCCACAGCCGACCTGCTAACTACTGTAACGGAGTACATGCTACAGGCCCTTGATGTGTCTGACGAGGCTCGCGCGGTTGCTCTGGATATCTCCAAGGCTTTCGACAGGGTTTGGCACCCTGGCCTCCTATGCAAACTACGCGGTTATGGTATTACCGGTCGCCTGCTTGACCTAATCCAATCTTTCTTAAATAACCGCAAAATGAAGGTCGTTCTGAATGGGCGTGCCTCTTCGTCCTACAGCACGAATGCTGGTGTCCCACAAGGCTCTATCCTGGGCCCAACGCTCTTCCTTATTTTCATCAACGACCTCCCAGATGAGATCAAGTCCCAAGTAGGCATCTACGCAGATGACACTACAATATACTCCCGCTCCAGTAAGAAACCTGTCGTGGCGGACAGACATAATCTCGCTGCTGACCTTGAGCGGGATCTACACTCTGTGGTGAACTGGGGCAAGAAGTGGCTTGTCAACTTCAATTCATCTAAGACCAAGCTGTTGTCTGTCAATCATTACAGGCAACCTCTTCTGCCTCCCATAAGCATGGACCAGATGATTCTCCCGGAGAGTAATACACTACGCCTCCTCGGACTTACCCTGTCCTCAGACCTCAAATGGAAGCACTTTATTGAATCCATAGCAAAATCTACTGCTAAGAAGATTGGGTCACTATGTCGATCCAGGATGTTTTTTCCACCTGAATCCATCCTGCATATATACAAGTCAACCATCCGTCCGTGCATGGAGTACTGCTGCCATTTATGGTCAGGTGCCCCTGCCGTTCTCCTCGGTGTTCTTGACAAGCTCCAAAGGAGAGTCTGTAATGTGATAGGTACTGATCTGGCGACTCGTCTGCAGCCACTTTCCCATCGTCGAAATGTGGCCTCCCTCTGTCTCTTCTATAAATACTTTCATGGCTTCTGCTCGGATGAGCTTAAGTCACTGATGCCTCCTCAACAAGTGTTTACCCGTTCAACCAGACTGGCAACTGGGTCCCACCCATTCACAGTCAGGTTAGCCAAACGCAGACGACAATTCTACTCCTGCAGCTTCCTCTCTCGCACTTCCCGCCTGTGGAACTCACTCCCGTATTCTTGCTTTCCTGACGGCTACGACCTCCAGAAATTTAAAAGCAAAGTTAATACTCACCTACTAACCACTGGCCTCTAGCTCTCTCCCCTCCCCTGTATAACCTTCCCTTTCTCTCCGCCCATGTACCTGTCATTGCACCTGCTTTCTCAGCTTTCTATTGTTCCTTTCTAACTAGCTTGTACTCCTCACTCTTTTCTAATTAATCTTTTTACACTTATGTAACCCCCTGCACATCAGTGGCGTTTCTGCCTTGCTCGGGGTGAAATGATTAAAAAAAAAAATATATATATATATATATATATATATATATATATATATCCTTTTTCGGGACATATCATTATCCAGGTCTATGTTGTAAAGCTTTAGGAAATTGCAATTGTTTTAAGACACCGAAATGAAATTCCGAGGATACCATTTTGAGCCGAAACTTAATGCTTAAATTTGGTTCCTTCAAAAACGTTAACCATTTGAAACAATAATTGTCATTAGTTATTATGTCAAACCTCAGCTTTCAAATTGAGTGCAGTAGCACGCTTCCAAAATCGACCTTCCCTAGTGTGAGCGAGTATGGTTTTAAGATTTTGGTATCTGATAATCTTTAAAAGTTCTTTAAATCTAAATTTTTAAAAGTCCTGGTGGATCTCTTTTTATCTCCGTTCTACGCTATGCTCTATCGGTGTGCCATTATTTGATAACAGTTCTCAGGATTTTATTTTGCATCCATTCTAATGGTTTTAATGCGAGTAGAATTTAAAGATAATCTTAGTCTCGCGTAATGTCTTCTCCCAAGATTTCGCAACAGATGTAGATTTATAAGTCAGTCCGTTTCTTTGATTCACTCTCTAAACTTATTTATAAATGGAACTTTGTCTCTCTGTGTGTGTATGTGTATATGTGTGTCCGTTACCTATAGACTCCGAAACGGCTGAACCGATTTTCTTGAAAATTTACACAGTTGTACTATACGCATCTGCGAGTGTTCTTAGCTAGTTTTGTGTCGAGGTACCCCTGTTACATATCGAAAATCAATAATCGAAAAAGTTATCCGATTTTAATCAAATTTGATACACTCATAGACAAAGACATAAGAAACGATATTCAGAAGTTTCAAGGTTGCAGTTCTTACAATAGTGCAGAAAATCGATAATATATATATATATATATATATATAAAAGGCAAGATGTTTGTGTGTGTGTCTGTTTATCTGCCTATATGTCTGTATTTTGTTTCATCCCTTTTATTTTAATTTTTGCTTCGGGTTTGGCTCTAAGTAGGTATAATTGTAGTTCTTAGTCTCAGCCATGATGCCGTTTATTCAAAGGACTTATTTAGCCTTCAAAATTCAGTTTACGACGAAAAAAACTTAATTGATATCGATACGAGGAAATCAAAATTCGACTTACATCCATTCATTTTTCTTTCAGTCTACAGTTTCGCTTTAACTGGAAACGACTATTGCTTTTTAGTCTTTCGTGCCAACGTCTAAGGAGTCTGAGCTCCAGTACCATACATTAGTTTTAAAGCTTTCTTTATACCCGAGTAATGCCGGGCCATAATGCTAGTAACGAATAATACTGAACCATTATCTAACACACATTTTCTGTTTTGTTGAACTGATTGTAATGCTAAATACTAATCGTACTTCGCACTTATGACTAAAATTGATGTACTAGTTACATTCGGTTAACGCTGAACGAACACCATGCTGCCAGCAGTTACGATGGACGGATGTTCCCTCGAGGAGGCTCATTGATTTGAGCGGATTTGGCACTCAAATTCACATGACTTCAATTGAAACTCTTATATATGATCCATCGCTGTAGATGCAAGCAAAATGATCAGCTCTTTGTACCGATTCAGTATGTACGAGGCCCCTTATGCTATCCTCTACGTTTATAAAAACCAGATCAGTATCAACTGTAAAATGATGAGACATAACCGGCAATCTAGTTTTGCGTTTAAATTCTGAAAGTCGAGGTACCAAGGGACGGATTAATACCTTTCCCAAGGGTATTTGCGCGTAAGTGAATGCAACGAATTTGACTGGAATTTGAACTCAGCTGTCTGATTTTGCCTTCCGAGTCGATATTCACTGCGCCACTACGCACATCTTTAGGGTTCATTCAGTCAGTTACGTGCATTACGCGATACACGCTTTAGGCGATCATGTCTCGAAAGAGACATGACTGACTGGGCAGAAGGTTACCCCGCAGTAGGTTGCCACTGCTTTCTGCTGTAGACTGGTTGCCATCCAAGGCAATAGAACCCAATCTGTCATGCCATTTAACTCATAGCTGGAGTGAGAACAGATGGATTATATTACATTATTACATTAAGTATAATTAGTGGGGGATCAGTTTATTACTTCATAGCAATAGAAAACCAATTCCCCACTTTATGCCCAGTAAAAATTTTAATTATATTTCTAAATAATATTTTCAGTTAGTCAGTTAAATGTCCTACGTAATACACGCTTTGGACGATCATCTCGAAAGAGACATCACTGACTGGGCAGAAGATTATCCCTCAGTAGGTCGCTGTTGCTTTCTACGGTAAACTGGTAGCCAGCCAAGACTATAGAACCCAATCTGTCCTATTATTTAACCCATAACTGGATGGAAGAGACGGATTAATACCCTTTCCAAAGTGTTCATTACCGGTTCGTAAACAGAAAGACTTTTCGCTCTGTTGATTGCTAATGAAACAATATAGGCCGACATGAAGAGACACAATTACATCTTTTCAGTTAATCAAATCATTTTAGCTAAACACATTTAAATTTGTCTTAGCAGTACAAATGTTCAATGTATATTTTATTCCCCTTCTCTCTTTCTATCTAGCTGTTCCTTTCTCGGCGCTTAGAAGGACACGGCTTTAAATACTCGTCAAAAAAAAAAAAAAAAAGAAAAGATATCTTCACAAAGAGTCCCGCTTTTGGTTATCGGCGACATTTTGTTCAGATCTCTGTCCCTAACATCATGCTTAATTATCGAGCCATTGCTTAATATAGACTCACACGTTGTTGTCACCTTTGAAACAAGGCGCAGCTGTAATATGGCGGTGTCTCTAAAATTAAAGACGATATTCGAGACTCGTTCTATTATCGGTTTCTCACGTTGCCTCATCGAGTTTTACAGTTTTGCATTCAGCGTTGAGTGCTGTTGGTTATTTTTAGGTTGCTGAACGAATAAATAGAGTAATCAACAGAGGGCGCTTCTTAGCAGGGACACAAGAGACAAGTGAGGATTTGGTGGGAGCGGTGAGTCTTTAACTGAATGACAGAATAGGAAGCGCATGCGTATGAATTGTGGTATAACGAATTTAAAAAAAAAATTCCTTTGCCTTTTATGGGTTTTGTATTTGGAACTTATTTTTGCAGAGATAAAGAAAAAAAAAAGATAGAAATTAGAGTAGAAAGAAAGCCAAAAGAAAGTAGGTCCGAATAAATAAAAAAAATATTGAAAACAAATAAAGAAAGAAAGAGAAAGAAAAATGGAAAAAAAAGAACAAAAAAAAGAAAAAAGAATGAAAACAAAACGAAAGAAACTGTAAATTGAAAAAGTGAAAAAAAAATACTGAAACAAAGATGAATGAAAAAGAAAGAGGGAGAAAGAAAAATGGAAAGAGAACAAAAAACTGAAAATAAATGAAAACAAAACGAAAGAAACTGTAAATTGAAAAAGTGAAAGCAAAAACTGAAAGAAAAAGAAAAATATATGAAAGAGACAGAAAGAAAGAGAAAGAAAAAAGTAATTAAGGCAGAAAGAAAAAATAAAAAACAAATTAAAAAAGAAAAATGTAAAGAAACATGGTGAAAGAAAGAAAGAAAGAAAGAAAGAAAGGAGAAAGAATGAAAAAAATGAAATTAGAAAGAAAAAGGGAAAACCAAGATGGAGATGAGGAATATAGATAAAGAATGAAAGAAATAAAAATAAAAATAAAAAACAAAATAAACAACAAGAAAGAAAAAGCGAATGAAAATAAAAACAAAGGAAAAAGTAAAGAAAGCGAACAGAAAGACAAAAGAAAGATGGTGCAATTTGAAAACGAAATCGTGAGAAGAAAAACATAATATATGAGAAAAAGAAGGAAATGAAGAATGAATAAAATAAAAAAGAAAAAACAAAAGTTGGATATAAATTGAGCAATGAAGGTGAAAAAGAGTTGAAGTATGACATGAATGACGTAAGCAAATGAAAGAAATAAAAAGAATAAAAAAAAGCGAGAAATAAAAACGTTCCATCTTTTTTTTTACTTCTTCCCATTTTTTTTTAATTATATCACCCCAAGCAAGGCGACAACGCCACTGATGCGCAGGGGGATACGTAAGAGTAAAAAGATTGGAAAAGAGAAAACCGGAAACCGCATCCTAAACAGGAAACAAGTTCAATAGACGTGGGTGGAGCGTGAACCGGGCGATATTTTAGTCTATCTACACCAATTGAAAAAAAAAAGTGAAAAGATTGGAAAAGAGAAAGCCTGAAACCACATCCTAACCAGGAAACAAGGGATGAGGCTCTTCACCTGTTCAATAGATGTGGGTGGAGTTTGAACCGGGCAAAAGTTTAGTCTATCTACACCAATTGAAAAAAAAAAAGGAAAAGGAGTGAGAAGATTGGAAAAGAGAAAGCCGGAAACCACATCCTAAACAGGGAACAAGGGATGAGCCACTTCACCTGTTCAATAGACGTGGGTGGAGTGTGAACCGGGCGATAGTTTAGTCTATCTACTCCAATTGAAAAAAAATAAAGAAGAAAAAAATAATGAAAGAGACAAACATAGAGTTTAAGAGTGAGTTTTGTTTAACGGCATATCAACACCTATGTGGGTCATTTAATGCCAAAATGGTGGAGTTTTAAGGTATTCTTCTAAACGTTCGGCTCAAGTGTGAATGTTGATTTAGTCAGAATTTAATGAAAATTTGTTTTTATTTTTTTTTATTTTAGAAAACTGAAAAAGCCTTCTAGTTTTGTATTAAATGTTTTGCTGAGAATAATTTTTTCCTTCAAAAATGTGGTAATAATTTTTTTCAAATATGTATTGTTGGTAATATTTTTCCTTCAAAAATGTATATTTTTCTATGAAAGTATTTTTATGTACAGATTTGTATAAAAGTATATACTTTCATAGTGTTTTGCCCGTAGTTTAGGGGTTAACTATTTGCCCATAGCTTGGACCCTAACAGGCGCTACCACTCCGGGTCAAGGTGAACCTGAGAACAACAGCAATTAAGAGGTGGTTCCATGCTTCTCCCAACCTCCCAATCAGAGGCCTTGCTGTCGAATGTAGTTTATCTTAATGCACAGGACCAACAAACACAGAATTAAGCAGGGAAAGATAAAAGAATTGAACAAAGAAAAGAAAAAATGTTTATGGAATGAAGAAAGAAAGAAAGAATGTATGAAAGAAGAAAATAGAATGAATGAAAGAAGAAAGAAAGGAATTACGGACACGCGATGAAGACTAAAAAAAAGAAAACAGACAAAGAAAGAAAATACAAAGGAAAAAAGAAAATAAAAAAGAAAAGTAAACGAAAGAGAGGCGAAAAAGAAATTCAGCAAAGAATTTTTTTTTTAATCATTTCACCCCGAGCAAGGCGGAAACGCCACTGATGTGCAGGGGGTTACATAACTGTAAAAAGATTAATTAGAAAACAGTGAGGAGTACAAACTAGTTAGAAAGGAACAATAGAAAGCTGAGAAAGCAGGTGCGATGACTGATACATAGGCGGAGAGAAAGGGAAGGTTATACGGGGGTGAGGAGAGAGCTAGAGTCCAGTGGTTAGTAGATGAGTATTGACATTGCATTTTAATTTCTGGAGGTTGTAGCCGTCAGGAAAGCAAGAATATGGGAACGAGTTCCACAGGCGGGAAGTGCGAGAGAAGAAGCTGCAGGAGTAGAATTGTCGTCTGCATTTGGCTAACCTGACTGTGAATAGGTGGGACCCAGTTGCCAGTCTGGTTGCACGAGTAAACACCTGTTGAGGAGACATCAGTGATTTAAGTTCGTCTGAGCAGAAGCCATGAAAGTATTTATAGAACAGGGAGGCCACATTTCGACGATGGGGAAGTGGCTGCAGTCGAGCCGCCAGATCAGTACCTATCACATTACAGACTCTCCTTTGGAGCCTGTCAAGAACACTGAGGAGAACGGCAGGGGCACCTGACCATAAATGGCAGCATTACTCCATGCACGGACGGATGGTTGACTTGTATATATGCAGGATGGATTCAGGTGGAAAAAACATCCTGGATCGACATAGTGACCCAACCTTCTTAGCAGTAGATTTTGCTATGGATTTATATGAAGAAAAATTAAATAAAGACAAAAATATGGAATAAACAAATGAAAATACTGTAAAAAAATTAAAGTAATGAAAAGAAAAAAATGCAAGAAAGAAAGAGAGAAAGAAAATTTATATATAGGTGACCCCTATATATAAATTTACACGAGCCACAAGATTAACAAGTACTTCCTATCCTTTTACTGTGAAACCAATAAATTGTAAACGCAAATTCTACTCCATCTTCTTTTCTCGCACTTTTCGTCTGTAGAATTCCCTTCCATTTACTTACTTCCCCGACAGCTGCAATCTCCAAGAATTTAAATGTAAAGTTAATAGTCATCTCCTACCTCACTAACCTGCATCCTCTCTCCCATGCTCCCTTCTCCACTCTCATCAGTATTCTCATCCTTCTCTTACCCACTTCCTGACACTCCCTATAACCTGCCACTTTTTCTCATAACTTTCTCTCATGCTCCTTTCTCCGTCCATTCCACTCTCATCAGTATTCTCATCCTTCTCTTACCCACTTCATGACACTCCCTATAACCTGCCACTCTTTCTCATAACTTTCTCTCATGCTCCTTTCTCCGTCCACTCCACTCTCATCAGTATTCTCATCCTTCTCTTACCCACTTCCTGACACCACCTATAGCCTGTCACTCTCTCATGACTTTCCTCTTATGTCAGTCAGTTAAGTGCCATACGTGATACACGCTTGGGCGATCATGTCTCGAAAGAGATATGACTGACTGGGCAGAAGATTATCCGGCAGTAGGTTGCCATTGCTTTCTGCTGTAGACTGGTTGCCGACCAAGGCTATAGAACCCAATCTGTCCTGCTATTTAACCCATAACTGGGGGGAAGAGACGGATTAATACCTTTCCCAAGGGTATTTGCGCGTAAGTGAATACAATGGATACAACTGGAGTTCGAACTCGGCTCCCCAGCTTCTCGTTCCGAGCCTATATCCACTGTACCACAACGCACATCCTTCCTCCTATGTAACCCCCTGCAAAACAGTGGCAGTCAAATGCCTTGTTTGGGGCGATATGATTATAAAAAAAATTCTATACTATTATAATGTGGGTGTAAAGTGGGGGATCAATTCTACATTACAATAAGTCTATAAACTAACCCCTCGCTTTATGGCCACAATCATTCTTCTCTTACCCACTTCCTGACAGCCCCTATAACCTGTCACATTTTTTCATAACTTTCCTCCTATGTAACCCCCTGCAAAACAGTGGTAGTAAAATGCTTTTCTAGGGGCTACATGTTTATAAAAAAAAAAGAAGAACCGTTATGTAGTAAAAAAAAACAAGGCGTAAAATAACAAGTAGTATACAGTGGATAATGAAAAGATAACAAGGTCAGTCAGTTAAGTGCCATAAGTGATACACGCTTGGGTGATCATGTCTCGAAAGAGACATGATTGACTGGGCAGAAGATTATCCCGCAATAGGTTGCCATTGCTTTCTGCGGTCGAATGGTTGCCGACCAAGGCTATAGAACACAATCTGTCCTGTTATTTAACCCATAACTGGAAGGAATAGACGGATTAATACCTTTCCCAAGGGTATTTGCGCGTAAGTGAAAAATGACTGCAAAGTAAAGAAGTCAAAAAATAGAAGGGAGCTAAGCAATAAGCAAAAAATAAAGGAATTTAATATAAAACTTTTATGTTATAAGCAAAGGAAGAATAATGCAATACGATTAAAATAATAAGAAGAAAGAAAAGAAAAAAGTAAAAAGCGAAAACCAAAAATGAATGGAAGTAAGCTACAAGGAATTATCTAAGCAAATAGAAATATTGGGAAGAAGAAAGAAAAAAAAAGAAAGAAATTATATGATAGCTTACAAATGACGAGAGAAAAAATTGATTATGAGAAAAAAATAAAAGAATATGGAAATTCTCAGGAAGAAAGAAAGAAGGAATGAATAAATAAATAAATAAATAAAGAATGAAAGAAATCAAGAAATCAAGAAATCAAGAAAGAAAAATAAATAAATGAAGAATGAAAGAAAGAAAGAATGAATAAATAAATAAATAAAGCAAGAAAGAAAGAAAGAAAGAAAGAAAAAATAAAGAAAGAAAGAAAGAAAGAAAGCAAGAAAGAAAGAAAGAATAAAGAAATAAAGAAAAAAAGAAAGAAAGAAAGTAAGCAAGACAGAAAGAAAGAAAGAAAGAAAGAAAGAAAGAAAGAAAGAAAAAAGAAAGCAAGCATTTAATGAAGAGAGTAAAATGTTGATATAGAGAAAAAATAAAGAATATGAAGGGGATCCTCGGAAAGAAAGAAAGAAAGAAAGAAAGAAAGAAAGAAAAATAAATAACGAAAGAAAGAAAGAAAGAAAGAAAGAAAGAAAGCAAGCAAGAAAGAATAAATAAATAAATAATGAAAGAAAGAAAGAAAGAAAGAATAAAGAAAGAAAGAAAGAAAGAAAGCAAGAAAGACAGAAAAAAGAAAGAATAACTAAATAAATAAATAAAGAAAAAAGAAAGCAAGCAAGAAAGAAAGAATAAATAAATATAGAAAGAAAGAAAGAAAGAAAGAAAGAAAGAAAAAAGAAAGCAAGCATTTAATGAAGAGAGTAAAATGTTGATATAGAGAAAAATAAAGAATATGAAGGAGATTCTCGGAAAGAAAGAAAGAAAGAAAGAACAACGAAAGAAAAAAGAAACAAAGCATATAACTGTCGACAAATAAAAAGAGATTGTTTGTTGATATCGTAAAGAAAGAAGAATACGAACGGGATTCACGGACAGGGTGAAAAAAAAGTAAAAGAAAGCGGCAGAAAGATAAAAGAAAATAAACATAGACATAAAAAATGATTGAAGCGATTGATTGCTGTTATTTTTTTCTTTTTTACTGCTTGTCGCCCTCTTGCAAGTTATTCAATGCTGAAACACATTTTGCGTCATAGGACTTTGCTTAGAATATCCAGTGCTTTAAATGGCCTCCCATATCAGTATTATCGGGCTCGACACCGAATTACGAATGTGTACCTGTATTGAGTGAAAGAAAGAAAGAAGAAAGAAAAAAGAATTTAACCAAAAAGTAAAAAAAAAAGATAGCGATAAAAAGGTATGAAAGAAAACCAAAGATATAAATGGTGAAGAGAAAGAAAAAAAAATGTAGGTATAGAAAAAAATAAATAAAACCGAGCGAGATTCTAGAAGACAAAGCAATTTAGTCAAACATTCAGCAATAAATTTAGTACAGTGGTTCCCAGCCGTGGTCTCTATAGACTCGGGGTCCATGCAAGATTACTGGGGTTCCCATAAAAAAAAAATAGCAAATTGAGGGTCCACGGTAATATTTTAGTGGTCCATAGAGCAATTTCATTACAGAGCTGTTATTAAAACCCAGAATTAGAATTTCTACAGTTATCTATGCCATATTAAAATACTAAAATAAAATATAACAGTTGGAAATGTAATGAAAATTTGTTCTGCGTATAAAGTGGGGGATTGGTTTTCTATTGTTATGAAGTGATAAACTGATACCCCAGTAATACTTAATATAATAATGTGATATAATCTATCTCTTGTCCCTCCAGCTATGAGTTAAATAACAGAACAGATTGGGTTCTATAGCCTTGGCTGGCAACCAGTCTACCGGAGAAAGAAATGGCAACCTACTGCGGGATAATTTTCTGCCCAGTCAGTCGTGTCTCTTTTGAGACAGGATCGCCCAAGCGTGTATCACGTATAGCACTTAACTGACTGACCAGAAATTTTAAGAGTGAAAGTGGTCCACGGGTAAAAAAAAAAGTTTGAGAAACATCGATTTATTAAAAAAAAAAATCATGAAGAAAAAAGCCAACAAACCGCTGTAAAAAAAAATAAGAATAATGCCTCCCCCTCAAAAAAAAGAAGAAAAAAAAAGCTAGATAAAAGATGAGAAAAGGAGAGTAAGATAAAAGGAGAGTAAGATAAAAGGAGAGTAATATGAAAGAAGAGTAAGAACCAATTTGCGAAGATTCTCCGAAAGGTAACCAAATACTGGAAATGGTGTCAAAGGTGAAAACGTCTGATAAAAATGATCAAAAACGTTTTTTTTTTTTTTTTGCCTTTGCAGCTGAATTAATGGCTTCTTTTATTATTACTGCTTGGATTTCAACCTCTGACCCCCGAGACAGAATATCAGGAAATTTGGCGGAAAATAATCCCCGTAATCTAGTTGACATTGATTGAGAGAAAAAAAAAATCAATGAAAAATGAGGCCCGGGTGGCATGTATTTTTTGGGGAGATAGGTGAAATGCCTTACAAGAACAATGAAAATTTGTTCAAATTCCCTCAGTTTTTGTCAGTGACATTCACGCACACACAAACATGCACACATACACATACGCACTCGTTTATAGCTGGGTTAAAAAGTCATAGGCTGACTGGAAAGGATTGATACTAGATCTGTGAACTTACGCGAACATTAATTTCAAGTCATGTCATAACTCCATTATCTTTTCTGTCCAGGTAAGAGACTGGAAATCTCATTCATTATCTTTGCACATATATTTTTAAGACTAGCAAAGAAAACCGAATGCATGGTGATCAGCAAAAAATGCAACCCAAAATGCCAAATACAGGTGGGGGATACAAAAATCAAGCATGTACAAAAATGTAAATTTTTTTTTTTTTAATCATTTCACCCCGAGCAAGGCGGAAACGCCACTGATGTGCAGGGGGTTACGTAAATGTAACAAGATTAATTAGAAAAGAGTGAGGAGTACAAACTAGTTAGAAAGGAACAATAGAAAGCTGAGAAAGCAGGGGCGATGACAGATACATAGGTGGAGAAAGGGAAGGTTATACAGGGGAGGGGAGAGAGCTAGAGGCCAGTGGTTAGTAGATGAGTATTGACTTTGCATTTAAATTTCTGGAGGTTGTAGCCGTCAGGAAAGCAAGAATACGGGAGTGAGTTCCACAGGCGGGAAGTGCGAGAGAGGAAGCTGCAGGAGTAGAATTATCGTCTGCATTTGGCTAACCTGACCGTGAATGGGGGGGACCCAGTTGCCAGTCTGGTTGCACGAGTAAACAACTGTTGAGGAGGCATCAGTGACTTAAGCTCATCCGAGCAGAAGCCATAAAAGTATTTGTAGAAGAGACAAAGGGAGGCCACATTACCTAGGAAGTGTTGTAACAGGAGATGGAAAGTGTGATACAGATCCGAAGGTGAATTGGCATGGCCAAGGACGCGTTCCAGAGGATGAGTAAAGTACTAACACAGAAAAGTTTCACTAGAAACAAAGAAAAGAGTGCTGGATTGCGATGTGATGTCAGTTCTTCAATACGGCAATGAATGCTGGACAATATCATCGAAAATGAGGACAAAACTGGAAGCAGCGGATATGTGGTTCTACAAAAGGATGCTGCGGATATCGTGGACTGAGCCTGCAAGCAACGATGAGGTGTTGGAAAGAATGGCAACAAAAAGGAAATTAATACTGAGCATCAGGAAGAGAAAAGTGAAGTTCCTGGGACATGCAATAAGGAAAGAGAGCTTGGAGAACCTGATACTGACTGGCCAGATAGAAGGAAAAAGAGACAAAGGAAGGCAGCTGATAACATATTTGCAGGGCCTGATCAGGTGGATGACGAAACGGGGGTTGCAAGGTGTAACAGCAGCAAACATACTAAGAGCCACAATGGATAGAGAGACGTGGAGAACCATGATCGCCTACGTCTTGAAGGGACATTGATACAAATACAAT
>JBBBDQ010001406.1:3562500-3850000 GCA_037127315.1 Ascarosepion bandense | reverse complement strand
ATTAAAGATATTTTCGTACTTATTCTTTAATTATTCAATTCATATATATATATATATATATATATATATATATATATATATATTCTAAACATTTACTGTTAAATATAAGAGCCAATAAATATTTATGTTTAATCATGAGCCGTTCTAAACGTCGTAATTATCCAACATCTGGATAATTTTTTATTGATTCGGTTCTAAGCTTTCGGCTCACATGAGCCATCTTCAGAGAGGTTATTAAGACGGTAACACAATAACATTCACCATCAGCGACGATTTTATTTTGTGTTGACATAAAACTCCACTAGGCAACCAAATCTTAGAAAGCAATAAATGCAGAAATAAAAATATATCACACACTTGCACAATAAAATAAAAAGAGATAAAAAGAAAAAGAAAATTAACCAATTGCAAGCGGGACCGCTCGCAGAAAATATCAAATTACAGCAGACTCATTATAAATATGAAAGAAGGCAGGAAATCAACAGCAGTAAAAAGAAACAAATAAACAAAACCAAAAAAAAAAAAAAATAAATAAACAACCCAGCTCCGATGAGTGAAAACAGCATTTTTGTATTCTCACAAAACTTTGAAGTTGACACGAACCTGCTCAGTTAAAGAGACACATTTTTGCACTTCAACTATCAACGTTTTATCTGCACCCCGATATCGAACAATTCGCGATAAAAACCCTGCTTGCCAAAGTTCCCTTTATCTGTACAACCTGGATGTGGGTTGTGTAGGTGAGAGCTATATGGGTGTGGGTTGCGTGGGTATGCGTTAAATTGGTGTGGGTCAGTTCAATTAGTTCTGTCTTTAGTTTATTTAATAGGATGATGTTAAAAAGAACACATCTGTTTTCCGGAGAAAAAGGGGAAAGGTGACGTAAAATGTTTTACATTTGTCGGTACAGACTGGATTATCAGTCCCTCCAGTTTTGGGTTAAATAACAGATAAATTAGGTTCTATAGCCTTGGCTGGCAACCAGTCTACTGCAGAAAACAATGACAACCTACTGCGGGATAATCATCTGCCCAGTCAGACTGAAAGAAAAATGAATGGATGTAAATCAAATTTTGATTTCCTGGTACCGATATCAAATAATTTTTTTCGTCTTAAACTGAATTTTGAAGGCTAAATAAGTCCTTTGGATAAATGGTATCTTGGCTGAGACTAAGAACTACAATTATACCTACTTAGAGACAAACCCGAAGCAAAAACTAAAATAAAAGGGCTGAAAATAACTACATATATACAGGCAGATAAACAGACACACACACAAACATCTTGCCTTTTATATATATATATATATATATATATATATATATATAAAAGGCAAGATAAAATATGAGAAAATCGAATATATATATATATATATTCGATTTTCTGCACTATTTTAATTTTAAGAACTGCAACCTTGAAGCTTCTGAATATCGTTTCTTATGTTTTTGTTTATGAGTGTATCAAATTTGATTAAATTTGGACCACTCCTTCTATCACCGGATTTTTTCGATTATCGATTTTCGATATTAGTCGGTGGTACCTCGACACAAAACCTAGGTAAGAACACTCGCAGACGCTTATAGTAGAACTGTGTAAATTTTCAAGAAAATAGGTTCAGCCGTTTTGGAGTCTATAGGTAAGGGACACACACACACAGACACACTCACACACACATACACACACAAAGACAAAGTTCCATTCATAAATAAGTTTATATATATATATATATATATGCGTGTGTCATGTTAACACTGTAAACTCTGCGTTGGAGTTTAGAGCAACAATTTTTCCGCGGTTTGGTTTGAATAAGATGTTTTTACGTGGTCAGGCTAAAAAAAATCTTTTTCTCATTTTATATAGTTTGCATATTCCATGCTATTAAAACGTCACCCGGATTGTGGGGATTGAACATGAAATCCAACTTCCCAAGGTTGTTATTAGGTAGAGGCAGCGGCCTCGACTGGATTTTGAACACGACCCTCCAACACCGCTTTCGTACATCTATGTTGAGATCGATGTACATAATATATTAATGCACTTGGCTTAAAAGGCATTCCTCTGTGCTAGCGACACGACGTCTTTTAGTTTCTATGAGATTTGTCGGCAGTTAAGAAACACTACTTCCCTCTCAATCCACTCTGCGAATTATGAAGACACATCGTTATGGCATTGTCTTCGATATCTCATATTGATAACGAATACGTCATATTAACTCCCCGCCTCTCCGCCTCTTCGTTTCCTCCTCCTTCCCTCATCTTTCATCTTCTCCTGCTCATTCTTCTTCTTTCTTTGCTTCTTCCTCTTCTTCTTCTTCTTCTTCTTCTTCTTCTTCTTCTTCTTCTTCTTATTATTATTATTATTATTATTATTCGTTTCCGTCTTCGTTTTTTCTTTTTCTCTTTCTTCTTCTTCTTCTTCTTCTTCTTCTTCTTCTTCTTATTATTATTATTATTATTATTATTATTATTCGTTTCCTTCTTCTTTTTTTCTTTTTCTCTTTCTTCTCCGTCTTCTTTTTCTTCCTCTTCTTATTCTCATTATTATTATTATTATTATTATTATTATTCGTTTCTTTCTTCTTCTTTCTTTTTCTCTTTCGTCTCCTTCTTCGTCTTCTTCTCATTATTATTATTATTATTATTCATTTTTTCTTCTTTTTTCCTTTTCTCTTTTTTTCTCCTTTTTTTCTCATGATTATTGTTATTCGATTCCTTCTTTTTTTCTCTTTCTTCTCTTTCTTCTTTTTCTTCTTTTTCTTCGTATAATTTTACAAGAAACGCCTTCCATTTTAGCAGATTTCTTCTTTTTTTTTTCTTTTGCAATATGCTTTAAGTTTACCGGACGAGAGAGTACAAAGTCGGTTTCTGCTAAAGAAATGAACCCCCACCTCTCCCCCCGCACCCCCCACCCCCACCCAAAGAAAGAAAGAAAAGAAATGAAGAGAAAAAGTGATGTTTGATATTGTCGACATTGGAAGAAAATTAATTACATAAGTAAAAAGTGATTGATTAAAAGTCGAGGCGAATACGTCGACTTTGATGGGATTAATCGAAAAATTGTAGTTTTTGATTTCCTCGCTCTCTTCGTCACAGATTTTTTTTTATTTGTAGTCAGGCGTTTCTCAACGTCAGATTAGCTCGGCTCTCTCCACTCCAGTCATGTTCTCTCTCGGCACAGACATATACAGGGTGCGATGGATAAATTGTCGTCGTTGATGGTAGCTTTCTTAACGTTCTAGGCAACGACTACAATTAATTGGACAACGTTGAGGTTGTTTGATAAGCAGTTCAATATCAAAATTAATGGTGAAAAGCGTAGAAAGTATAAAATATATTCCTAAAATATTTACAGGATTGTTACTGTTTAGTTGGTTCTAGCATCATAGCCCGGCGTTGCCAGTGTAACTCAGAACATTATTAGTAGTAGGACTCGGTTATATATAAAAAAAAGAATTATATCAAATATTGTTGTTTAAAAATTGTTAAAAAATTTCTTTAAATATCTATTTTCTTTTGTTTTTGCGTAAACGTGATTTGATGTTTTGTGCGACATTGTAAACAATAGTTTCAAAATTAAGGGGGAAAATATTTACTTTTTTGTTGACTAAATGAATTTAACATAAAAATAAAATTTATTTATTTTGTTTTACTGAAATTAGAAATATAAAAACAATTACGCTCTCAGTTCAGAACTTTTTAAAAATATTTCTTTTGTTTAAAAATTACGGGGAAAAATATTCACATTTTTTTGACCAAATGAATGTTTAAAACATCGGAATAAAAATCAAATATAAAGGCTCATTTTCTTTTTAGTCGCGTTTGACACGTGTGATTTGATTTCTGTGACGTAATCTAGCAACCATCTTAGATCTTAGATGTTTTACAGAGCAAATGTAAACAATCGTGTTCAATGGCCAAAAAGTGCGAAAGGAAAAATTGCTGAACTCAAAAAGTATGTGTCGACCTGGCTTCCCTGTAGATATGTGTCCCTAGAAAGTTTGAATGGCGTAGCTTAAAAAATGTAGGCCTGCATAGGGAATAGTCACACACAGACTCACAGATTGACTTATATATATATAGAGATGAGTATATGGTGCGATGAATACATTGTCGTCTAAATGACGCAAGAATTTATATAACACTGATGTTTCATTTTAACAGATATATTTACCAAAATTACACAAAAATATCTTGAAATATTTAAGAGCAGACTTAATGATACCGCCATTAGCTTCAAGCATGGGCTCTAGATGACTTTAGAATCTCCTGAAACTCTTCTGGATGGTCTCCCAATTAAAGTTGGTGAATGCTACAAAAATCCTTGTTTTTGGTGTAACATGGAGCTTTGTTGGACTTTGAAGATTTAAAGGGACCAAATATAAAGGAATGTGTGGTCGCAGAAATAGTCTGACAGGCATAACTGGTTTCTTATGCTTGTGTAACAGGGTGCAGAGTCTTGTTACCTGACACAGAGTCGTCCAACAGGCGTCCTTAGGGCAGCACTACCCACTAAAAAAAACTTAATGTAGGTTTCCGTGTTCGATTCTGGGACGCTGTGAGAAGTTGAATGGAGACATAGCATCGCCATCAATAGTAATCATGCCAGATACCTTCCTAATCACCATGAGACTCATCCAACTCTTTCCGAATCATCTTCACTCTCATCAGCACTCTGAAATATGTTCGTATTTGAGCCTCCGGCGTGAATGTTAAGCAGTACATCATGCCGTTTTCAAATGTCTTGCGAAAGGAATCGCGTCATGGTTTTCTTTTTCATAAAGATAGTGCCCAACTGATCCTACTATGCTTTGCAGCAGATAAAATTTAAAAAAAACAAACAACGTGAAATATAAAATCTAAAATGACGACAATTTACCCATCGCACTCTGTTCATACATGCTTAGTATTCCTGTGTAATATTTTTAACAAACGTATATCGGTCTCTTCAAACAAATCTGAGTTTATTCATATTTAACTTATGCACTCACTTTCCCAGAGCAATGATAACAAATTACTTTGAACGAATAAAGGATGTATGCTTCAATGAGAATCATATTCTATACCACATCTCTATCTATCTATCTATCTATCTATCTATCTATCTATCTATCTATCTATCTATCTATCTCAGTCTGTTCATATCTATCTATCTATCTATCTATCTATCTATCTCAGTCTGTTCATATCTATCTATCTATCTATCTATCTATCTATCTATCTATCTCAGTCTCTAATCATATCTATCTATCTATCTATCTATCTATCTCAGTCTGTTCTATCTATCTATCTATCTATCTATCTATCTATCTATCTATCTATCTATCTCAGTCTCTAATCATATCTATCTATCTATCTATCTATCTATCTATCTATCTATCTATCTCAGTCTCTAATCATATCTATCTATCTATCTATCTATCTATCTATCTATCTATCTATCTCAGTCTCTAATCATATCTATCTATCTATCTATCTATCTATCTATCTATCTATCTATCTATCTATCTATCTCAGTCTCTAATCATATCTATCTATCTATCTATCTATCTATCTATCTATCTATCTATCTATCTATCTCAGTCTCTATCATATCTATCTATCTATCTATCTATCTATCTATCTATCTATCTATCTATCTATCTCAGTCTGTTCATATCTATCTATCTATCTATCTATCTATCTATCTATCTATCTCATCTCAGTCTCTAATCATATCTATCTATCTATCTATCTATCTATCTATCTATCTATCTATCTCAGTCTCTAATCATATCTATCTATCTATCTATCTATCTATCTATCTATCTATCTATTTCAGTTTCTAGATGGACCAAGATCTTGTTGATTAGATGCGTTTTCATGAAAATACTCCTATAATCTGAAATATTATAGTGAATAGAAGAAGAAACAGAAGAAGAAGAAGAAGAAGAAGAAGAAGAAGAAGAAAAAGATTAAGAAGAAGAAGAAGAAATAGAAGAAGAAGCAGAAGAAGAAAGAAAAGAAAACTCTGCAATATATTCACTGCAATATATTTTATCGTAATTTTCACTTTGTCCAAGTGCTTGAAGCCACTCATTATAGAAGGGTTACAAAGTGAGAAGCACAGTTTATGCAGGGCAGATAACGTTTAATCTTTGATTTGAACCTGTTAAGATTCTAATGATCGGAAGGAACTGCTTACGGACGGGTTCCACGGAGCAGTGGCTGGCCTGAATATCGCACAAATGAAACACGAAGGCAATAAAGATGGTTCGCTAAAATGTTCGTCGCAAGGGCGAACTTCGCCATGAAGGGTAAATTTTATAAAACTAAGGAATTTTATTTCGCCTGAGAAGTTTCTTTAGAAATAGCGACAAAGCCGTAAAAAGCTTGCGTCGTTTCATCTTTGAGAAAAGAGTTGGTAGAGTGGAAAATAATGTGTCATCTACAAGAACGCGGATACGCTGTTGGGTTTTCGAGACTGGGATTTTAAATTTGGGTAGATTTTGTCCATATGTAACAACAGTGGTCCATTTTTAAGCTCGATCTGTCTCTTGTAAAGGTAGAGGAAAGCAAGAAGCAAGTACTTCCCGGAGCATTACAGGGAACCGACAAGATTTCTAACATCTTTAGCGATCGATTGTATGTACGAGTTCCATTTTAAGTTTGAATCTAAACTTATTTATAAATGGAACTTTGTCTGTCTGTGTGTGTGTGTGTGTGTGTGTGTGTGTGTGTGTGTGTCCGTTACCTAGAGATTCCGAAACGGCTGAACCGATTTTCTTGAAAATTTACACAGTTGTACTATAAGCGTCTGCGAGTGTTCTTAGCTAGGTTTGTGCCGAGGTATCCCTGATAAATATCAAAAATCTATAATCGAAAATGTCGGGTTATAGAAGGAGTGGTCCGATTTTAATCAAATTTGATGCACTCATAGACCAAGACATAAGAAACGATATTCAGAAGTTTCAAGCTTGCAGTTCTTGCAATAGTGCAGAAAATCGGTAATATATATATATGTAAAAGGCAAAGATGTTTGTGTGTGTGTGTCTGTTAATCTGCCTGTATGTCTATATTTTTTTAGCCCTTTTATTTTAGTTTTTGCTTCGGGTTTGGCTCTAAATAGGTATAATTTTAGTTCTTCGTTTCAGCCATGATACCATTTACTCAGAGGACTTATTTAGCCTTCAAAATTCAGTTTGACTTACATCCATTCATTTTTCTTTCAGTTTACGGTTTCGCTTTAACTGGAATACAAACAAATATTGTTTTTCAGTCTTTCGTCTCAACGTCCAAAGAGTCTGAACTCCAGGAGCATGGATTAGTTTTAAAGCTTTCATTACATCTGAGCAACGCCGGGCTATACTACTAGTAAACAATCAGTCAAGTCAGTCAGTTGCAATACATGCTTAAGGGATCATATCTTGAAAGAGACAAGACTGACTATGCATATATATATATATATATATATATATATATATATATATATATATAAAAGGCAAGATGTTTGTGTGTGTGTGTCTGTTTATCTGTCTGTATGTCCTTTATACTAATCCACAATTTTTATCCGTTTCTCACCAAACTTCACACAAATATTCTTCAGTCTGAGTCTGAGATCCAGGACAATTAAAGCTTTCATTACACCCGAGCAACCCCGAGCTGTACAGACGGTCAATGACCTTGGCCTCTTTAAGTGAACCTATATTCAATGTGATATGTGATTATTCAGGATCGGATCGGCTAACATAAAATGTAATAAGTTCGATTTTCAAACAGTAATTACAATGCACCACATATCAAAAAATGGTCATGAACAGTCATTGAACTGTTATAGAAACAGTGACCTTATAGAGGTCACTGTGTATTGGGAACTTAACATTCATACTAACAGATATGTGTTCATCATTTTACTCCAAGTAAGGCGGCAATATCGCAGTGAATGCTGGACAATATCATCAAAAATGAAGGAAAGACTTGAAAGAACTGAAATGTGATTCTACAAAAATATACTGGATATAAAGTGGGGGATCAGTTCCATATTACCATCAACATATAAACTGACCGCTCACTTTGTGGTCACAGCAGTTTCTATATATTTATATTCTGAAGATCCAAAAGCACAAGGATGCCTTCCAGAAGTTGAGTAAAGTATTAAGAAACAGGACAATTTCGATAGAAACAAAGAAGAGAGTACTGGATTGCTATGTAATGTCGGTTCTTAAATATGGCAGTTATATACTGGACAATATCATCGAAGATGAAGGGAAAACTTGATGCAACTGAAATATGGTCCTAAAGAAGGATGCTGCGAATATCATGGATTGAGCGCGTGAGCCATATTAAGGTTTTGGAAAGGGCGGAAACGAAAAGGAAATTAATAGTGAGCATCAGGAAGAGACAGCTTAGGTTCCTGGTACATACAATGAGGAAGGAGGTCTTGGAGAACCTGATACTAACAGGCCAGATAGAGGGAAAAAGAGACAGGGGAAAGTAGCGTATAACATATTTGAAGGACCAGATCAGGTGGGTGAGAGAACGAGGGTTGTGTGGTGTATCAGAAGAAAGCGTGCTGAGAGCCACCAGAGATAGGGAGGCGTGGAAAGCCATGATCCCCTACGTCCTGAAAGGAGAGTGCACATTTAGGAGAATTATAGTTATCAGAGAAGCAAGACATGGGAATGGAGTTCCACAGGTGAGAAGTGCGAGAAAAGAAACTCTTAGAGTAGAAGTAGTGGTTGCATTTAAGTAATTTAACTGTAAAACAGTGAGACCTAATTGCCAATTTAGTAGCACTATTAAAATCGTGCAGTTGGGACACCAGGAAAAAAGTTCTATAGAACAATTGCAGTGAAAGGAAAGAAGCCACGTCATCTCAGTGAGAAATTGAGTGCATTTTAGATACTTGATCAAGCTATAATAAAGGGTATGTTAATATTAGTAGTTCTCTTATCAAGTAAAGCTCAAGTAAATGCCATTGTCCGTTAAAATTTAGAAACCTTTCTCTTAAAACAATTTTTTCTGAAAAACAGGTTTCTCAATCCCGAAGCTTGAAACAAAGTTTCGTGGGTAAACACTCACGATGAACTCTTCAACACTTTTCCCAAAATATTAACCTTCATCATTTATATATATATATATATATATATATATATATATATATATAAATAGTAAGAAATACAATTTTTTCTGAAAAACTCCGGTGTCCTAATAATTATGGCCGATAGTGTACATATATATATATATCTTTGTATGTATGTACACTATCGGCCATAATTATTAGGACACCGTAGTTTTTTAGAAAATATTGTATTTCTTACTATTTTCGGTATTTATTGCCAAGTGAATAATTCTAAATGAAAATAGAATGTGTCTTTTCTCATTACAAGACAGCCAGGAAGCCTTTGCTTAGGTCAGCCAATAAGAAGAAGAGACTAGCACTAGAAAAAGGGCACAAAAACTGGACACCAGAACAGTTTATTTGATGCACATGTCATTTTGCAGTATTAACAAAAGAACCATTCTATTTTCATTTAGAATTATCCACTTGGCAATAAATACTAAAAATAGTATGAAATACATCATTTTTTTTTTTAACTGGGGTGGCCTAATAATTATGGCCGGTAGTATATATATATCAGCTCTACTGGGTGTGATGGGTAAATTGACGCTATTTGCCTTGTAAAATTTTGCAAAGTAATAATAAGAAAAGAACCATTCTATTTTCATTTAGAATTATCCACTTGGAAATAAATACTAAAAATAGTATGAAATACATCATTTTTAAAAAAGCTGGTGTGACCTAATAATTATGGCCAAGTAGTGCATGCATGTATGTAAATAAGTTTTATATACTTGTACACACGCAGATACACATCAATAAAAATATTAATCAGGTGTTAATAGAACAGTGATCAATTAATTATAACAGAGTAAAAAGTATATATTAATAAATATACATATTATCCTACGTTTTAAGCACGACTTGGAGTTTCATGCTTAATGCTATCATGAGGTGCATATTATAATAATAAGCACCTAATGATTGCGAAATGCGTGAAATTCTGAGTTGTTCCTAAAGCGTAGATAATATGTATATCATCCTACGTAGTATGTATATATATATATATATATATATATATATATATATAATTCCATGTGAAAAGGACTCAGAGTTTTTTTTTTATTTTGAGTGCTCTGCCATTTATTTTATTATGAACAATGCTCAATATAATGAGTATTATAGAGCTTAATATAATTATGGATTTATGAATTTATGAATTATGTATTTATGAATTTATGAATTGTACATTGTGACACGGAAATATCTATGTTTCGAGAGAGATTCTCATCATCAGGCAATGTTGCTGTTGGTTGTGCAGATGATTTAAATTTAAATGACAAAAACGTTTGGTTTGCTCTGGATGTATGTAGGAAGATATAAATATACATACATGCACAACAAACCAGGTTTATTTTTATTTTATTTAAATGTAAAGCATCTGCACAACCAACATCGAAATTTCCGTGTCGCAATGTACAATTAATTAATAACTACATCATATATATATATATATATATATATATATATATACGCATCGCTCATTCAGTGATATGAATTAGAGCGCTCTAGCTATTGGGCGCGTATAATGATATGCTCTAAAAAGTCTGCCTACTTCCACCGAACGCCCATAGCCCAGGGGTAGAGTCGCCAACTGACGCCATTTCGGTCGGGTTTCAATCCTGGGCAAAAAAGCAATCGGAGTCTCACCGCACCGATGAGCTGTGATACGGCGAAAGAGATCTGTCTCCGGATGACAATATATATATATATATAACATATTACTCAATAAATCCCGGTCCTACATAATAAGACAACAAATTTGAGGCAAAATTCTACTTTATTTATCAACATAATCTCCTTCTACGGTGTTACACACATTCCAACACTTTTCTAACAATTCGATTAATTTTTGTAGAACGAATTGTTTTTGGCCTTAAATATCAGCTTCCGATATCACGTTTTCATTAGAACAAATTATCTTGCCTGAAGCATCTTTTTGAGGGCTGCAACCAGCAAGTAGTAGCTGGGGGCCAGGTTTGGCGAACAGGATGGCTGCAGAGGCTTTTCTGGATGATGAAATTAATTTTGTTGCGGAGACCTTATGCGGTGTGTGGTATCCCCCCATTTTATTATCCTTGTCAAGATTGCTAAGTTCAGAATGGCCAAACAGATTATGGTTAAAAAAAAATTCCCCGTTTATCTGAGACTTCCCTGGATTGGAGCTGACTGTAAAAGCTTACCTAAACAGATTCCATTTAGTGTTCGTGTTTTGTTATTTCTCGGTTGAGGTTCGAGTCGTGTTTCACACCCGGCCTATTTTCTGTTCTAGCCGCAAGGACGTTCTCCTCCTTCATGAAGCAAATTCCTTGATTTATCAAAATAATTGTGGTTGCGATTCCAACTAAATCGGGAGAACTACTCAGCGTCTAGATATGAGGATTAAGCAACAAGTTCCACGTAAGATCAGGAATCATAACTTGGCTTCTAATGAACTTGTCCTAAAAACCTGTTGTGAATTCCGGATGAGGAACCGCACAAAATAATGAACAACAAAAACAGATATTGAGATAGAAAAGTAGGTTATATTGAACGTAATATACAAACTTGAACGCAGGTTAGTAAATCCAAGAATACTATCAGTAAGAAATAAATATATACATGTCTTGAAGTGAAGTCATTGGAAATAGTATATCCGTGTATATTATTCTAGCTGAGTGGATCTCAGAGCTAGTCTGACTTCTGACGCGGTAATCTCTGGGTAACTTCGGTATCTCTCGGTAATTTACGTATCAGTTCCGGTGCTCTCCGATAACAGGTACGAATCTCTATGAATACCCTCTACTGCCTACTGCATATCAGCGACTAGATATGACGATTAAGCAACACGTTCCAAGTAAGATCAGGAATCATACCTTGGCTTACAATTGTCATCCATTACAAACCCGCATATATTTGCGCAAGAAAATTTGAAATTTGAAGCTCGCTACACGATCGGGTAAGAAAAAATCTTCTTCGTTATATGACATGAGCGATCATTGATTTCCACTTGCCTTTATAGGTTGTCGCTCCTAATATTTTCCTCTTGGTATCTCTAGCAAACCCGCTCCGCAATCCACCTGCTCAAGACTCTCAAGTAGATTTCGAGCTACTTCCCTCTGTCTCTCTTTCCCTCTATCCGTCCAGTGAGTATCAATTTCACCGAGCCGTCCTTCTTCATTCTTCATCTTCTTCTATGTGCCCTGTCCCTTCAGGACGTAGGCGATCATGGCTCCCCACGTCTCCCTATCCCTTGTGGCTCTTAGCATGTTTGCTCCTGTTGCTCCTGGCAACCCCCGTTCCGTCATTCACCTGATCAGGCCCTGCAAATATGTTATCCGCTGCCTTCCTCTGTCTCTCCTTCCTTCTATCTGTCCAGTCAGTATCAGGTTCTCCAGGCTCTCCTTCCTCATTGCATGTCTCAGGAACTTCACTTGTCTCTTCCTGATGCTCAGCATCAATTTCCTTTTTGTTGCCATTCTTTCTAACACTTCGTCGTTGCTTGCATGCTCAGTCCACGATACCCGTAGCATCCTTCTGTAGAACCACATTTCGGCCGCTTCCAGTTTTGTCCTCATTTTCGATGATATTGTCCAGCATTCACAGCCGTATTGAAGAACTGACATCACGTAGCAGTCTAGAACTCTTTTCTTCGTTTCTATTGAGATTTTCCTGCGTGTTAGTATTTTGCTCATCTTCTGGAACGCGTCCATTCCTATGCCAATTCGCCTTCGGATCTCCGTGTCGCACTTTCCATCTCCTGTTAGAACACTTCCTAGGTACTTAAATTCTTGTACTTGTTTGATTCTGTTATTCTCCACCTGTATTTGGCATTTTGGGTTGTATCTTTTGCTGATGACCATGCACTCAGTTTTCTTAAAGTTTATTTGTAGTCCCTTCTTGTCAATCTCCACTGCTACTTTCTGTATGAGGTCTTGTAGTTTCCTTTCCGTGTCCGCAATCAGCATTGTATCGTCCGCATATATTATGTTGTTCAGGTTGTGGCCTCCAATAACAAATCCTGGCGTGTCATCTAGGGTACTTGTCCCAAAAGCCTTAGTGATCTTTTCCTGATGCTAAGAATGTTTTTTTTTCGCGTGCGTTCTCTCCAAACCCTCGTCATTGCATACATGTTCTCTGAATGCTATACTCAGCATCCTTCTGTAGCACCACATTTCAGTTTTTTCAAGTCGTTCAGTATCTGCTATATTTAATCTTCTGTACCTGTTTGATTTTATCGCTCTCGACGTGCAGTTGGCATTTTGGGGACATCTTTTGTAGAAGAAGCATTAATTCAGACATGTGCAAATGATTCTATTTCGAACTGAAAATCCTATGGCAAAAATCGGGCACAATATTCACTTAGGAAGTTTGAAATTCACTCCAACATTACTAGGCAAGCACAGGCATTTGGGAATAGACAAAAGGTCGACCTAAAATAAGTACGCCCCCAAGAGACATCAACTGATGCAAAATGCAGTCCGAAAAATGAATATATTCAAGAACATATGTCAGTGTATATCATTCTGTCGATCTATCTAATTTTAGTTAAAATGCACTCGCTTAGAAGTTTATTTCGATATATCTGTCCGTCATACTTCTATCTATCTATCTATCTATCTATCTATCTATCTATCTATCTATCTATCTATCTATCACAGTCTCTGTTCATATCTATCTATCTATCTATCTATCTATCTATCTATCTATCTATCTCTGAGTCTCTGTTCATATCTATCTATCTATCTATCTATCTATCTATCTATCTATCTATCTATCTATCTCAGTCTCTGTTCATATCTATCTATCTATCTATCTATCTATCTATCTATCTATCTATCTCAGTCTCTGTTCATATCTATCTATCTATCTATCTATCTATCTCAATCTCTGTTCATATCTATCTATCTATCTCAGTCTCTGTTCATATCTATCTATCTATCTATCTATCTATCTATCTCATCGTCTCTTTTCATATCTATCTATCTATCTATCTATCTATCTATCAATCTCTGTTTATATCTATCTATCTATCTATCTATCTATCTATCTATCTATCTATCTCAATCTCTGTTCATATCTATCTATCTATCTATCTATCTATCTATCTATCTATCTATCTATCTATCTCAATCTCTGTTCATATCTATCTATCTATCTATCTATCTATCTATCTATTTATCTATCTATCTATCTATCTCAGTCTCTTTTCATATCTATCTATCTATCTATCTATCTATCTATCTATCTATCTATCTCAAAGTGTTTCTTTCTTTCTTTCTTTCTTTCTTTCTTTCCTTTTTTCTTTCTTTCTTTTATTCTTTCTTTCAAAATCGGTTTATCTATCTAATCTATCTATCTATCTCAAAGTGTTTATTTTCTTTCTTTCTTTCCTTTTTTCTTTCTTTCTTTCTTTTATTCTTTCTTTCAAAATCGGTTTATCTATCTATCTATCTATCTATCTATCTATCTATCTATCTCAAAGTGTTTATTTTCTTTCTTTCTTTCTTTCTTTCTTTCTTTCTTTCTTTCTTTCTTTCTTTCTTTATTCTTTCTTTCAAAATCGGTTTATCTATCTATCTATCTATCTATCTATCTATCTATCTATCTCAAAGTGTTTATTTTCTTTCTTTCTTTCTTTCTTTCTTTCCTTTTTTCTTTCTTTCTTTTATTCTTTCTTTCTTTTATTCTTTCTTTCAAAATCGGTTTATTTCTATCTATCTATCTATCTATCTATCTATCTATCTCAAAGTGTTTATTTTCTTTCTTTCTTTCTTTCCTTTTTTCTTTCTTTCTTTCTTTCTTTCTTTCAAAATCGGTCTATCTATCTATCTATCTATCTATCTATCTATCTATCTATCTATCTATCTATCTATCAGTCTGTTCATATCTATCTATCTATCTATCTATCTATCTCAAAGTGTTTATTTTTTTTCTTTCTTTATTTCTTTCTTTCCTTTTTTCTTTCTTTCTTTCATTCTTTCTGTCAAAATCGGTTTATCTATCTATCTATCTATCTATCTATCTATCTCAAAGTGTTTATTTTCTTTCTTTCTTTCCTTTTTTCTTTCTTTCTTTCTTTCTTTCTTTCTTTCTTTTATTCTTTCTTTCAAAATCGGTTTATCTATCTATCTATCTATCTATCTATCTATCTATCTATCTATCCTATCCATCTATCTCAAAGTGTTTATTTTCTTTCTTTCTTTCTTTCTTTCTTTCTTTCCTTTCCTTTTTTCTTTCTTTCTTTCTTTTATTCTTTCTTTCAAAATCGGTTTATCTCTCTCTCTCTATATCTATCTATCTATCTATCTATCTATCTATCTATCTATCTATCTAATATTGTTCAACCGGATCTATCTATCTATCTATCTATCTATCTATCTATCTATCTATCTATCTATCTCAAAGTGTTTACTTTCTTTCTTTCTTTCTTTCTTTCCTTTTTTCTTTCTTTCTTTCTTTCTTTTATTCTTTCTTTCAAAATCGGTTTATCTATCTATCTATCTATCTATCTATCTATCTATCTATCTATCTATCTATCACAATCGGTTCATTATCTATCTATCACAATCGGTTCATTTTCTCTCTCTCTCTCTTTATATATATATATATATATATATATATCAGCATGTAGAGTGGGTATAGAAGAATCCAAAGGAGTATCCTGTGCATACAGTGGTAGGATAACTACCTAAGAGAGCTTTAAACATCTATGTATATCGATACATATAGAGCAAATATAAGTAAAAATATATATTAAAAAAAAGACAGACACGTTCCTTCATGGTGAATATGAAGTATGGGCCTATTTCATGAGGACCATCATCAGCTTCCGTCTTTATTTGACATTCGTTTAAAATCCTTTATTAAATATAGACGGAAGTTGACGAAGGTTCGCCTGAAATAGGCCTTTACTTCCGATTCATCATGAAAAAACGTGTCTGTCTTAATTCTCCATGGGCTATGGCTTAGGAGTTATCGACCCCGAATCGGTCGTGTTTCGATCCCGACCGAAAGTAAACATATGCCTAGACATACTGATGAGCTGTGATACAACGAAACAGGCTTGTATGTGGATGACGAATATCTGTCAGTCAGTTAAGTGCCATACGTGAAACACGCTTGGGCGATCATGTCTCGAAAGAGACATAACTGACTGGGCAGAAGATTATATCGCAGTAGGTTGCTATTGCTTTCTGTGGTAGACTGGTTGCCAGCCAAGGCTATAGGACCCAATCTGTCCTGTTATTTAACCCATAACTGGAGGGAAGAGACGGATTAATACCTTTCCCAAGGGTATTTGCGCGTAAGTGAATGCAATGAATTCAACTGGAATTCGAACTCGGCTCCCCGACTTCTCATTCCGAGCCGATATCCACTACACCACAACGCACATAAAAAGAGAGAGAGAGAGAGAGAGAGAGAGAGAGAGAGAGAGAGATAGCGGACGCGATATTATTTAGTCATGTGATAGCCGACTAGTTAAAGTTGAGAATAAATTCGCAGTGAATAGTACAATTATACATACGTGTTTGTATGTACGTGTACGTGTGCGCATGTCTATACATGTAAGTGTTGTGTGTCTTCATGTTTATTTTTCAGGTATCACCTACCCGACTTACGTTTTTCACTGACATCAATCGCGACCTGCTTGACGCACCTGCATTTCTCAACTAAATCCTTTTCAAATCAACTTCGACTTCGTTTTTTTTTTACCCACACCTCCATTTTAATCATCGCCTTTTCATGCAGTTTCTCTAATTAGTTTAGGAACTGATTTTACATACTTCAATCGCAGGAATTTATTTATTTACGAACTTTCGTATCGATTTATTTACTTATATTTACAGCTGATCACTTTTTTTTTACACCTATTTTACTGCGATACCGGATGTTCGTTGTGGTGCAGTGGATATCGACTCGTAACTACAAACCGGGGTTCGAATTCCACTTGAATTCCTTCATTCACTTAGGCACAAATACCCTTGGGACAGGTATTAAACCGTCTCTTCCCTCCAGTTATGGATTAAATAAAAGGACAGATTCGGTTCTATAGCCTCGGTTGGTAACCAGTCTACCTCAGAAATCAATGGCAATTTACTGCGGGATAATCTTCTGCCCAGTCAATCATGTCTCTTTCGAGACATGATCACCCAAAGTGTGCATCACGTATGGCACTTAACTGACTGACACCCTCTTACATTCATATCACGCATCTCTTTCATTAATACCTGTGGCTCATCGACTCTTTTTTTTTTTTTTTCAATAATATCACCCCAAGCAAGGCGATAACGCCACTGATGCGCAGGGGGCTACGTAAGGGTAAAAAGAATGGAAAAGAGAAAGCCGGAAACCACATCCTAAACAGGGAACAAGGGATGAGCCTCTTCACCTGTTCAATAGATGTGGGTGGAATGTGAACCGGGCGATAGTTTAGTCTATCTACACCAACTGAAAAAAAATAAAAGAGAGTGAAAAGATTGGAAAAGAGAAAACAGGAAACCGCATCCTAAACAGGAAACAAGGGATGAGCCTCTTCACCTGTTCAATAGATGTGGGTGGAGTGTGAACCGGGCGATACTTTAGTTTCCGGTTTTCTCTTTTCCAATCTTTTCACTCTCTTTTATTTTTTCCAATTGGAGTAGATAGACTAAACTATCGCCCGTTTCACACTCCACCCACATCTATTGAACAGGTACTGGATAAATTTTACTAAATATAATGTGATTCACTTTTTATTGGAAATGTCGTATTTTATGTGCGTTGTGGTGCTGTGGATATCGACTCGGAACGACAAACCGGGATGCCGGGTTCGAATTCCAGTTGAATTCATTGCATTCACTTACGCACAAATATTCTTGGGAAAGGTATTAATCTATCCCTTCCCTCCAGTTATAGGTTAAAAAACAGGACAGATTCGGTTCTATAGCCTTGGCTGGCAACCAGTCTACCACAGAAAGTAATGGCAACTTACTGCGGGATAATCTTCTGCCCAGTCAGTCTTTCAAGACATGATCGCTCAAAGCGTCTATCAAGTATGGCATTTAATTGACTGACTGAATATAATATTTGGAAACATAATTAAAATTTGTACTGGGCATAAAGTAGGGGATCAGTTTTCTATTGTTATGAAGTAATAAACTCCATCTCTTCTCACTTCAGCTTTAGGCTAAATAACAGGACAGATGTAGTTCTATAGCCTTGGCTGGCAACCAGTCTACCACAGAAAGCAATGGTAACCTATTGTGGGGTAATCTTCTGCCAAGTTAGTCATGTTGCTTTTGAGACATGATCGCCCAAAGCATGTACCACGTATGGCCATTAACTGTCTGACTGACCTGTACATACCGGTTTCTTCTATGTGCCGTGTTCCTTCAGGAACACGGCACATAGAAGAAACACAGCCTTCCATATCTCCCTATTCCTTTGTAGCTCTGAACAACCTTCTCCATTAATTCCACGCCCTAGATCTACTTAAGTCTATCAAGTATGCCACACGTTGCTTTCTCTTGTCTCTCCCTCTCTTTATACGTCCCGTGAGCAACAAATTCTCCAAGCCCTCCTTCCTCACTACATATCTCAGAAACCTCAGCTGTCGTTTCCTGATGTATAGTTGAAGTTTTCTTTTTGTCGCCTATTCTCCAAAATCTTGTAGTTGCTCATATATTTTAATTCATAGCATGCCTAGCATCCTTCTGTAGAACTACATTTCGGCTGCTTAAAGTCTTTCCTTCATCTCACTTGTAAATGATATTAAAAAAGTGTATGAATTCATCTCCCCCTCCCTGACTTCATTTCATGATATTCGACTCAAAGAATAGTGTATAAATGTGAGAGATGAACGTAGGACTGGGAGAGGCAGCAAATGCCGTCTAACCTTGTCGGACTCTCTGACTCTGGACGGAGAGTAACGATACAAATCCATGCAGAAAGCAGGGAGACATCTCTGGAGTAATTAGACGAGGGTGTACGCGGAATTTCTTCCCGATCGTACGCGCTTGGAAGGTCCTCCGGTAAAATCGTCTTTGTGCCACATCACCCTTTTGTGTGAAGGCTCGGCAAATACCGAGAGAGCAAAAGCCGTAGCGGTCGTCCGAAAAAAACACAGCAGTGAGCTGCTGCTGGACAAGGTTTCATGTAACTCAACTAATTAATAGGGACATTACAACAATGTGTTAAATCGCAGGGTTGACTAGGCTCTTTTGCCTTGATTGGGAATGATTTATTGATTACTGATTTGTTATTTTATGACTTATCAATAGTTGCATGCGGATGTGCGTTGTGGTGCAACTGATATCGAGTCGGAACTACAAACCGGGGTGCCGAGTTCGAATTGCATTTTTGCCTTCACTTACGCGCAAATATCCTTGGGAAAGGTATTAATCCATCTCTTCTCTCCAGTTATTGGTTAAATAACAGGGCAGATTGGGTTCTATAGCCTTGGTTGGCAACCAGCCTACTGTGAGAAAACAAATAGCAACCTACTGCGGGATAATCTTCTGCCCAGTCAGTCATGTCTCTTTCGAGACATGATCGCTTAAAGTGTGTGTCACGTATGGCATTTATCTGACTGACTGAATAGTTTCTTTATATTTAAAGCCTAAGATTATTTTGGCTTGAACTTAGATCAAATACAGATAAGATATGGAGAGAATAGTAATATAAATAACAAATCAGCAACATTATTAATCTAATATGTTGCGATTTTATTAATACTTCATCGGGGAATCTTTATCTTTGATAAAACATTTCACATTTTCAATTGGAGTAGATAGACTAAACTGTCGCCCGGTTCACATTCCACCCACGTCTATTGAACAGGTGACGAGGCTCATCCCTTGTTCCCTGTTTAGGATGTGGTTTCCGGCTTTCTCTTTTCCAATCTAATCACTTTTTTCTTTTCTTTTTTTTCACTTGGAGTAGATAGACTAAACTATCGCCCGGTTCACACTCCACCCACGTCTGTTGAACAGGTTAAGAGGCTCATCCCTTGTTCCCTGTCTAGGATGTGGTTTCCGGCTTTCTCTTTTCCAATCTAATCACTTTTTTCTTTTTTTTTCAATTGGAGTAGATAGACTAAACAATCGCTCGGTTCCCACTCCACTCACGTCTATTGAACAGATGAAGAGGCTCATCCCTTGTTCCCTGTCTAGGATGTGGTTTCTGACTTTCTCTTTTCCAATCTTTTCACTCTTACGTAGCCCCCTGCGCATCAGTGGCGTTACTGCCATGCTCGGGATGATATGACTAAAAAAAAATATATATAAATGTTGTGGATCCTGGTGAGGAACCATACAAAATAATGAACAACAAAACATATTTGAGATAGAAAAATAGGCTATATTGAACGTAAATATACAAACTTGAACTAAGGTTAGTAATCCAGGAATACGATTCGTAAGGAATATATATATATATAAATATATATTTTAAATCAGATACTTTAATCCAAGTGAAAAAAGCAGGAAGGTAAATTCCAAAAACCCGATCCTAATTAATATTACAAATTTTATTTTAATATTAAAAAATGATACAGGAAGAGAGCTCCATGTAATAAAATATTACAGAGCAAATATAAATTAATTCAATGATGTTGAATGGCCATTTCGTAATGGTCATTCAACATCATTGAATTATTCCTTTTTTAATTTATATATATATATATATATATATATATATATATAAGTCTTTGAAATGAAGCCGTGCTGGAAATAGTATATCCGTGTAATATTATTCTAGCTAAGTGGAGCTCAGCGCTACTATGACTCTTGACGCGGTATTCTCTGTGTAACTTCGGTATCTCTCGGTAACTTACAGATCAGTCCCAATGTCTCTATCGGATTTCTACGGTTCTCTCTGTCCTTCTCCGTAACTCACTATGGCAGGAGTATATGTATACTCAAGCCGAGTCCATTATTGCAGAAATCCCACACAAATAAATTTTCTTGGGATTCGTATTTCATATTCATCATTCGCATGTTAGTATGTTCAGACTAAAATAATTAAAATAATATAAAATCAGCAATATTATTTGTTCCGATGTGGTGTCTCGGATTCAATATATATATATATATATATATATATATATTGTTAATTACTTGTTCTGATAAACTTTTCGCTACGCTACCGAGACTGGCTACAACGTCTCATCAATTTATAGCTGAATTAGCTAAATCTAACCGTGAGTTCTAAGCTAATAGTTGCTTCTTCTTGGTCAACTTTGACCTTCCAAAATTTAAGTTCAATGTTAATCGATATCTAGTGTCTTCCTGATTACTCTTCTATTGTTCATGCTTTTAACTGTGTTTCATTGTCACACATCAATATGGCTTCATTAAAAATATATTTTCATCCCCCAAACGACAAAACAAAAAAGAACAAAGCTGAATAAATTACTACGTAACTGTCGAAACATGAGGAAAAATAACAAGAGCAGAGATATAAACACCCTGAAAAATGGCTATAGAAATAACCGAGAGCGCTTGTGATGATAGAAATTGTGGACAATTTTTATATTCTTTATCTCCAACAAAACTGAAAAAATCTTAGGATACTTCTTCATGTGCCGTGTGTTTTTAGGATGTTAAGTGATCATGGACTTCCACTCGGTTCCACTCGGTTCTGTCTTTTTTCGCTCTCAATATTTTTTCTCTTGGTATCTCTAAATCCCGCTCCGCCAACCATTTACTCAGACCTAAGGGAATTTAATTTATTTATGTTCCAGAAATAATTCATTTTCAAATGGAAAAATATTCAAAAGCACCTGCGTATTGGTCTAATTTAATTATGACCAACAAATAAATAACAATATATATATATATATATATAGTCGTACTGCATTTATACTCTAGCCCCTAACCTGGATTGAGCACTAGGGAGGAATGGTAAACTTTAAAAAAACAAGTAGCTACTCAAGCATTTACGCATCGTTCATTCAGTAATGAATTTGAACCCTCTCGTCTACTGACGTGTATTTATATAGTATATAAAACGCTAAAGTCCGCGTTACTCTACCGATAGCCCATCGCTCAGAGGCTAGAATCGCTGACTGATGTCAATTCAGTCGGGTTTCTATCGTGGCTAGAAGCAATCAGATGTTAAACCGTACTAACGAGCTGTGATACAGCGTAATAGGCTTGTATGCGGATGACTATATATATATATATATATATTCATCCGCAGACAGATCTGTTTCGCTGTATCACAGCTCATCAGTACGGTTAGACCCCGATTGCTTTTAGCACAGGATTGAAACCCGACCGCATTGGCGTCAGTCGGCGATTCTACCTCTGGGCTCTGGGCGCTCGGTAGAAGAGGGCAGACATTTTAGCGTGTATATTATCATTATACATTAATCATTATATATTATCATTATATATTTGGTATACATATACATACCGTGATCAATTTTAATAATAATGAAATTTATATTAATAGGATCGGACTTTTGGGATTTATCTATCTGATCATACTTTTGGATTTAATATATATATATATATATATATATATATATATATATATATATATATATAAGCTGCGTTTGAAGATTGCATCCTAAAATATAAGGCCAATGCAGTTTCGATCCCAGTTCAAGATGAAAGGTACACTAAACAGGGAACAAGGGATAAGCCTCTTCATCTGTTCAATAGAAGTGGGAGTAGTGTGAACAGGGCGATAGTTTAGTCTGTATACTCCAATTGAAAATAAACCAGAAAAGAGTGAAAAGATTGGAAAAGAGAAAGCCGGAAACCACATCCTAAACAGGGAACAAGGGATGAGCCTCTTCACCTGTTCAATAGACGTGGGTGGATTGTGAACCGTGCGATAGTTCAGTCTATCTACTCCAATTGAAAATGTGAAATGTTTTATCAAAGATAAACGAAATAATTATAATTAAAGATTCCCCGATGAAGTATTAATAAAATCGCAACATATTAGATTGATAATGTTGCTAATTTCTTTTTTATATTACTATTCTCTCCATATCTTATCTGTATTTGATCTAAGTTCAAGCCAAAATAATCTTAGGCTTTAAATATGTAGAAACTATTCAGTCAGTCAGATAAATGCCATACGTGATACACGCTTTCGGCGATCATGTCTCGAAAGAGACATGACTGACTGGGCAGAAGATTATTAGTTGTTTCGATTAACTGGGCCAAGAGGCGGAAGTTACACCCTTTCAAAACAGGAATACCTACTCAATCACGTGTATCTACTAAACATAACATTTATAGTTCTAAGATACTCTTATCTTTGTTTTGAATATTTGCCTGTCGCTTTGCATGAGGGGAAAGAGACGATTTTCCACAAATTTCGCCAGTAAGAGAATTAATCAATTCATCTTGTCGCTCTCTACACTTAGACAGGATATTATAAAGTCGTAACCTGGCAAGTTGCCACCGTAAAAGCACTAACTGTAGTTTGATTTGGCTCGGCGTCACAGGAGATGAGCTTCATTTAATGAACGTTCTATTTGTTCCCTATAAATGATCAAACGGATCAACTTTCTGGCCATCAATAGGATTTACTTAGGGTAGCTTAGTTTGGAAAAAGGCCAATGTATCTGAGTGTTGCCCCCAGGGCCGAGGGTAGAACACGCCGACGCAGCTAATAAAGAGGAGTAATACAACCTATTACAAAAAAATCGTGACTTGCATATTTGCAGACCTATTCCTAAACCCGACCAATATCCCTGTTTTTAATCAATTATAAATACGTTTCTCTTCTTTACTAAAATATCCAGTGGTACCTTGTGTATGCGACCCCCGTCGTCAGCGACCACATGCTATTAACGACCGTTTTTCTATGCATGGAAAATTTGCTTATGTTAATTGACACCCAGTGAGCGACCTCTTCCAAACCGCGACCACCGTGCAGCATGAAAAAATAAAAATCACTGATCAAGCGAGCTCTTTAACAAAAATTCATTTTGGCAGTACAGTCCTAACTTCTAAATTAGAAGAATTTAAGTTAGTAATCTATTTCGTTTTCCTTTAATCTCAGCCAGAAACATTTTCTCGTTGTTTTATTGTAGTGAAGTGCCAAATTTTTATTATTATTTGTTTAAATGGTGGTGGTCAAACGGCGGCTGTCTTGTATTAACATGTACTTATTACATTTGATAAGTTAAAGAGATTTGTCGGTTTCTGTACCAATTTGGATAAATTCGGGCGTAGGGGAAAAATCACTTCTATGTGAAATTTAAATTTTCAATGTTTATCTCTTTCATTATTTTTAGTTTTTCTCAATCGTTTTTCTCTCTTTGTCTCCATTTCTCTCTCTCTCTGTCTCTCTCTCTCTCTCTACCCTGATCACTGTCGTTTTGTTTTCTTGTATGTCTGTTTATTTTTCCATAAATTATCGTAGATTCTCTTTTAAGAACAAATTTAAATCGTATCCATCACAAACTTTTCCAACGTACATATTTTGATAAGAAACAAGTGCCAACATCAATTAGAATCGAAGGGGCCACATTACAACCCCCCCCCCAAAAAAAAAACACCAAACTGATTTTTGAAGCCTACACCAGTGTGAATAAATAATTTTTATTTCTTTTGTTAACCATTGTAAATACGTTTTTAATGTTAAACAATAATTATGCTGAATGAATTTTTTCAAAGTTAGACAATCTTATTTTCTCATTTATTTATTACCAGATTACACAGTAAAATAGTAAAATATGTATATTCTGGAGAGTGAAATATACGATCGTGGGGAGGATAGGTCACGAGTCTTTAGTGAGTGACCACCAGCCGTATGCGACCAGTTTTTGATGGCAGTAGGGTTGGTCGCATACAACAGGTTCCACTGTATATCTAAACAAGTTTACGTACGAATCGTATATAAACCCGAAAATATATAATATGTTCGCTTTTCATCACAGTGTTCTTGACAAGGCCTAAAGGAGAATCAGTAATGTGATAGGTCCCTACTTGGCTGCTTAATTCCAGACGCTTTCTCACACACGGAATGTGGCTTCCCTCTGTCTGTCCTTTGTTTGCTTTCTCTTCGTTTTTGTATTCAAGTTTATGTGAGTGTCCGCTATTTTTATTATTACTGCGGACTCATATGTTTCTTCGTTTTCATTGAATAAATATATATATATATATATATGTATATATATATATCCCACTACCAAAGAAGAAATTACTACTAAAATTCCGCTAGCTTGACCCTATAAAACCAATATCTCCCAACCTCTTTTTTACTAGAGTAAATCTCTGGGCTTAGAATTTTTTCTCATTCTTTGTTTATATGGGGACTGAGAATGCATGGCTTAAAATGACATGGTGAAAATGAATATTTCCCGTTCAAGTTTTATCTGAATTTACATATATATATATATATATATATATATAGTTATGTCTTCAAGGCTGTCACAATGCGTTGAGTAAAATAAAGGAAGGTAAAGAAGTTTTTGGGTATTACGTATGTATTATTCATTAGTATTTCGAGATCAAAATCTCATCTTCAGAATGGCAGAGATGCGTGTCTCTGTCCGATTGGTTTCCTAGCCTTTCAAAGAATGGTCATTTTCATAGTTAGGGCCTTATATATATATATATATATATATATATATATATATATATATATATATATATAGCTACTGCTGTCATTAATTTTGCTGTGTGTTTATGTATGCGTGTATGTGTGTGATTTATAGTTGGGGCCTTATATATATATATCAGACAGTTTTTTCATCAGAAATGATTTTTCATATTTATAAATTTAACATTCGTCTGTGCATTGAATATTGCTGCCATGTCTGATCCGGTGCTCCAGCAATATATCTCAATATTCTTGACAAAATCCAACAAACGATATGCGATATAGAAGAAGAAGAAGAAGAAGAAGAAGAAGAAGAAGAAGAAGAAGAAGAAGAAAGACTACATTGGCTGTGTTTTGTGATGCAGTGGGTATCGTCTCTGAATGGGAAATCGGAAAACCAAGTTCGAATTCCAGTTGAATTCATTACATTTGTAGGGATAAGAAATTAAAAACTAAAAGCATTGTGGAAAAAACCCAACTAAGTCAGTGCGAAAGCAAATTCTGACTCCTGATTGGATTAAGAACAGCAAATTCTTATATGACGTATTTTCACGCCTAGATGTGAAAAGGCTCGCTGGAGCCGGCATCATGAGACGTTTCACTATTTAAACCACGACGCTAACCTGTCATAGTCAGTCATATGAAAATAGTAGCTGATATCATTTCACCATGTAAAGAAGAAACTTTTCTTTTCTTTTTCACTCCACGCCAACCCGGATATAGGTCACGCCACAGTTTCATTCGACCTCTTTTTCCGACGTCTTGTTCTTCATTTTCTCAACATGCCTCTAAAGAGGACAACAGCAACAACAAAATTGACGTGTCAAGTAAAACTTCTTTATTTGTTATGGCTTCTCTTTCACTCAACCTGTCGTGACCTACTAAAAAGAGGAAGGAACAAAGACTTTGCATTCTGCTACTACACAACCATGAACTCTAAACTTCTGGGGAAATTTTAAATACCCACATTACTACTAGGAACATTTTCTTCAACTTTTGATACTCATAATGTTATCATTGAACACGAACTCTACCCTTAACTTCTTAATAATGTTTCTAATTGCACATTAACTTCTACAACTCATCTTATTCTTTTTAAAATACATTTCAGTTTTAAAATGCAAAATGTATATTTTATTCTTAGACTATTCCACAGAATTCCACACATTCCAACCTGCTGACAACCAACCTTCTGATAACGATGAAAACCTTCTGATAATTCTTCTGATGATAATTCTGCATAAAACATGTAGAGAGTTTGGTTAAGTCTGACACAAGGCCGAATCAAAGAAACATTAACCATCTCCCTTCAGCTTTACATTCACTTACCCGTCTTTTCTCCATCTAGCTATGGAATAAATAACAGTAGAGGAGGGGAAATCTTCTGCCTAATTCGTCATGTCTCTTACGACACATGATCTCCCGAGCGTATATCACTTGTGGCACTTAACTGACTAGATTGGTAGATAGACCTCATTATTTTATTGTTAAAATAGATAGAGGTAACCGTAAGTTCATTTCAAATATATTTTTTCGCAGTTCTCGTCTTTGGAACTCTCTTCTGGTTCTTGCTTCCGTGTCACTTAAAATTCTTAAAAATTTAAATACAATATCAATCATTATCATATGTCTTCTGAAACACTGTTCTTTTATTCAATTTTTTTTTTTTTTTGCTCAGTAAAGTCTTTTACATTGCTAGTAACCTCTTAAGTCTGAGTGGCATTATCGCCTTGCTGGAGGTCAAACGATTTTTAAAAAAACTTCTCTCATGGACGATTCAAGCAATCTGACGTTATATATTTCGTCTTTAAACAAAACTGGACAAATAGCAAGTCTGATAAATTCGAACAAATTTTCAGGTGATATAAAATATGACCAGATGACTAAAACATGTCATGATTTTTTGTTTCTGTTGGGGACGCCCGCGCCTATTCGGCTATACTGGACTATTCCATTACTATGTAAAGTAATGGTGGCATCTACGTAGGAGAGTGTGCCGAGCAGCCGATCGACAAGTCAGTCGTAGACTTCCGGTGACGACACGGAAGTCCCCATTGCTCATACTACGTCTTACGACGGTTGAGACGATTAATATTTATTCTTGTATTGGATACTAATAACCTTTGTAAATACTATTTTCACGGAATACAACAATTAACCTATTCCTGTTGTTGAGTTATTTATTCTTACTCACGACACAACAGTGTGGCGACGAAGATTGTCGACACAACAGTTTCTTTTAATCATATCACCCCAATCAAGGCATTTTACTGCCACTGGTGCGCAGGGGGTTACATAGGAGAAAAGTTATGAGAAAGAGTGACAGGTGATAGGGGGCATCAGGAAGTGGGTAAGAGAAGGATGACTGTGACCATAAAGTGAGGGATCAGTTTATATATTGATTGTAATGTAGAATTGAACCCCATTTTATACCAACATTATAATAGCATAGAAAATTTTTTTCTTTTTATATATCATATCGCCCCAAGCAAGACATTTTACTGCCACTGTTTTGCAGGTGGTTACATAGGAGGAAAGTTATGAGAAAGAGTGACAGGTTATAGGGGGTGTCAGGAAGTGGATAAGAGAAGGATGAGAATACTGATGAGAGTGGAGTGGACGGAGAAAGGAGCATGAGAGAACGATGACTGTGTCTATAAAATGAGGGATCCCTTTATATATTGAGTGTAATGTAGAATTGAACCCCTACTTTATATCCATATTATAATAGTATAGAATTTTTTTTTATAATCATATCGCCCCAAGCAAGGAGGTTTACTACCACTGATGAGCAGGGGGTTAAAACGAAGCCAAGAGGGCGTTTGCTACCAGAATTAGACATCCTCTAAGTTTGGCTCCAAAGATTACTGGCGTCTCTGCAAAAGCGTGTTCAGCAGGAACAAGACTTCAATACCCCCACGAATCAATGAATTTGAAGTTCTCACCTCCCCAGCCGACAAGGCTGAATGCTTTGCCCGTAGATTCTCAACCAATTCGACACTGGACTCGTTAGGAATACCTACACCAGACTTCCCACCTAGAACTAAGGCTCAACTAAATAACGTCCACATTACACCCTCGCTGGTCGCCAAGATAATTGCACAACTTGACCCACACAAAGCGAGCGGCGATGACGGAATCCCAGTCATAGTACTGAAGAAATGTGCCCCTGAACTCTCCTCTGTCCTCTCTAAACTCTATAACCTCTGCCTATCTGCTTCCTGCTTTCCTGCCTGTTGGAAGTCCTCCTGCGTAGTTCCTATATTTAAGAATTCTGGCGAACCCTCAGACCCCGCCAATTACCGTCCTATTAGTCTCCTTCCAATCTTTGGCAAAGTTTTCGAAGCCATTATCAACGCCGAGGTGATTCAGCATCTTATGGCCAACGGGCTTCTCTCTGACAAACAGTACGGGTTTCGCTTCACCAGGTCTACTGCTGATATGCTAACGACCATTACCGAGTACATATACCAGGCACTCGACAAGAATGGTGAAGCCCGAACCGTTGCCTTGGATATCTCCAAAGAATTCGACAGGGTCTGGCATGCTGGCCTCTTGTGCAAACTGCGGAGCTATGGGATAACTGGACATCTGTTTGACCTCATCCAGTCTTTCCTCTCTAACCGCACATTGAAGGTGGTACTAAATGGGCATGCCTCCCAAAACTACCATACGAACGCGGGCGTCCCTCAAGGTTCCATCCTAGGTCCCACGCTCTTTCTGATCTACATTAATGATCTCGCCGACACCATTAGATCCCAAGTTGGCATGTATGCCGACGACACAACAATCTACTCTCGCATCGATCAGAAACCAGGTCTGGACGACAAAGTGAACCTCGCTGCCGTACTTGAAAGGGTCCTCCAATCCGTAGTGGCCTGGGGGAGGAAATGGTTGGTAAATTTCAATGCCTCTAAAACAAAGCTGTTATCAACTAACCACCATAGACAATCGCATTTACCTCCCATTAGCATGGGACAGGCTAGCCTCCCAGAGAGTAAAATACTACGCCTCCTTGGCCTTACACTCTCGGCGGAGCTCAAATGGAATGACTATATTGAATCCATTGCCAAATCTGCGGCTATGAAAGTCGGCTCCCTGTGCAGGGCCCGGAAATTTTTCCCACCTGAATCTATTCTGCACATATACAAATCTACCATCCGCCCGTGTATTGAATATTGCTGCCATATCTGGTCGGGTGCCCCTGCTGCTCTCCTTGGGCTTCTTGACAAAATACAAAGGAGGATCTGAAACGTGGTTGATACTGACTTGGCAGACCGGCTGCAACCACTCTCTCACCGGCGTGATGTGGCTTCCCTGTGCCTCTTCTACAAGTACTTTCATGGCTTCTGCTCCGATGAGCTTAGATCACTGGTGCCGCCTAAGCACGAATTTACACGAGATACTAGATTAGCAACTAGGTCCCACCCTTTTACAGTTAAACAAATAAGATGTAACCGTAAATTCTACTCCAACAGCTTCTTTTCTCGCGCTTCCCGCCTGTGGAACTCCCTTCCACAAGTCTGCTTTCCCGACAGTTACAATCTCCAGGTGTTTAAATGTAGGGTCAATAGACACCTCCTATCACACTAACTCCCAACTATTCTTAGAACACTCTCATCTACCCAACCCTCATTCTCGGTATCCTTTACCCGCCTATCACCCACCCTCTGACATTTCCTATATTTAATCAGCCTTTCTCCACTCTACGTAGCCCCCTGCGCAGTAGTGGCAGTGACATGCCTTGCTCTGGGTGAAACGCGTATAAAAAAAAAAAAAAACATAGGGAGAAAGTTTTGAGAAAGAGTGACAGGGTATAGAGTTTGTCTGGAAGAGCGACAGGCTATAGGGGGTAACCTAACATGCTATTTGAGATGCTGGCCTAATTAATTTAAGTCGTAGACTATAGCCAGCAGGAAAGGACTAAATTTACATTTCAACAAATCTTACTACTCATTTACAACCACAGTTTACGTCAATTTCTGCTGTAAAATTAGTAGCAGCTGACCCTGGAAATATCGCTCACCAAATAATGATGCGTTCAATTTCCAGGAGCCAGCAAACCTAATCTTAGGCTAATCTAAGTTCACACGAACGCGGATGAGCCTATGATTCATGTCAACTACCAAATGGAAACTTAACCCGACATCGATTCTCTTAACTAGAATTCGGTCGAGGTGGCTGGAACGCACCACCAATGACGACCGGCACCAAATCTTCAATAACTCACTTAGGTACTCACACTTATAGACAAGATTGAATTTGCCTATAAAGTTCCAAAATGGCTTCACATCTAGTTTGTTAGGACCCGATCTATGCCCTATCTATGTTGGGGTCCAAGACTGCATTCCAATCACCCGCTGAAAATACCGGACGAGACATCGTTAAAAACGGATTGATTCGTCGAAACAAATCAGGGCCATTGGAATCATAATCATCAATAAGCTGAAGAAACTTATCCTTCATGGTAACATTCGCCGGATCTGCGAAATCAGCAGCACAAGTTGCATTCAAAACTTGGTCACTTGCCACGAAGCACATCTTGAGCGTCCACAAAAACATACTGAATAGGAGACAAACATTTTCAACAGTATATATTCACGGTCGCATGTTGAAAACAGGGTCTACTGTACACGACATACATCTGCACCCAGTGGCTCAATATGGCAAGACTTAGAACTTCGGCAATTAATACTAGCCAACCAGAGAGCCATGATCAGTCTGGCGGTCTACATTAAATCCGAAGTAAGGACGTCGATGATCTATTTATTGAGCCTTGACATAGCTTTGTGTGTTAGTCAGTTTTGCCTTCTTTGGTGGGGATTTTTGTATGTGAGGTTCTCTTTAGGGTGGTTATTTTGGATCGTGTAGTTGGTAAAGATTTGTCAATATATATATATATTTAGTGTATCGAGGCAGCAAATAATTTTCGAAACATATGCTCTTAAATATAAGAGACAATGAATGTCTATTATGTTTAATCATGAGCCGTTCTAAACGTCGTATTTTGGCTTTAATTTCAGTTGAAAATAAAGACAAATGTTGGAGAATTTTTGTCTTTATTTTCAACTGAAATTAAAGCAAAAATACGACTTTTAGAACGGCTCATGATTAAACATAATAGACATTCATTGTCTCTTATATTTAACAGCATATATATATATGTGTGTGTGTGTGTGTGTGCGTGTGTGTGTGTGTGTGTGTGTGTATGTATAAAGAGGATAAATAAGGGAGAAAAAGTGCCTTTAATCTAACATGTTTCCCTTTAACAAGCTTCTTCAGAGATCTTTTTGAACCGAATTAAGCATTATTAGTGGTCGAGCGGTCTAAGACGCATCAGATCAAGTGATGGCTTTTCCTATGTTGTTAACGCTTGCAGGTTTGAATCCTGTTAAATGACACATAGTTTTATTAAAAAATGTCTAAAAATATCCAGAGCGGTAGAGTCATATATATAAATATATGTTTTAATTAAAAACAGAATATCTACTCAAATACGTCTATCTATAAAAAGAAAAACAATATTCAAACAAATAAATTAAATATGCGGGATGTTCATCAATTTCGTAAATTGCCGTAACTTTTCGTAATATTGTCTGTTTATATATATATATATATATGTATATATATATATATATATATATATATATATATATATATATATAAACTTATTAAACTTATTTACAAATGGAACTTTGTGTGTGTCTGTGTGTGTGTGTATGTGTATGTGTCAGTTACCTATAGACTCCGAAATGGCTGAACCGATTTTCTTGAACATTTACACACGTGTACTATAAACGTCTGCAAGTGTTCTTAGCTAGGTCTTGTGTCGAGGTACCCCAGATAAATATCGAAAATCGATAATCGAAAAAATCGGGTTATAGAAGGAGTGGTCCGATTTTAATCAAATGTGATACACTCATAGACAAAGACATAAGAAACGATATTCAGAAGTTTCAAGGTTGCAGTTCTTACAATAGTGCAGAAAATCGATAATATATATATAAAAGGTAAGATGTTTGTGTGTGTCTGTTTATTTGCCTGTATGTCTGTATTTTTCAGCCCTTTTATTTTAGTTTTTGCTTCGGGTACTTAATTGTAGTTCTTAGTCTCAGTGATGATACCATTTACTCAGAGGACTTATTTAGCCTTCAAAATTCAGTTTCCGACGAAAAACACTCATTTGATATCGATACCAGGAAATCAAAATTTGATTTACATCCATTCATTTTTCTTTCAGTCTACGGTTTCGCTTTAACAACTATTGCTTTTTATTCTTTCGTGCCAACGTCCAAAGAGTCTGAGCTCCAGGACCAAGGATTAGTTTTAAAGCTTTCGTTAAAACCGAGCAACGCCGGGCTATGTGCTTGTTAACTATATTGCTCTTTTCTATCTCATTTGATATTAACTATATTGCTTATTTACTATCTTACACTAGGGCAGAAAACCGATAATATATACCGGGTCTAACCAAAATTAGTTTTTCATCCCTTTTAGTTTAGTTTTTGCTACGGATTTGGCTCTAAGTAGGTATAATTGTAGTTCTTAGTCTCAGCCATGATTCTATTTACTCAGAGGACTTATTTAGCCTTCAAAATTCAGTTTACGACGAAAAAACTTATTTGATATCGACAGCAGGAAGTCAAAATTTGACTTACATCCACTCATTTTTCCTTCAGTCTTTATTATAATAGTGCGGAGAGACTTTTATAAAACTATTCACTTTTAGATTGCAAGTTAAGCAGCAGGAAAGCGTTGAAAGATTTTAACTGATTTATATTCTAATTTTTTTTTTAACGTTATAGAACTTCTTTGTTATATGTGCTGTCCACTTAGGATGAATGCTTTCATGACTCTCCACAACTTGTTTTCCTTTGCAGCTGTTAATAATTTTTAACTTTCTGTTATTCCTACTAAATTCTGTTTCGATTTTTAGATGACTCAAGCTCACTAAGAACGTTCGGCTCCTTTTTTTTCTGTCTTTTGCCCTCAACCTGTGAGTATCAGATTTTTCAAGCCATCCTTTTTCATTATCCTTAGAAATATGAACTGTCTCTTCCTGATATTAAGTATAAGTGCCCTTTTTTTTATTTCCATTTTATCTAAAACTTCGCCGTTGGTCTTTGGTCCATGGTCTTCTCAACATTCATTCAGTTGTTTGAATTCTTTTCTTCGTCATTGATGTGATTGTCCAGCACTCACCGAAGGAGAAATATCACATAATAATTTTATTATCCTATTTCTTGTTTCAAGCAAAGTTTTTTTTTTTTTTATTTCTTCTTACTCTGCTTAGCTTTTGAAATGCATCTTCGGTTATCACAGTACGCCTTCAGATATCACTTTCCGTCAGTCAGTCATTTAAGTGCCGTGCGTGATACACGATTTGGGCGATCATATCTCGTAAGAGACATGACTGTCTGGGCAGCAGATTATACCACAGTAGGCTGCCATTGCAAGGCTATAGAACCCAATCTGTCCAGTTATTTAACTCATAGTTGGCGGAAGAAAAGATAGATTATAATAAATTAATATATTAGTGGAGGTAAATCTAGTACTTCATAACAATAAAAAACCGATCCCCCACTTTATGCCCAGTAGAAGTTTTAAATGTTTCCAACTATTATATTCATTCAGTCAGTTAAGTGCCATACGTGATACACGCTTTGGGCGATCATGTCTCGAAAGAGACATGACTAACTGGGCAGAAGATTTTCCTTCAGTAGCTTGCCATTGCTTTCTGCGGTTGACTGGTTGCCGACCAAGGCTATAGAACCCAATCTGTCCTGTTATTTAACTCATAGATGGAGGGAGAAAAATAGATTATATTACATTATTATATAAAGTCTAATTAGTGGGGGATCAGTTTATTACTTCATAGAAATAGAAAACCGATCCTCTACTTTATGCTTAATAGAAGCCTTAATCATTTTTCTAATTATTATATTGTAAGTCAGTTAAGTGCCATACGTGATACACGCTTTGGGCGATCATGTCTCGAAAGAGACATGACTGACTGGACAGAAGATTATCCCGTAGTAGTTTGCCATTGCTTTCTGCGGTTGCCAACCAATGCTATAGAACCAACTCTGTCCTATTATTTAACCCATAACTGGAGGGAAGTGACGGATTAATACCTTTCCCAATGGTATTTGCGCGTTAGTGAATACAAGGAATTCAACTGGAATTCGAACTCGCCTCTCTGATTTGTAGTTCCGAGTCGATAGCCACTTCACCACAACGCACTCGGTGAAAACACTTCCCGGATATTTAGATTTCCGTAACAGTTTGATTATGGTATACGAATCTTTGTTTGGTAAAAATTTTAATCTCTTTTTTAAATTTTTTTATTATATTGTAGAATCAGTATTATTTTAAACTCGAAGAATGTTTTATAGTTTTTGTTTATTACAGATTTTTTTATCATATGCACATATCTGTAAAGTTGGGAGCTGTTTAAATGTTTTGTGTAAAGTTTTCGTCCTGTTCATCTGACGATTTTGATTTATGTAAAATACGACGGCAATGAAGTCAGTCGTAAATTAGTGTGATCTCCAAGGTACAGTCGGTTTGATGCACCATATAAATTACCACTAAGGAACTAATTATCATATTTATTCCAGAAATAATGCAAAAATAGTTCGGTTTGCTTCAAGACCTCAAAACAAGAAATACCATTTTTGTGATCAGAGCGATCAAGAAAAAAAGTGCTATGCCCATGTTTCGTCACTTCCATGAAAACAAATTCTTCAAAGATATTTTGGTTTGTTTTTTGTCCTGCTAACATTCGCTTCGCCAAAAACAGGTTTATTTCTTTATTTTTCTCATATTTTGCTTTATTTTATTTGCTTGTCGTTATTATTCATTTACTGTAAATTCAATTCTATTTTTTCTTTAATAAGGTATTTCCAGAAAATCAATGTTAATTAGCGTCTCTTTTATGTTTCTGGGTGCTTTGAAATGTTTTTGCTAAGAGGAGATTGGACGAATTCGCCTGAGCAAAGATTTATGACAGCTGCCATGTATATATATATATATATATATATATATATATATATATATATATAAACATGGCAGCTGTCATAAATAAGTTTATATATATATATATATATATATATATATATATATAGTGGTAGACTTTGTAAACACTAGCTACTCCGGCATTTACGCACCGCTATATATATATATATATATATATATATATATATATATATATATATATATATATATATATATATATATATAGCGGTGCGTAAATGCCGGAGTAGCTACTGTTTACAAAGTCTACCAGTATATATATATATAGTGGTAGACTTTGTAAAAAGTAGCTACTCCGGCATTTACGCATCGCTCATTCGATAATGAATTGGAGCACTCTAGCTACTGGGCGTGTTTATACGCGCTAAAAAGCCTGCCTTCTTCTACCGGACGTTCGTGGCCTAGGGGTAGAGTCGCCGACTGACACCGATTCGGTCGGGTTTTAATCCTGGGTTAGGAAGCGGCCGGAGTCTAAGCCGTACTGATGAGCTGTAATACAGCGAAACAGATCTGTCTGCAGATGACTATAATATATATATATATATATATATATATATATATATATATATATATATATAATAAATTATGCTTTAGAACATGTTTAAATTACAATCTACTACAAAGTGTACATTTTGTTTCGACATTGTGAGGACAATGTCACATCAGGTAGTAAACGCTATTTTTGAAAATAGATGGAAATTTCCTTTCTTATATTGGTAAAATTTTTGTTTTGCGAGGGTAGAGAAAATAAGAAACCAGAATAGGGAATTATAAAAGTGACACTGAGGATATTAAAATCAAAAGGAGGAAAACGGACGAGAAGTAGAAAGAACTAATTTTTTAATGTTTTGAACGTTGTTAATATTTTCTTTGTTCCTTATTCTTTTGTAAATATATATGTGTGTGTGGAGGCGAGGGTGGACAGGTACATTAAATTCTATTAAGACATCAAGAAAGCACAATGCATTATTGATCTTTAATTATTAGTTATTTAGTAGAACAGGATAATTTTAAAATAATTTCTTGAAAATTTTTGTTATTTAATCTGTTTTTGTCTAACAAAAAGTTATCATTTATCTATAGTATATATATATATATATATATATATATATATATATATATATATATATATATATATCACGAAATATAACACCCAAGGTTTCTCTATTTTATCTGAAGATGCAACAGTATAATATATGTTAGTGTAATGATTATCGGCTAGAAATATCTGAATTGTCACAGGCATAAGCGAGATCAATGGACATGAGCTATTCAGGAGCGAAAAGTGCCGTCAATTTGCCGCCATAATCTCAGGAGAAGCGCTCCCGAGGACAATGGTAGAAGGCGTGCGGTTTCTTCTAGGTCAAGGGTCTACCGGTGTCAATCGGGCCAATCTACCCAGCTCCTTCTGAACATCCTGTCGTGAGGGATAGCAATACTAATGAAAAAGAACGTATACCCATGTTTTATAGATTATACAAATGCGTTTCAGTAAGTATGTCGCAAACAGCTGTCTGATCTGTTTGCTAACCTTCACAGTTCGCAAAATACGTATGGTATTTTATTTGGCACACTGGGAATCAGTCGATACTGATGGGGTATCGACTTGCGTGTCATTCTCATTTTTAAATCACGCATTTTGACATATTCGACAATATTGGTTGTGGTGCAGTGGGTATCGTACAGCTGTTGATGTGCCGAGGCGTGATAAATTATAACAGAGACATCGTTATATTATTACTGATTTATTTAACATATATACATTATAGGAAATACGTGTGTTGTTCTAAACTATGCTAGGCGTGAAGTGAAGTGATACTTAAATACTCCTACGCTAAGGGGTTACAGATATTACGCGTAGGAAAATAGTTCCATAATATTACTACATCCCCCTTACCAGATAGAAAGAAAAACAACTTTTTTTTGTAAGGAAACTATAAGGCCTCCTACAGGAGGTAGCAGAGAAAGTAACAAGAAAGGACTACAAATAAACTGCACGAAAACCAAATGCATGGTCATCAGTAAAAAGGGCAGCTCAAAATGCCAAATACAGGTCGGGGATAACAGAATCAAGCATATTTAAATATGGGAAGCGTTATAAAAGAAGACGGAAAGTGCGGCACAGAGATCCGAAGGCGAATTGGCATGGCGAAGGAAGCATTCCAGAAGTTGAGTAAAGTATTAATAAACAGGACAATTTCGCTAGAAACTAGGAAGAGAGTACTGGATTATTTAATGTTATTTAATGCCAAAAAGGTAGGATCTTAAGGTTTTTTTTTAAATGTTCGGTTATAGTGAGAAGGTTGATTTAGTCAGATTTTAAATGAACATTTTTGGTTTTTATTTTTATTTTTTTACAAAACTGAAAATGTCTTTTAGTTTTGTATTTAAAGATATTTTGCTGAGAATAATTTTATTTCTTCAAAAATGTGTTACGGTAATAATTTTTTTTTTCAAAAATATAATATTGGTAATATTTTTCCTTCAAAAATGTATATTTTTCTATAAAAGTTTATTTACATATATATATATTTCTATAAAAGTGTATTTGTATACTTTATTTGACTCCAGTTTAGGGGTTAACTATTTGCCCATAGCTGGGACCCTAGCAGGTGCTACCACTCCGGGTCAGGGTGGACCTCGGAACAACAGCAATGAAGGTGTGGTTCCATGCTCCCCACAACCTCTCAATTAGATGCCTTGCTGCCGGATGCACTTTACCGTCATGCTCAGGACTCCTTAAACTAAGAGAAATTTCTAACAAGTTAAAAGGAAAAAAATCGACGTGATGGCAAACGTTCAGTTGTGGATAACAAAGACATGTCAGCAAATTAAAATAAAAAAAAAACATGAAAATAACTTAAATTTAAAAAATTTAAGCGAAAATGAAATCAGCACCAAATCAAACTGGACATGAAAGGATGAAAGAAGAAAGAAGACCAGTGTCCCCCACCCTATGGGATGAAGTTGAGACCACTAATAGTGAACACCATTTGAAACTATGCAGACTTCATGAATCAGCGCATATGCTGGGCAAAAAAAAAAAAAATTCCTAAGCCGGCCAAACATAGAAATGAGTATCATATGGGAAATCACAAAACGGATTGCTTGAGGAAATCATCAGCTTCAAAGATTGCAATATGAGCTCTTGTAAAAAAAAAAAATTGTTAAGAAGACATTACAATTATAAGACCCCAAAATTATATAGCATCGAGAACTAGTATCGCACATGGAATGAGATTGATATACCCTAAAGTTTTCGGTTCGAAAGTCATAGAACCTGAAGAAGACTGGAGGGTACTACGGACGAAACATCGTAAACATCCATTAAAGATGAAGTGAATAGTTCGAACCGCGCAAATTTTACACACACACACACACACACACACACACACACACACACACACACACACATACATATATATATATATATATATAATTATGAATTAAAAGTACAGTGAGACACGAAAATTTTCATGTTTCGAGATTGCTATCTCGTCATCAGGCAATGTTGGTTGTGAAAATGATTGACATTTAAATATAGAAAACAATCGGTTTGTATATGGGAAGATATAAAATTTATGTGTGTGTTGCTTTTAACTAATCAGAACAAATATTTTCCCTTTTTTTTTTTTTTTTTACATTCCTAACGGTCAAAGTGTCAAAAATCTCGAAACATATAAATTTCCGTGTCGCAATGTATTCTTAATTTATTATATAATTATATGATTATATTATGCTCTACAGTATTTATTGTATTGAGCACTTTTTATAAAAAAGTAAATGGCAGGAAATATATATATATATATATATATTACTTAACGTCAAGACGTAAACCCATATTTGAGTTCTTCCATTAATATTAGTTATTTTCCGAGGTGTAAAAAGTAAAATGATGTAATTTAAATGTGAATTTGTTTTTAAACAGGTCTTTTTTGTGAAAGGGTTCCTTTTTTTGTGAAAGGGCCCCTTTTTTTGTGAAAGGGTTCCTTTTTTGTGAAAGGGTTCCTTTTTTTGTGAAAGGGCCCCTTTTTTGTGAAAGGGTTCCTTTTTTGTGAAAGGGTTCCTTTTTTGTGAAAGAGCCCCTTTTTTTGTTAAAGGGCCCCTTTTTTGTGAAAGGGTTCCTTTTTTGTGAAAGGGTTCCTTTTTTTGTGAAAGGGCCCCTTTTTGTGAAAGAGTTCCTTTTTTGTGAAAGGGCCCCTTTTTTTGTGAAAAGGTTCCTTTTTTGTGAAAGGGCTCCTTTTTTTGTGACAGGGTTCCTTTTTTGTGAAAGGGTTCCTTTTTTTGTGAAAGGGCCCCTTTTTTGTGAAAGGGTTCCTTTTTTGTGAAAGGGCCCCTTTTTGTGAAAGGGCCCCTTTTTTGTGAAAGGGTTCCTTTTTTGTGAAAGGGTTCCTTTTTTATTGAAAGGGTTAAATCAAAACACAGAAAGTCATGTCAACAAACCCTGTTGCCTTTAGTATACGCTATGAGCATTAAAATCTTCACACACTCTTCCCTCGTTATGCGACCGGAAATTTTCATCTACCTCTGATTCTAAATATAAAATGTCGTATTTTCCTCCCGCTTTGCTTAAAATTTTCTCCTTGCTCAGATGCTCCGTTCTTGATAATCCCTGGCTTGTCTAATTGGCCCCCTCTTTCGATTTTTCTGGACTAACACGATTCATTTTCTATCTGTGTGAAGGCGGTCAATGGTAACATAAAAATACACATCTATTTTAAGTCATTCCGTAATAAAGAAAGATTAAATATCTAAAATTATTTATAAATGGAACTTATTCTCTGTGTGTGTGTGTGTCCGTTACCTATAGACTCCGAAACGGCTGAACTGATTTTCTTGAAAATTTACAGAGTTGTACTATAAGTGTTCTTAGCTAGGTTGTTTTGTCGAGGTACACCCGATAAATATCGAAAATCGATAATCGACAAAAATCGGGTTATAGAAGGAGTGGTGCGATTTAAATCAAATTGGATACACTTATAGACAAAAACATAAGAAACATATTAGTGCAGAAAATCGATAATATATATATATATATATATATATATATATATATATATATATATATAAAAGGCAAGATGTTTGTGTATGTGTCTGTTTATCTGTCTGTATGTCCTTTATACAAATCCACAATTTTTATCCGTTTCTTACCAAACTTCACACAAATATTCTTTAGGCTGAGTCTGAGCTCCAGGACCATGGATTAGTTTTAAAGCTTTCATTACACCCGCGCAACGCCGAGCTATACTGCTAGTTTTTTTTATATTAAAAACAAATAAATCCTAAACGATGTCAATACATGCAAGTACTGATTCTTCATTTTATTTTCGTAATTTAATTTGTTGCTCTGAAATTACTTAGATTCCCAAATGATCCACAAATGATCCAGATTACATTTGACAGAACATTTCCTCTATGTCTTTATATAAAGAGAATTATTACCGCAAGAGCAAATTTCCATGAAGGCTTTCAATGTTTGTTTAAATTAGTTGGTTTAACGACATTTCAACTTTTCATTGGTGATTTAATAATCGCTTAAATATTTCGAAAAAAAAAAAACTCACAAAGAAAACTTTAATTGCACATCGTTCTGATTTGAACTAGACTAACAAAAATCTTTACTTAAATGGGACTTTGTCTGTGTGTGTGTGTGTGTCTCTGTGTGTGTTCGTTATCTATAGACTCCGAAATGGCTGAACCGATTTTCCTGAAAATTTACACAGTTGTACTATAAGCGCCGGCGAGTTTTCTTAGCTAGATTTTATGTCGAGATACCTCCGATAAATATCGAAAATCGATAATCGAAAAAATCGGTTATAAAAAGAGTGGTCCGATTTTAATCAAATTTGATACACTCATAGACAAAGACATAAGAAACGATATTCAGAATTTTCGAGGTTGCAGTTCTTACAATAGTGCAGAAAATCGATAATATATATATATATAAGGCAAGATATTTGTGTGTGTGTGTCTGTTTATCTACCTGTATATCTATTTTTTCAGCCCTTTTATTTTAGTTTTTGCTTCGGGTTTGGCTCTAAGTAGGTATAATTGTAGTTCTTAGTCTCAGCCATGATACCAATTACTCAGAGGACTTATTTAGCCTTCAAAATTCAGTTTACGACGAAAAAACGTATTTGATATCGATAACAGGAAATTAAAATTTGACTTCCATCCATTCATTTTTCTTTCAGTCTACGGTTTCAATTTAACTGGAAACAACTATTGCTTTTTAGTCTTTCGTGTCAACGTCCAAAGTGTCTGAGCTCCAGTACCATGGATTAGTTTTAAAGCTTTCATTACACCCGAGCAACGCCGGGCTATACTGCTAGTGTATGTATAAGTCCAGTTTAAAGAAGAATCGAAGCATAATATCGATTTGGTTTACACAAGATTAAAAAAAAACAACTTAAATCCTGTTGTAAACTAGAGAAAAAAGGGCAGGCATTGGCTCCATACAAAAGAAAAAAAAAGCAAAAACAAAAAAAAACAAGAGATATATGTTCAGTTTAACCAAGAATAAAAATGGTAGACGCAAAAACGGATTACACTAGAGCAAAAAAGGCAGGTTTCATATTTGATTATTTAAAGGCAGACATAAATTCAGCTTACGCAAGAATAAAAATGGTAGATACTGATGCAGTTTACACTACAGTAAAAAAAAGACAGGCTTCACTTTATTTAGAGCGCCGATCAGATTTGTTAAATTGGCCTTGTGCCAAACATAACTGAACACTCCACATTTAAAGTAATCAGAAGTTTGAACAACATCAAAGTATAAAAAGATCTCTTCTTTTATAGTATGAGATTTATTAATTAAAACATTACATAAATTCTGTTATTATTGAGAATTGTACAGGTTGTTGCAACAAAATCCGACACTTGACATAAAGAAAAGGAAATAGGCAATAAAAACAAAAGTTATATATGCAGAGACACGACAGTTTATTTAGCGACAGTTAGAGTTACATACTACATTATTTTTCAATGTAACATCCGGCGGCGGCGACGACCATCTCAAGGCGGGCGTGAAATGAGTCACACACTTTGGTGGTCATGTGCTTGTCCATAGCGGTGAACGCCTCGACGATGGCAGCTCTCAGAGAGTCGACCGTGTTGTGGGTGTGCTTGTTGGTCTTGGCCTCAATCACACCTCCAGAAGAAATAGTCAAGGGGGTTGTAATTGGATGAGGAGGGCGGCGACATGTCCGTCGACCAGTAGTGAGGAACATTGTTGACGCCTGGGTCAGACGACCCAGGCGTCAACAATGTTGACAAAAAAACAACAAATTTGTTTTTAGTGATTCTCATACGACTTTACGTGTGTGCGTTTTATACTTTTTGGTCTTGTGTGCAGGTAGTCCTGGTGGAAGACGTAGGTGCGTCTAGTGGTGATCTCGTCCATCCAGGGCTTCATCATGTTCCTCAGCACCTCCTAGTAAGTCTCAGTGGTAACTTTCAGGCTCTTCTGAAAGAAGAACGGAGGCATGACGTCCCCCTCTCTGGAGATGATGCCAAGGACTATGGCGGAGGAGGGAAGCTTCGTATGCTTCACGACGTTTTCTTTTGCCAAGTGTCGTATTTTTGCTGCAACATTCTGTATTTTAAAACGAAATAGACAATAAAAACAAAAGTTATATATGCAGAGACATGACAGTTTATTTTGCATATTATTTTTTAGTATTTTGTACCGAAATTTGTTTTTAGTGATTCTCATACGACTTTACGTGTGTGCGTTTTATACTTTTTGGGGGGCTTCAGCTATTCAGCTGGAAAATATAGGATTTTCTATCCTATAGCTTCATATAGGATTAAAAAAAAAGACAGATATAAGTTCATTTTACGCAAGAATAAAAATGGTAGATATAGGTACGGTTTGCAGTTTAGTAAAAAAGGCAGGCATAAGCTTCATATGAGATTTTTAAAAAGGCGGATATATGTTCAGTTTATGCAAGAATAAAAATGTTAGACAAAGATGTGGTTTATACGAGTATAAAAGGCAGACATTAGAAGCGGTTTGTAAAGTGAAAGATTAAAAAATGGATTCCATTTAAACAAGTTACACAAATGGGTATTAATTACAGGATTAGGTGCAATATGAACCAGTCAGACAATTTACCAGTTTTACGAACAACTATTAAAGAGAGACTTGAAGCAACAGAAATTTAGACAAAATATTGGAGGCCACAAATTGAATAACATAAGGTATGCAGATGATACGGTGCTGATTGCAGACACGAAAAGGAACCTACAAGATCTCCTACAGAAGGTATCGATGGAGAGTGACAAAAAAGGACGGCAAATAAACTTTAAGAAAACTGAATGCAGGGTCATCAGCAAAAAGTGCAACCCTAAATGCCGAATACAGGTGGGGGATACCAGAATCAAGCAGGTGCAAAGATTTAAATACCTAGGAAGTTTTCTAACAGGAGATGGAAAGTGCGACACAGAGATCCGAAGGCGAATTGGCATGGCAAAGGACGCGTTCCAGAAGCTGAGTAAAGTACTAACACACAGAAAAATTTCACTAGAAACAATGAAAAGAATGCTGGATTGCTATGTGATGTCGGTTCCTCAATACGGCAGTGAATGCTGGACAATATCATCGAAAATTAGGACAAAACTTGAAGCAGCGGAAATGTGGTTCTACAGAAGGATGCTGCGGATATCGTGGACTGAGCATGCAAGCGACGATGAGGTGTTGGAAAGAATGACAACAAAAAGGAAATTAATATTGAGCATCAGAAAGAGACAACTGAAGTTCATGGGACATGCAATAAGGAAGGAGAGCTTGGAGAACCGGATACTGACTGGCCAGATAGAAGGAAAAAGAGACAGAGGAAGGGAGCGGATAACATATTTGCAGGGCCTGATCAGGTGGATGACGGAACGGGGGTTGACAGGAGTAACAGGAGCGAACATACTAAGAGCCACAAGGGATATGGAGACGTGGAGAACCATGACTGCCTACGTCCTGAAGGGACAGGGCACATAGAAGAAGAAGAAGAAGAAGATTAACGGAAGATCTAGGTGCGATATGAACAAGTCAAATATTCAACGGATTTACAAACTGATGAAGAAGAAACTTGAAGCAACAGAGATTGAAACATATATCACATCTACGTCTTTCTTAAATACTTTTGAGACAGACGTAGGTGCGATAGGTGTCTAAAAGGTAAACATAAGGTCGCTTTAAAATTAAGATTGATTATTTTTTTTACTGTTTGTCAACTCTTTGCAGATTATTTAAGACCAGAAAATATTTTTTTTTTTAGATCAAATATGTCTTTTTCAAGACAGAAATGATTTCATGTGAGTTGAATGTGTGTTGTGATGCAAAGGATTTCGGCTTGGAACGATAAATCGAATGACCGAGTTCGAATGCCAGTCGAATTCGTTTTACACGTAAAAATTCTTGGGGAAAATATTAATACGTATCTTTCCCCACAAGCTATAGGTTAAATAACAGGACAGATTGGGTTCTATAGCCTTTTTGGCAACATGTCTACCGCAGCCAGTAATTGCAAATTCTTCTTCTATGTGCCCTGTCCTTTCAGGACGTAGGTGGTCATGGCCCTCCACGTTTCCTTATCCCTGGTGGCTTTTAGCACGCCTTTTCCTGTTGCAACACGCAATCCTCGTTCCATCATCCACCTGATTAGGTCCTTCAAATATGTTACCCGCTGCTTTCCTCTGTCTATTTTCCCCTCTATCTGCCCTGTTAGTATCAGGTTCTCCAGGCCGTCCTTCCTCATTGCGTGTTCCAGGAACTTCTGCTGTCTCTTCCTGATGCTCAGTATTAATTCCCTTTTTGTTTCCATCATTTCTAAGATCTCATAATTGCTCACATGCTCGATCCATGATATTCGCAGCATCCTTCTGTAGAACCACAGTTCATTTGCGGGAAAATCTTCTGTCTAGTCAGTCATTTTTTCCTTCGTGACATGATCGCCCAAGCGTGTAACACGTATGTCACTTAACTGACGGAATGAATTAAATATACAATTTCTACTTATTAGTCCAGACTTGAGGGGAGAAAGGAAGGATTTGTAAGGATTTCTATCACTCGTGTTAATGAATATAACGAAGCTGAGAGAAACTGGAACACTGAGTTCGATTCTTACTTCCTCGTCAATATCAACTGTACATCTAAGTTCATCACATAGGATTACCAAGTGGTCACCCACCAAGGTACTGTCCAGGCTTTGATGTTCGTATGAAAAACGGTAATTTAATATGAAATTACCGTAAACCTACTTAGAGTTAAGAGAAAAAGGTAGACATAGGTCTATATTCAGTCAGTTAAGTGCCATACGTGAAACACGCTTGGGCGATCATGTCTCGAAAGAGACATGACTGACTGGGTAGAAGACTATCCCGCAGTAGGTTGCCATTGCTTTCTGCGAACGACTGGTTGCCAGCCAAGGCTATAGAACCCAATCTGTCCTGTTATTTAACCCATAACTGGAAGGAAGGGGCGGATTAATACCTTTCCCAAGGGTATTTGTGCGTAAGTAAATGTAATGAATTCAACTGGATTTCGAACTCGGCCCCCCGATTTCTCGTTCTGAGCCGATATCCCCTGCACCACAACGCACATAAAAGGTGCCGTTTACACAAATGTATTAAAGACAGGTTTAGGTGCGATATGAACGAGCCAGACGTTCACCCGTTTTACGAACAATTAATCAAAGAAGGATTTGAAGCAACAGAAATTTACACAAAGTATTAAAGGCAGATGTAGGAGCGATATGAACAAGCCAAATATTCACCATCTTTACGAACAAGTGATGAAGAAGAAACTTGAAGCAACAGAAATTTACACATATATCGCACCTACGTTTTCTCTAATGCTTTTGTGACAGACATAGGTGTGATATGAGCAGGCCAGATATTTACCAATAACCGATGAAGAGATTTGGGGTAAGCAACATAAATCTAGACAAAAGTATTACAGACAGATATAAGCGCTATATGAACCATCCAGGTATTTATTGGGTTTACGAACAACTGATGAAGAAGTGAATTGAAGAAACAGAAATGTGGGTCTACAGAGAGATACTGAGCATACCATACAATGAACATGTGAGCAACAACGAAAAAATGGAAAAAAAGTTCTTATATTTAATATCAGAAAATTAGTCAGTCAGTTAAGTGCCGTAGGTGATACACGCTTGGGCGATCATGTCTCGAAAGAGACATGGCTGACTGGGCAGATGATTATACCACAGTAGGTTGCCATTACTTTCTGCGGTAGACTGGTTGCCAGTCAAGGTTATACAATCCAATCTGTCCTATTACTTAGCCCATAATTGGAGGGAAGAGACAGATTAATACCTTTCCCAAGGGTATTTGCGCGTAAGTCTCTCTCGCACTTCCCGCCTATGGAACTCGCTCCCGTATTCTTGCTTTCCTGACGGCTACGACCTCCAGAAATTTAAAAGCAAAGTTAATACTCACCTACTAACCACTGGACTCTAGGTCTCTCCCCTCCCCTGTATAATCTTCACTTTCTCTCCGCCCATGTATCTGTCATTGCACCCGCTTTCTCAGCTTTCTATTGTTCCTTTCTAACTAGCTTGTACTCCTCACTCTTTTCTAATTAATCTTTCTACATTTATGTAACCCCCTGCACATCAGTGGCGTTTCTGCCTTGCTCGGGGTGAAATGATTAAAAAAAAAAAAAAAAGTGAATGCAAGGAGTTCAACTGGAATTCGAACTCGGCTCCCCGATTTCCGTTCCGAACCGATATCCAATGCACCGAAACGCACAACCAATATCAGAAAGAGACAGTTGAAGTTTCTGCGGCACTTAATGAAGAAAGAGCGTTTTGAAAACCCGGTACACACAGAATAAAATAAAGGCAAGTGAAATAGATGAAATCAACACAGCCTATTTAATGAGCCTGAGTTAATGGTCAGCGGGAAAAGGTTTAGAAAAAATTAACAAAAGGAAAATATATTTTTAGAGCTACAAAAGACAGAAAACAGTAGAGTGCCATGATCATCTTTGCCCTTAAAGAAGACGGCACGTAGAAGACAAAGAAAATTCAAGTGTCCACAGTGAAATGGTTGTTCGTAGATACCTCTAGTCAAATCGATAACAAAACAGCATAGTATGAATAAAAAATGTTCCAAATTAATAAAACAAACTTTTTCCTTCAAAATGTTGGTCCTTACGTATTATCGGGAGGACCTTTGATTTTTACTTTTTCTTTTTTTTCCCCGCTTATAACACCAAGGAACTGGAAAAATCAGGCTTTCATCACCTCAACGTCAACCACAAGTACAACTTTGTGGATTCGAACACCGGGGCTCATACGCAGACAGTGGAACGCCTATGGGGATCGACAAAGTGGCGAAACAAGAAGCACTGTGGCACTGCACGTCACCATTTGGAGTCGTATTTGGCCGAATTCATGTGGCGGAAGCATGTTGCCTGTACTGATGTCTTTGAGTCACTTTTGGAAGCAATTGCGACGTTCTGGCCTCCGGAATTACAAATGTAATGTTATTTTATTGTTTTAACCGTTTCAATAAATAATTTACTTTAATTTTTGAGTCATTTTTTTAAAGGTCCTCCCGATAATACGTAAGCACCAAAATGTTTATATTATTTAAGAAAGTTCAAAGTAATTTTTAATCATTTTAAAATCTTTTGATCCTTTCTAACATTTTCGAAATGTTGTCAGAAGGTTTTGTTTTGATTTGAGTTAGCGGTTAAACAAACGTTACGACTGTTTTACAATGGAAACCTAATGATTGCATTACCCACTTTTTTTTTTTTGGTGACAAACACATCAATTTGGAAATTCTAGAAAAAATCAAATAAATGTCGGATCTCAATGAAACTTTCAGTACTCATTCACAAATGAATGAAACTATTTTTGAAATTATTAATTGTAAAAAATCTTGATAAAAAATGTTCCAAATTAATAAAACAAACTTTTTCCTTCAAAATGTTTATATTATTTAAGAAGAAAGATCAAAGTAATTTTTAATCATTTTAAAATCTTCTGATCCTTTCTAACATTTTCGAAATGTTGTCAGAAGGTTTTGTTTTGATTTGAGTTAGCGGTTAAACAAACGTTACGACTGTTTTACAATGGAAACCTAATGATTGCATTACCCACTTTTTTTTTTTTGGTGACAAACACATCAATTTGGAAATTCTAGAAAAAATCAAATAATTGTCGGATCTTAATGAAACTTTCAGTACTCATTCACAAATGAATGAAACTATTTTTGAAATTATTAATTGTAAAAAATCTTGATAAAAATATATTTTTATTTCTATTAACTCACCTTCACGTAAATCCATGAAATTTTAATAAATTTTATATTGATGACTAACTTTTGTTTTATTAGTTCAACGCATGACTCATTGGGGAATATAAATCATCTATTTTTTTAATTTTAAGTTTGCAATCATCATCCGAAAACCTTGTCCGAAGAGTAAAATAAAAAAAATGCAATAAAACTCTGATATAATTTAATTTGATAAGCTTTTAATTTCTGGAATAAATAATAACTATTGAGGACATTACACTCAGAAGAAAAAAAATTCGATTAATAACAAAATTTTAAAAGAATTGTTTTCATTTTTTAAATTCTTTTATTATTAAATAATCTAATAATATATAAAATTTTTAAAATATTTTAAAAATTTTCAAAGAATTGATTGCGAGTAGACTTTTTACTTAAGGACTGATGATTATATTGCCTATCTAAAATTGAAAAGTTTCATAAAATCGTTTTGCAGAAGTATTTTAAATTAATTTTAAAACATTTTTGTTTGTGAATATGTTCATTTCGATTAAGTACAATGTTCCATTTGATTAAGTACGATGTTCCATAGAAGTCATAAAATGTTTCCATAAAAATTAAATTAGATATTTTTACCTTGCCTTAAACTCAATGATAACTTATTAATAAATAATATAATATACCTTAGTCCGGCTATTTGAATCTCCTTCTTTCTTATTAAATTAAAATTATTTTAAAAGAAATTTAAATTTTCAAATATTTATTTATTCAGAATGCATTATCAAATGTCTGGCTATAAATCTAAACTAAAATTCTATAAAATATTATATAATTACTGAAAGTATTAAGTTAAACTTTAACTTACTATTTCGTTAAAAAACCCCTCCAAAAAAAAAGGAATTAAAATTTGAAAATTACCTTAGTCCGGCTATTTGAATTTCATTCTTTCTTATTAAATTAAAATTATTTTAAAAGAAATTTAAATTTTCAAATATTTATTTATTCAGAATGCATTATCAAATGTCTGGCTATAAATCTAAACTAAAATTCTATAAAATATTATATAATTGCTGAAAGTATTAAGTTAAAATTTAAACTTACTATTTCGTTGAAAACCACCTCCAAAAAAAGGAATTAAAATTTGAAAATTTTATGTCTTTACATAATTGAAATTTTAACCCGTGTGGTAACCACACTTTTAGCATTCTTGACAAATTCCAGCTGTCATATCTTTCGTCATCCCGATAACGCAGATAACAGACGGCTACCGGAGTTATTTTTTTTATTGTAAATTTCTAGCAGTAAGCAATTATTACTTGATTGAAATCAGAGTAAGGTAAGTTTGTGTTTTAAAAATTGACTTAAAAGACTTGTCAGCAAGGTATATTTTATTTTTGCAAGATTTTTAAAACAGAAATTTGGTTACTGTTTACGTACTGTTTACATAATGTGTCGATCAAACAAAAATGGTGAAAATTTTAAATTTTACTTTTTTAATTAAATTAAAATCAATATAACTTTCGTTTAAAATACACCAGCGTATTTTTCTTTCTGGACTTAAAATTTAATCTCTTGGCTTTCAATTAAAGCTAATTTTAAAGCTTGAAGATAACTTATTTATTTTTAAAATTTAAATTAAGGTCGAAAATGGGTGGAGTTACCTACAACGGTAACGTTTCTTATCCGACGACCCGGTATACAGTTAGCATTTACTAAGCCTCACTGAGAGATTTGAAAACTGTAGGGAAGGTGATTCAGCAGATGTGCAATCGAGAGTCCATTTTATTGACTTTAACGGTGATTTGCTTTTTTCTGAACCCAATAAAAAGAGGGCGGTTAGGGTGGAGGAATTCGCTAGAGGAATCAATTTAGGGTACTGAGAATTTTCTGAAATAACTTGGAACGTTGGCTACGTTCAGTTTCTCATCTGATAAAAGCCGATATCAAAGAAAAACAGCACATTTACATTTCTCGTAAACTTACCTAGACAGTTCGAACAAATTTTTTACAGGAGACTAAAAATAAGTATTTTATAAGACTATGAATCGTTGAAAGACTGTCTTGGTAGAATTGAATAATACAAAATAAACATCGAGTCAAAGGAAGATTCAAACATCTCAAAATAATTTCTTTTCATGAAATCGAAAATAATTATTTAATTATTTTGAATTATAATGAATAATACAATATTAGTGACTATTATAATGTTGGATATTATAATATTTATTTCACTATGATATAATATTATAATATTTATTTTACTATAACTTAATATTATATTTATTTTACTATAATATAATATAATATTTTACGAAAATAGAATATTATCTTTAGTTTACTATATTATAATATTATAATATTTATTTTTCTATAATATAATATATTTACTTTACTATAGTATAATATTATAATATTTATTCTACTATAATATAATACTATTTTACTATAATATATTTATTTTACTATTATATTATAATCGTTATTTTGCTATAATATAATATTATAATATTTTACTATAATATAATATATTTATTTTACTATAATATAATATTTATTTTACTACAATATAATTTATATTTATTTTACTATAATATAATATTATAATATTTTACTATAATATAATATTATAATATTTATTTTAATACGATATAATATTATAATATTTCACTATAATATAATTTTATAATATTTATTTTACTATAATATAATATTATAATATTCATTTTACTATAAAATATTTACTTTCGCATAATATAATATTATAATATTTATTCTACTATAATATAATACTATTTTGCTATAATATATTATTTTTCTTATAATATTATAATAGTTATTTTACTATAATATTATATTATAATATTTTACTTTAATATAATATATTTATTTTACTATAATATAATATTATAATAATTATTTTACTATAATATAATATTATAATATTTAACTATAATATATTATCATAATATTTATTTTACTATCATATAATTTATATTTATATTACTATAATCTAATATTATAATATTTTTTCTATAATATAATATTATAATATTTATTTTAATATAATATAATATTGTAATATTTTACTATAACATTATAATATTTTACTATAATATAATATTATAATATTTATTTTACTATAATATTATATTATAATAATTATTTTACTATAATATAATATTATAATATTTAACTATAATATTTTATCATAATGTTTATTTTACTATCATATAATTTATATTTATATTACTATAATCTAATATTATAATATTTTTATATAATATAATATTATATTTATTTTACTATAATATAACATTATAATATTTTACTGTAATATAATATTATAATATTTATTTTACTATAATATAATATTATAATGTTTTACTTTAATATAATATATTTATTTTACTATAATATAATATCATTATAATTATTTTACTATAATATAATATTATAATTATTTAACTATATTTTATCTTAATATTTATTTTACTATCATATAATTTATATTTATATTACTATAATCTAATATTATAATATTTTTTCTATAATATAATATTATAATATTTATTTTACCCGTATTTTTCACTTTTTTCTACATCATTTCTTCCATCGGTGTGGGTTGGTTAGATTAATATTCTAATAATCTCTATGACGTTGATAAAATCCACAAATTAACAAGCGAAGGTAGACGTTTATTTGGCAACTGATAATGCGCATTCTGTCAGACTTGAGGAAGATAGTCAAGATAGTCAATATTTTCAAAATAAAATTGGCATTAATAAACCAGTGTCAGACTTGTCACGACATATTGAACTTAAATATTAACACATGTTTCTAGTGGACATAAGGTGGGTTTCTAATAAAATTGATATTGTCCAAGTGATTATGGTCAACATTTCAAGATATATATATATATATATATATATATATATATATGATAAATTATATTTTAGAGCATGTACATAATTGTACTATATATATCCGCTACAAAGGTACGTTCGTTTCGACATTAAAACTCCAATGTCTCATCAGGCGGTGTGCAAAGTAATGGAAATCCTCCTTCCTTATATTTATTTAGTTTAGTTTGAGGTGTTGGTGGGGGTTAGTGATATGGGAATAAATCTCTAACCGTTGGAATATTTGGAGAGTGTATTTTTAATGTCGAAACGAACGTACCTTTGTTGCGGATATATACACACCTGATCAAAATTTTAAGACTACATAAAAATCTTTAAAAATAAATATTTTTTACGGATAGATTTTAAACTCCTCCCACTTAAGTTTACCAATACTACAATCTAAAAGGTTATGGAAACAAAAAGCTATATTCCAAACATTTTATTTAGAAATTTACATTTTTATAAAATGAGGCGATTTACACTTGATCAAAATTATAAGACCAGAGACAAAAATTCTACGAAATTGTACAAAAAGTGTATGAAAGTGTATGAAAACATTCAACAACCAAAGTTAATAATAAGTTCTACCTCCACTGCTTTTGATGACTTCAAAAATTTTGTCGGGCATGCTAGAAATAAGCGTTTCCATTAAGGTGCGAGGGATATTGCTCTAGCTTCTGAAGATGGCTTCACGAAGTTCATTTTTTGTTGAATATTGTTTGCCATTTCGATAAACATCTCTTGTCATCCATCCTCAAACATTTTCAATTGGGTTTAAGTCTAGTGAGCATGCAGGATGTCCCAAGAGATGGACCCCACTTTCTTGTAGAAAGGTCAAGGTCCGTCTTGCATCATGGATTGCAGCATTATTCTGTTGGAATTATCCATCCATCCCCGCACAAACGATGGCCCTCCATAATCAAAGATGCTTTTTGTAGCATGCTAACATAACTAGCCGTTGTTTGACGACACTGCACCACCTGGAGCTCCATCGTCCCTCTGTAAGAAAAGGCACCCCATACCATTAGGGACCCTCCACCACTATGAAGTGTGGAGAAAATTTCAGGAGGCATGTTTTTGTTATGCCAATATCATTGGAAGCCATCAAGACCATCTAGATTGAATTTTTTCACATCAGAAAACAGGACTTTCTTCCACTTCACAACGTCCCGTGTTTGGTATTCACAACCAAACTTTAAGTAGTCCACCTTGTGACGTGGAAGCAGCTGAGGAATTGTTTACGCTTTTTATTTACCATGCCTTTTTGTCGTGTCGTCTGATGGTTACGGGGCTGCAATCAACATCTGTGACTGCCTTAATTTGACCAGAAGAAAGTCCCCCGTCTTTCATAACAACCCGTACTTATTCTCTTACTCAATGCAGTAGAAATGTTTTGGGTCCTACCAGAGGATTTTGCTTTTCCATAATTCTCACTGTTCTTTAGAAAGTTGCAAATCACAGTTTTACTGCGATTTACCTTAGCTGCGATCGCCCGCTGCGACAAACTTTGTTAATGGAATTTTAGAATTCGAGAACGCTCAACTTTGGTAAGTTTGCTTGCTTGAGGCAATTAGAGATTAGCAATCACTGCGTAAAGGTGTTACACCTTTACGCAGTGATTGCTAATCTCTAATTGAACTAAAAAACATTGGAATTACCATAGATCTAACAATTTCTACCCCTGGTCTTATAATTTTGACCATGCGTAAATCGCCCCATTTTATAAAAAATGTAAATTTCTAAATAAAATGTTTGGAATGTAGCTTTTTGTTTCCATAACCTTTTAGATTGTAGTATTGGTAACCTTAAGTTAGAGGAGTTTAAAATCTATCTGTGAAAAAAAAATTCTTTTTAAAGATTTTTAAGTGGTCTTAAATTTTTGATCGTGAGTGTAGAGTATACTTATGTACATATTCCAAAATATAGTTTATAATAAATATTCACAGCTCTATATATTATATATCGAACACTATTTTAAATTATTGTTTTGGACGTTGTAAGAATTCTTTCTTCGTTCTACATTCACTCGGATATATATATATATATATATTTGAATATTAAGAGTTCACATTGGACATAAGGTAGAGGATTGGTTTTCATTTGATATTAAATAATAAAACATCTATCTATCTATCTATCTATCTATCTATCTATCTATCTATCTATCTATCTATCTATACGAAAGTATACTCCGTTATAATCTGAGAAAAACACAGTAGGAATATGTATAAAGAAGACAAGATGAAAACTATATTTTTCTCGCTTACGCGTTTCAACCCGTGGCAGACTTCATCAAGGTAAAAAGTTCAAATGAATTTTATTTTAAATAATGTATTTATAAAGATATATTTTTGGCTATTAGAAAAAACGCTCATAAATATTCATAAGTTTAACTGTAAATATTAATCATTTAAAAACTTCGTTGTTCCTGTTTAAAGATTATATTTTGTGCAGTATAATGTCATGAGATATCAAAAAGAGAGAGAAATTAACCATTTTCATTGATATATTTTATGTTTTTGTTGCGTATGCTGGTCTGCGAAAATATTGTTTCCATTAGGAAATGTGAAATTGGGAGAAAACCAGGGAGTAGATTATTGTTCTGGTAATATTTGATGGCGGCGCTCTTGAGAACTTTCGTAAATTGCTCTCTTTTTTTATGAATATGGCGTTTTGTAGGTCGAAATTGTAGTCGAAATTATTTCTGCGTATCACAAGTGTGTGAGTTAAATAATGTAAACTTATTTATAAATGGAACTTTGTCTGTGTGTGTGTGTGTGTGTCCGTTACCTATAGACTCCGAAACGGCTGAACCGATTTTCTTGAAAATTTACACAATTGTACTATAAGCGTCTGTGAGTGTTCTTAGCTAGGTTTTGTGTCGAGGTACCCTCGATTAATATCGAAAATCGATAATCGAAAAAATCGGTTTATAGAAAGAGTGGTCCAATTTTAATCAAATTGGATACACTCATAGACAAAGACATAAGAAACGATAGTCAGAAATTTTTGAAGGTTGCAGTTCTTACAATAGTGCAGATAATATATATTATCTACACCATTGTAAGATATTGTAAGATTATTAGTATAATATAAAAAATCGATAATATATATATTTAGAAAAGAAAGATGCTTGTGTATGTGTCTGTTTATCTGCCTGTATGTCTGTATTTTTTCAGCCCTTTTATTTTAGTTTTTGCTTCGGGTTTGGCTCTAAGTAGGTATAATTGTAGTTCTTAGTCTCAGCCATGATACCATTTACTCAGAGGACTTATTTAGCTTTCAAAATTTAGTTTACGACGAAAAAACTTATTTGATATCGATACCAGGAAATCAAAATTTGACTTACATCCATTCATTTTTCTTTCAGTCTACGGTTTCGATTTAACTGGAAACAACTATTGCTTTTTAGTCTTTCGTGCCAACGTCCAAAGAGTCTGAGCTCCAGGACCATGGATTAGTTTTAAAGCTTTCATTATACCCGAGCAACGCCGGGCTATACTGCTAGTAGATTTATAAGGTCTCTTTCGTGTTCATAGATATTTTTTTTTAATCTTCTGCATGTTTCTCAAATAAAGAAGAGTTTTGGCAACTTATTTTATATATGCCTGTATTTGAGTTATTATTATCATGTAAGTTTTTTTTTTAGATTTGCCTATATCCTTAATAGATTTTGAAGTGGTTGTTACTATTTGGATGTTGGGCAAATTTCGTTTTAGGACCAGAAAGCTAATATCTCTTATATACGCAAACACACGCAAATAACTCTTATTTTTTTCACTTGTTTCAATGTCAATAACTTTCTTCTGAAATTAAGTACCGAAAAAAAATCGTGTACTAATTTCTGCAAGGACTTTTCTGTAAAGGAAGTAAATAGGCCCAAATTTTCTTCCTACGCCTAAAATCATTCAGCAGCGAATGACTCTCACTAAGCCGGTAATGGGCTGATAAAAAGAGCGAGAAGAAATCCGATTTTTCTGGTCGTTAACATAAAAAAAGTTCAGTTTCTTTAATATCTAATTGATGATTTTAGTTCAGCATATACATTTACACGAAAATAAGACTATTTTGGAAAAATCTGAAGGAATATTAGTCTTCGGGTCCTAAAACGAAAATTAACCGGATGTTGTTTAGATAAGTTGTTCTGGTTATTGGATGTTATAGAGTTGGTAGGCAGTATTATGTATCTGTTATTGTTTAATTTCTTATCGTAAATTATGATGTTTTTTGTTGCAGTTGTTAATTGATATGGATTTTGCAGGTTTTGTATGTGTTTTCTATGTATGCCTCGTCATTAGATAGATATTGAGGCTGAAAATTCTTAATACTTTTGAACAGAAATCTATGATTATACCAGATTTGATCTTAGAAGAATGGTTTGAATGGAACTTGACCAGGTTGTTTTTTTTTCTTGGTAGCTTTTCTGTATATGTCAAAATTGAGTTCGTGTTTGCTTCCGTGTAAGATGATATTTAGGAAAAGAAGAGTCCAGTTGGTTACAGTTTCAAAGAAAAAATTCTATTGTAGGTTCAAAGCTGTTGAGTTGTTTGACAAGATATATGATATTATATTAATATTTTATGTATATAATAGGAGGGAGTTGTCTATGTCTCTGAAATAGGAAAATTTTGGTGCGTTGTGGTCCAGTGGATATCGACTCGGAACGACAAATCGAGGAACCGATTTCGAATTTCAGTTGAATTCATTGCATTCACTGACACGCAAGTGGTGTAGTGGATATCGGCTCGGTGAGCCGAATTCGAACTCCAGTTGAATACCCTGTATTCACTTAAGCACTGGTACTCTTGGGAAAGGTATTAATCCGTCTCTTCCCTCCATTTATGGGTTAAATAATAGGATAGATTGGATTCTATAGCCTTGACTGGCAACCAGTCTGTCTCAGAAAGTAATGGCAACCTACTGCGGGATAATTTTCTGCCCAGTTAGTTGTGTCTCTTGCGAGACATGATCACCCAAAAGCGTGTATCACGTATGTCACTCAACTGACTGACTGTTGGGGATATAATGTTTTTGAGTAGGTCTGTTTCAAGAAGTCAAAGAATAGACAAATAAGGATGCCCCTGACAGGCGATCCCAAAAGGAACCAAATATTTGGCTGCAGAAGTGGTCATTGAAAGTAAAGAGACATTGCTTTGTGATTAAATTGTATAAGTTTTTATGCTTTTATCTGTAGGGAAATGTTGGTGGGTTGGTTGTTTTGTGGCATATCAACCACGGCGGGTCATTTGTTGCCAACTAAATTTTTATTTATTGCTGGTAATAACTTTTTCTTTCAACAATTTATTGTTGCTTTTTTTTATATAAGTTTTGTGTTTAGTAATACTTTTCTACTTTTCGAGTATCAAGATCCATTGGGATTTGTTTTTAAGGGCAGGGTCCCGAAGTCCTACCCTGTTATTTAACCCATAACTGGAGGGAAGGGACGGATAAATACCTTTCGCAAGAGTACCAGTGCTTAAGTGAATACAGGGTATTCAACTGGAGTTCGAATTCGGCTCACCGAGCCGATATCCACTACACCACAACGCACATCCGTCACTAGATACTTACAGCACCTGGTATTCCCAAGCGGTCACCAATCTAAGTACTGAACAGGCTCAACGTTGCTTCACTTCGGTGATCGAGCAAGAACCGGTGTATTCAACCTGATATGGCCGTAAGCCGTAGGGAAATGTAATTTTGTTTTTGTGTTTGGTAAGAGTGTTTTTTGTAGATTTAGGCAGTTCTGTATAGAAACGTCGGTGTATAAAGATTTTACGTCAAAAATTTTGTCTTTTATGTCGATGTTTCTTAATATATTTAAGAGGTCGCCAGAATTTTTTTTATATGTCTACCTAGGTGTCCTTAACGAAACCCAACGCAGAATCTGTAATGTGAACGATTCCGACTTGGCAGCTCAGATACAGCCACTTTCTCACCGGCGCAAAGTGGCTTCTCTCTGTCTTTTCTACAAATACTTTCACGGCTTCTGCTCTGATGAACCTAGCACACTGCTGCCCCCTACATGCGAATTTAATCGAGCAACAAGATTAGCAACTAGGTTCCACCCTTTTACAGTGAAACCAATAAAATGTATAAGCAAATTCTACTCTATATCTATCTATCTATCTATCTATCTATCTATCTATCTATCTATCACATTCTCTTCGTATCTATCTATCTATCTATCTATCTATCTATCTATCTATCATCATTCACTTCTCTCTATCTATCTATCTATCTATCTATCTATCTATCTATCTATCTATCTATCTATCTATTTTAGTCTGTTTCTATCTATCTATCTATCTATCTATCACATTCTCTTCGTATCTATCTATCTATCTATCTATCTATCTATCTATCTATCATCTATCACATTCTCTTCGTATCTATCTATCTATCTATCTATCTATCTATCTTAGTCTGTTTCTATCTATCTATCTATCTATCTATCTATCTATCTATCACATTCTCTTCGTATCTATCTATCTATCTATCTATCTATCTATCTATCTATCTAAGTTCCTAGATATGTATGAAGACGAATATTCCTCAGGAGTAGATACATTTTCTCAAAATCCGCCTACGTCTTCAAAAATCATGGTTAATAGAAGAAGAAGAAGAAGAAGAAGAAGAAGAAGGAGAAGAAGAAGAAGAAGAAGAAGAAGAAGAAGAAGAAGAAGAAGGAGAAGAAGAAGGAGAAGAAGAAGGAGGAGAAGAAGAAGAAGAAGAAGAAGAAGAAGAAGAAGAAGAAGAAGAAGAAGAAGAAGAAGAAATATTAATAATTTTATTAAAAGGAACAAGAAGTATAATTGGGTGGGATATGGCTGAGGCGGAGATTTAAAAAAAATGGAACAGCAGAAGCAATTGTACATTTTTTCTCAAGACAGACAAGCAACGAAGAAACAGTTATTTAGAGTTTATCTTCATTAATGTCTCTGATTTTCTTTTGCCTTTATCGATTTTCCCTCTTTCTTGAGAAGCACGTATTGATGATGCAAACATCGATACAAATCCTATCGGTACTTTCATCGAATTCCAGGTAAAACCATCTGCACTGTTACTAAACACAAGTATTTCTTTCCCCGAAAATCCATTTTGCTTCCAACCCTTACTTATTCGATAGTCAGTTTCATATCTTTGTATCAGATTTTCCGATGCCTGACAATCAACGGTCACGTCGATATAGACATTTTATACTTGAAAATAATCCTACTAAGACATTCCTCGACCAGTTAAATAATTCCACTAACGTTTATCCTAATCCTATTCTACGGTAGACAGAAATGAATTATATACGAACACTGATATTTGATTAACAGCGTATAATTTTGTTAAAGAGAGAAACCAATATTCTCGGTTAGTATACAGATAACAAGCTCCATGGAGTTACATAGAGGCCAATAGAACTCTCCACAGCTTCCTGATCGATTATGCAAAGGCGTTCGACAAAATATGCCACAAAGAATTGATGGAGATGCCCAGCAGCTTCGACATATTTGGGAAAGACATAAGAGTAATTAAGAATATCTACTGGCAGCAAACTGTCTGCGCAGGGACAAGTGCCGAAGTCAGCAGATATCAGTCAGTTAATCAAGTGCCATACGTGATACAAACTCGGGAGATCACGAAAGAGACATAACTTATTGTGGAAGAAGATTATCAAGCAGTAGGTTGCCATTATTTTATGAGGTAGACTTTTTGCCAGCGAAAGCTATCGAACCCAATTTTATTGTTATTTAACCCATAACTGGAGGGAAGAGACGGATTGATACTTTTTCCAAGAGTATTTGAGCATAAGTGAATACAAAGAATTCAGCTGAAAATCGAACTCGTCTTCCCAATTTCTAAATCCGAGCCGATATCTACTGCACTACAATTACACAGTAGATATACAAAGATAGAAAGGGGCGTAAGGCAAGGATCTGTTTTCTCCTTGGATATGTTCCACTTGTTCAGCGAAAATATTATGAGGACCCGAGATGCTATGTCAAGATTTGTAATCGGGGTTTCACAATTTGAATAACATACGTACCCAGACGATGCAGTGTGCTGACTGCAGACACGGAAAGGAAACTACAAAACCTCCTACAGAAGAAACTACAAGACCTCCTACAAATAAATTAAATGCATGGTCATCAGTAAAAAAGTGCAGCCCAAAATGCCAAATACAGTCGGGGGATACTAGAATCAAGCAGGTACAAAAATTTAAATACCTGGGAAGTGTTCTAACAGAAGACGGAAAGTGCGACACTGAGATCCGAAGGCGAATTGGCATGGCGAAGGACGCGTTCCAGAAGCTGAGTAAAGTATTAAGAGACAGAAAACTTTCACTAGAAACAAAGAAGAGAGTAATAGATTGCAATGTGATGTCAGTTTTTTAATACGACAGGGAATGTTGGACAATATCATCAAAGACGAAGGAAAAACTTGAAGCAGCTGAAATGTGGTTCTACAGAAGGATGCTGCGGATATCATGGATCGAGCACATGAGCAATGATGAGATTTTGGAAAGGATGGAAACTAAAAAAGAAATTAATATTGAGCATCAGAAAGAGATAAATAAAGTTTTTGGGACATGCAATGAGGAAGGAGGGCTTGGAGAACCTGATACTGACAGGCCAGATAGAGGGAAAAAGAGACAGATGAAAGCAGCGGATATCATATTTGAAGGGCCTGGGTAGGTGGATGACAGAACGGGTTTGCGTGGTGTTATAGGAGAAGGTATGTTCAGGGCCACTAGCAATAGAGAGACGTGGAAGACCATAATCGTCTACGACCTGAAATTACAAGGCAACGAGAAAAAGAAGAAGTTTCATTGATCGCTGATCTACTAGAACGAAACTCACCGAGTTTAACAGGGAGGCAACTAGGTTTGTACTCTACGTTAACTAAACGAAGAACAAACAGATGCACGGAGGAGAGGGTCATAAAACACTGCCCTTCACCATTGGCAGCGATCCAGTCAAGACTTTTTCAATAAATTCACCACAAACAAGGCGAAAACGCCATTGAGGCGAAAGAGTGTGCTGGATTTGAATGAGAAGGAAAAAAAACTTTAGAAGGAACCGGAAACCCAGATAAAAACTGAAAATAAGATATAAAACTATGGAACTGCGATTCGGATACCGGTAGAAAGATGGTGACCACTTCAGGGATCTGAACATTCCAAAATCTCCAAACGGTAATGAGCATTCCCAAAAAACTGGAATTCAGATGCATTTATTTCCTTTTCAAATACTAAATATCTTTTGCACGCATCAATATGTTTAAGCCTCTAAGACAAGAAAATAGGAACAAGAAATAAATTTCAAGATAGATGTTGTACAAAGCAGTAGTATTGATATTATTTAGTGGTATTCCCACAGCAAAGAATAATATTTTACCCCCTGTAACATATAAAATTTTATTTCATCGTCTTCTTTCTGTGGCGTGTCCCTTCAGGACTTAGGTGATCATGAACTTCCCTTGTCGCTTTCAATATTTGTCCCCTTGTTATTGCTCCCAGACGCCGCCCTACGATCCACTCGCTGAAGCCTATCAAGTATGTTTTTCCTTGTTTCCTTTTACATCTATCCATCCTGTGGTTATCAGATTCTCATTACGTCCGTTAGAACCGTCAATTATATATATATACGAGGGTCATTCAATAAATAAGGTTAATTTTTCGGTATAAGGACTTTTACGAGGGTCATTCAAAAAATAAGGTAAATTCTTCGGTATAAGGACTTTTACGAGGGTCATTCAAAAAATAAGGTAAATTCTTCGGTATAAGGACTTCTACGAGGGTCATTCAATAAATAAGGTGAATTTTTCGGTATAAGGATTTCTGCGAGGGTCATTCAATAAATAAGGTGAAATTTTCGGTAAAAGGACTTCTAATACAGATAGGAGCTTACTTTTTTTATTGTTTTTACCTTTACTTCTTTTTCAAAGAGATATAATTGTTTTTAGTAGACTGAAAAAAACTTTGGGAGTTTTGGAGATTAACAAAGATGGCCACCGATCAAGAAGTATGCTCCAGGATTAAACAGAGTTATCAAGTTTTTTGGTTGCTGAAGAATGCAAACCAGTTAAAATTCAAAGGAGAATGTCAAATTGTGTATGGTTCCATATATTTCAACAACAAAAAAAAATGTCTACATGTGGGCAAAATTGTTTCAAGAATTTATTGAATAATCCTCGTATATATATATATATATATATATATATATATATATATATAAGTGTCATACGTGATACACGCTTTGGGCTATCATATCTCGAGAGAGACAATTGGGCAGAAGATTATCCCGCAGTAGGTTGCCATTTATTTCTGCGGTAGACTGGTTGCCAGCCAAGGCTATAGAACCCAATCAGTCCCAATATTTAATCCATAACAGGAGGGAAGAGACGGATTAATATCTTTCCTAAGGGTATTTGTGCGTAAGTAAATGCAAGGTATTCAACTGGAATTCGAACTTGGTACCCCGATTTGTCGTTCCGAGTCAATATCCATTGCACCACAACGAACTGTCATATAGTGGGACTGATTTTTCACAACAGCCCAGTCCTCTTTTCTTAGTCTCCGGTTTTTTAATACTTGGCTTAGTTTTTAGAAAGCATTTTTCGCCATCCTAATCTGCCTTCAGATTTCAGTGTTGCCGCACTTTGTGCCCTTTTTTTTTGTAAACAATTCTCAGATATTTAAATTGCTGTAGATGATTGATTTTGCTGTCTAAAATTTGTAATTTGCATATCGAGCATTTTCTTTTGCTAACAATCGTACATTCTATCTTCTTGCATTTGGTGCTTCGTCCTTTATTCATGTTTTTATTCGCTATCTTCTGTGGGAGTTCGTGTAAATTTTTTTTCAGTGTCTGCTTTACTGGGTAACACTAGAGTTTGAGTTTGATTTTGAGTTTTGTTTAACGGCATACCAACACCTCTGTGGGCTATTTAATGCTAAAAAGGTGGTGTTTTAAGATATTTTTTTAATGTTTGATTGTTGACCATGCCCACCATAGTTAATGAATATAGAATACAGCGCAGTACGTAATCTGTTCAATGAAACAACGTCAAAGATTAACACTCACGAGTCAGACACTCTACTGAACCGGATTAGATCGCATATTCTCGGGAAAATATGATCGCCTTTCATACACATTGCATTGAATTTTTTGAGTATTCTGATTGGTTAACCTTTTTATTAGTGAACTATAAAATGAGTCAGCTCATGGCTGGCTCACTAGTATACATGGGTACCCACAAACTCCAACATTGGTTATAGTTAGAAGGTTGATTTAGTCAGATTTAAATGAATTTCTTTTTTTTATTCTTTTTTATTTTAGAAAACTGAAAATCTCTTCTACTTTTGTATTCAACAATGTTTTGCTGAGAATATTTTTTTCCTTCAAAAATGTGTTTTGGTAATAATTTTTTCTTCAAAAATGTATTGGTAATATTTTTCCTTCAAAAATGTACATTTTTCTTTAAAAGTCTATTTTTATGTATATATTTCTATAAAAGTTTATTTTTATACTTTCATAGTGTTTGGACTCCAGTTTGTGATTTAACTATTTGCCCATAGCTGGGACCATAACAGGAGCTAGAACTCCGTGTCAGGGTAGACGTGAGAACTACAGCAATTAAGAGGTAGTTCCATACTTCTCACAACCTCCCAATCAGAGGCCTTGCTGCCGGATGCAGTTTACCATCATGCCCAGAAACTGGGGAACACTAGATTAAAATATGTAGGCAAATGTCTGCAAAATATTGCAAGAAAAATTCAAATATATGGTGTGATTGGGAAATAGTCAATGTTTTATCTTTTTAGTTTTTGAATGCACGTTGTTTTCTATGGATTTTGACGAATCCACAGTAGATTAAGAACAGATTGTCACCATTTGTTTGAAATAGCGCACCATAAGACTATTCACTCCGCCAGAAATTTGAATGCTTTCATTCAATTTCTTGCAGTGATACTTATCTTTCTTTCTTTCTTTCTTTCTTTCTTTCTTTCTTCAGTGATTTTCTCTTTCCCTATTTCTTTCTTTCTTCCTTATTTCGTCATTGTTGGCTTATTTGTCTTTTTCTTTCTTTCTTTCTTTCTTTCTTTCTTTTATATTTAGCCATTCTTTCTTTCGCTTTTCTTCCTTTCTTTCTTTCTTACTTTCTTTCTTTCTTTCACTTTTGCTTATTTGTTCTTTGGCCTTTCTTTCTTTAACTTTTGGCCATTCTTTCTTTGGCCTATCTTTCTCTCCTTCTTTCTTTCTTTTAGATTTGGCCATTCTTTCTTTCGCTTTTCTTTCTTTCTTTCTTTCTTTCTTCAGTGATTTTCTCTTTCCCTATTTCTTTCTTTTTTATTTCGTCATTGTTTGTTGGTTTATTTTTATTTTTCTTTCTTTCTTTCTTTCTTTTACATTTAGCCATTCTTTCTTTCGCTTTTCTTTCTTTCTTTATTTCTTTCTTTCACTTTTGGCTATTTGTTTGTCCTTTCTTTTTTTACATTTGACTATTCTTTCTTTCTTCCCTTCCTTCTTTCTTTCTTTCTTTCACATTCTTTCTTTCTTTCTTTCTTTCTTTCTTTCTTTCTTTCTTTCTATGGCTTCCCTGTGCCTCTTCTAAAAATGCTTTCACGGCTTCTGCTCCGATGAACTGGTGCCTCCTAGGCATGAATTTACACGAAATACTGGATTAGCAACTAGGTCCCACTCGTTTACAGTGAAACCGATAAGATGTAACCGCAATTTCTACTCTAACAGCTTCTTTTCTTGCACTTCTCGCCTGTGGAATTCCCTTCCATATACTTGTTTCCCCGATAGCTACAATCTCCAGGGATTTGATTGTAAGGTCAACAGACACCTCTTATCACACTAACTGGCATCCATTTTCTCAAACACTCTTCCCATCTACTCAACACTCATCCTCGGTATCCTCATCCGTCTCCTTCCGACATTTCCTATAACTGACCACTCTTTCTCATCACTTTCCCCGATGTAACCCCCTGCGCAATAGTGGCAGTAGAATGACTTGTTTGGGGTGAAATGATTAAAAAAAAAAATAGACATTCTTTTTTGGCCTATCTTTCTTTCCTTCTTTCTTTCTTTCTTTCTTTCTTTCTTTCTTTCTTTCTTTCTTTCACAATTAGCCATTCTTTCTTTGGTCTTTTTTTCTTTCTATCTTTCAAGATATTACACTATTTTTCTTTCATTTTTTCTTTCTTTACATTACCCCAGTCTTTCTTTCCATATTCAACACTTCGCTGTTCTTTCATTCAACTTTATTTTTACATTGCTTCTTTCTTTCGTTCTTTCTTTCTTTCTTTCTTTCTTTCTTCGTTCACATTTGGTTATTCTTTCTTTCTCTTTTCCTTCCTTCTAACGTTTAGTTCTTTTTTTTTTCGTTCACATTTGATCATTTCTTCTTTTGTCTTTCTATTTTCCTTCCTTCTTTCTTTCTTTCTTTCTTTCTTTCTTTCTTCTACAATTCGCTATTATTTTATTCACTTTTTACTTCAGTAACTCTTTCTTTCTTTCTTTCTTTCTTTCTTTCTTCTTCATTTCACCATTGTTTTTTATTTTTTCTTTCTTTTTGTCTTTCATTTATTTCCCTTCTTTTTTTCTTTCTTTTTTAATATTACCCAATTTTTAATTTTTTTTATCTTTCTTTTTAATATTTATAAAATAAGAAGTTGTGGAGAATTATGATCGCCCACGTGCTGATGGGACACCTCATACACAAGAAAATTGTATATGCAATATATTTGCCGAAAACACAAATATAACATATGACTCTATTTGTAAAAAATATGTAAAAGAAAACAAATTAGTTATGACCATAAAAAGCAAATACAATTTTTTCCCTTAACAACATCAATTAAATTATCGGCCCAAGTGTACTGGTCGTATTCGGGAGTTAAGAACATGACTACGTCTCAGCAAAAAACACACCATTTGCAACCTAAATAATTGAAGAGGCTATTCGAAAGAAAGACTTGTGGGGTGCAATGTTTTCGACAGCTTCTATATTCTGTAAAAAAATATCTCTTTTGCACATAAAAACGATAACAAATTTAATATTCTCCTTGCACATATTTATCAAGAACCTAAATTGGCAGAAAAACCGTTTGCATACAGACAAGAGACAAATTCAGCTGATATACAAAAAATATAAAGCGGCGTAAAACAAGAATATGTTTCTTCATCTGATCTATTCAATCTGTACAGCGAAACAGTTCTGAGAGAGTTAGAATCCTTGCCAGGATTCGTCATTGGCGACGACAATCTTAACAATACGTAGATGTCACAGTGCTAATAACAGACAAGGAAAGAAAAATGCAGTACCTTTTATAGAAGGTTGCAAGAGATAGCGAGAAGAAAGGAATAAGCATAAACTTCAAGAATGGTTATCAGCAAAAAGAAAACCCTAAAATGCCTCCTTCAAGCCAGAGAAACAAAAAAGAAAGGGTACAGAAATTTAAATAGCTGGAAAGTGTTCTGAGAGAGGTTGGAAAGGGCGACTCTGAGATCCAAAGACGCATTCCACGGATGCATTTCAAAAGCTAACCAGAGGTGGTGAAGATCTGAGGAGAGGAAGATCTAATTAGAAAAAAAAAGTAAAAGAAAGAGTGCTACGTGTAATCTGTAATGTGAAGTAAATAGGCCGAATTAAGTATCATACGCCTCAAGCTATTCAGCGGTAAATCAGATATGGGAACAGTAGTAAGGGGTAAGATATAGTCCGATTCTTTTCTGGTCGATAACATGAAAAAAGGTAGGTTTCTTTAATAAACAATTATCGATTTGAATTCAGCATATACATTTGCACAGAATTAAGGATGTTTTGAGAAAAATTGACGGGGTAAAGGCCTTCGGGGAACAAATAAAAAATTTACCGGGAATTTGTCTAGTTATTTTCCCATAGGAAAAACATATTTTTATCTATAACATATTTATAGAGATGTTAAATCAAAATACAATGGCGATCAGATTAAAAATTCACATAGAATATTCTGATATTAACTCATGAAAAATATTGAAGAATTTAGTCTGCGTAAATTTGACGTCACGTTTGCCTAAATGGTAATGCCAAAATATCTCGACTGTAATGCCAGAAAGTAATGACTCCCGCTCTTATCTGTAATTCGTTGTTCCTGACTTCATATCAGTTTGAATTTTTATATTTATTATTTCAGCCAAGACGTCATAATTTGTTTACTGAGATCATGGTTAAAGGCAAAATATATTTTCTGGAAACGTTCAAAAGAACGTCATTTAAAATAGCTTTTTTTAATAGAAAATTAATAATGATGTAATTCTGAAATTATAATCAGTTTTCACCGAATTTAGAAAGTAAATTTGTTTACAACGCATCACACTACTAAAACAGTTTCCAATGCATTAACCCTCTAGGGCCATTCGTATCATATTTGATACAGTATTTCCCTATAAGGAAACATTTGGTATTCATTGACTGAGCAGTCAGTACTGCTTTCATTTGAAATTTATAAAATATTTCTCTTAAAACTTTTTTCAAGAAAATATTTCTTTCAAGGCTTGTTTTCATACTGTATCAACTATGATACGAATGGCCCTAGAGGGTTAATCTCAGTCTGTTTATCTATCTATCTATCTATCTATCTATCTATCTATCTATCTATCTATCTATCTATCTATTAACCCTCTAGGGCCATTCGTATCATATTTGATACAGTATTTCCCTATAAGGAAACATTTGGTATTCATTGACTGAGCAGTCAGTACTTCTTTCATTTGAAATTTATAAAATATTTCACTTAAAAATTTTTCAAGAAAATATTTCTTTCAAGGCTTGTTTTTATACTGTATCAACTATGATACGAATGGCCCTAGAGGGTTAATCTCAGTCTGTTTATCTATCTATCTATCTATCTATCTATCTATCTATCTATCTGTCTATCTATCTATCTATCTATCTATCTATCTATCTATCTATCTATTAACCCTCTAGGGCCATTCGTATCATATTTGATACAGTGTTTCCCTATAAGGAAACATTTGGTATTTCCCTATAAGGAAACATTTGGTATTCATTGACTGAGCAGTCAGTACTTCTTTCATTTGAAATTTATAAAATATTTCTCTTAAAAATTTTTCAAGAAAATATTTCTTTCAAGGCTTGTTTTCATACTGTATCAAATATGATACGAATGGCCCTAGAGGGTTAAAATCGTAAAATAGTTTTCAATGTAAACGCAGATTAAATTCATGTACAATTGTAACCCTATTTCAGATGGCTGGAATTAATTTTTATTGATTTGAAATGATAAGACTAAATTTCTCTAAAATTGAATAGAATGAGAAAAATACATTTACTTTTGCCCGGAAAATAAACGATTTGATTGAATCTGTGGAGGTGGACCGTAGACAGAATATTGTCGTCCTGTCTTGACGATTGAATGGTCCCGGGTCAAATTGGAATGTGAGAATTCCCTGTCTTCGGTCACCTCAAATGTGGGCAAAGGATAGGCAAGCAATAGAGAGTGTAAGTCTATCTCCCTCAATAGTGAAGGTCGCAGACTCAGTCGAAATGGATAACTGATATTATTTTCGTTTTGAACTGGTAAGACTTATACAGACAAGGAAAACTGAATACCCGTAGCTACCTTTACCACCCCGGTTTTGTGTCTTTTCAATAAAATCAAGGTGGAAGACGAAATCCGCAAAATCGGGCCCGTAATTGTGCAGGATACGGTGGATTTAAAATCAGCGAACTGCTAGAGCCGACAGAACAAGTTAAGGTTCCCCAGAGAAATTACTACAAATATGGTAGTATCATATTACAAAACCAGTTAATTTGTGATTTATCTAGAATTGAACTTGTTTATATAGTGTACATTCCAACAGCAAATATAATTTCTAATATATTTTCTCTTATAAAATCATTTACAATTCATTTCTATTGTAAGGGCACTTACATCTCATTTCTGTTGCAAATCTTTTAAAATATATTTCTGTTATATAATAATTTTACAATGCATTTCTAACATAAAAACCTTTGCGATGTATTTTATTATAAAATCATTTATCATGCGTTTCCATTATAAAATAATTTAAAATGCTAATTTTTTTTATATAAAATAATATAAAACGCACCTGTATTATAAAATCATTTACAATGCATTCTTATTAGAAGAATCATTAATATTCTTTTTGATAGCAAATTAATTCCCGCTGCGGGTCGATAGTAAAATACTTACGTATGCATTCTGCCCTTAAAAATCTCCTACAATGTATTTTCTCTTATTTACAAGATATATTTTATGGAATTTATTTGCAATGCTTTCTTATAGTACAAATAGAGTTAATTCCCCTAACAGTCATTTTACATGCATTACTACATCGTAATCATATTCAGTGTATTTCTTCTTCTTCTTCTTCTTCTTCTTCTTCTTCTTCTTCTCTGTGCCCTGTTCTCTCAGAACGTAGGCGATCAAGGCTTTCCACATCTTCCTATCCCTGGTGTCTCTTAGCACGCTTTCTCCTGTTACACCACGCAAACCTCGTTCCGTCACCCACCTGATCAGGTCCTTCAAATATGTTATCCGCTGCTTTCCTCTGTCTCTTTTCCCTTCTATCTGGAACTGTTAGTATCAGGTTCTCCAAGCCCTCTTTCCTCATTGCATGTCCTAGGAACTTCAGTTGTCTATTCCTGATGCTCAGTATTAATTTCCTTTGTGTTTCCATTATTTCCAAGACCTCATTGCTCACATGCTCGATCCATGATATCCGCAGCGTCCTTCTGTAGAACCACTTTTCAGTTGCTTCAAGTTTTTCCTTCATCTTTGATGATATTGTCCAGCAATCACTGCCATATTGAAGAACTGACAACGCATAGCAATCTAGTACTCTCTTTCCTGTTTCTAGCAAAATTTTCCTGTTTCTTAATACTTTGCTCAGCTTCTGGAATGCTTCCTTCGCCATGCCAAATCACCTTCGGATCTCTGTGTCGCACTTTCCGTCTTCTGTTAGAACACTTTCCGGGAATTTAAATTTTTGTACCTGCTTTATTTTAGTATCACCCAAATGTATTTAGCATCTTAGGCTGCCCTTTTTGCTAATGACCATGCATTCAATTTTCTTGCAGTTTATTTGTAGTCCTTGTCACTATATTCACCTACCTTCTGTAGGAGGTCTTGTAGTTTTTTCTGTGTCTGCAGTCAGCACTGTATCTTCTGTGTACCTTGTGTTCAAATTGTGGCCACCGGTGACAAATCTTAGGATAACTTCAAGGGTCCTTAGAATAATAGAAGTTAAACAGATCCGGTGAAAAGACACACCCTTGTCTTACACCCCTTACTATCTTTGTATATCTGCTGAATTCGTTACCTGTCCGTATGCAGGCGGTTTGCTGCCAGTAGAGATTCTTGATTACTCTAATGTCTTTCCCAAACATGTCGAGGCTGCCGAGCGTCCTTATCAAGTTTTGTGGCGTATTTTTTCAAACGCCTTTGCATAGTCGATAAAACATAAGTACACGCTCTTCTTTATGTGTATTACCCATTTGGAGAGCATCCTAATCATAAATATGGCGTTCCTTGTTCCAGTGTCTTTGACAAACACGCACTATTTTCGGCCTATTTTTGGCCTGTTTCTGCTTGCGGACGACCAATTTTGTTATATGGCTCATTTACCTGATGGTTCTGTGGAGTTCGCTCTTGTTTGCCCCTGGCTTCTTAGGCAGTGCTATGAAGATAAATTATGTAACAATGCATTCAGTCAGTTAAGTGCCATACGTGATACACGCTTGGGCGATCATGTCTCGAAACAGACATGACTGACTGGGCAGAAGATTATCCCGCAATAGGTTGCCATTGCTTTCTACGGTAGACTGTTTGCCGACCAAGGCTATAGAACCCAATCTGTCCTGTTGAGTCAAAGCTGGAGGGAGAAGAGATGTATCATATTATTTAGTAGCAATTAATGGGGGATCAGTTTATTACCTCATAACAATGTAAAACTGATCCCCCACTTTATGCCCAATAGAAATCGTAATCAATTTCTCAACGATTATATTCAGTCAGTCAGTTAAGTGCCATACGTGATACACGCTTGAGCGAACATGTCTCGAAACAGACATGACTGACTGGGCAGAAGATTATCCCGCAGTAAGGGGGCCATTGCTTTCTACGGTAGACTGTTTGCCGACCAAGGCTATAGAACCCAATCTGTCCTGTTATTTAACGCATAACTGGAAGGAATAGACGGATTAATACCTTTCCCAAGGGTATTTGCGCGTAAGTTAATGCAATGAATTCGACTGGAATTCGAACTCGCTCCCCCCCCCCACCACCACGATTTCCCGTTCCGAGCCGATATCCACTGCTCCACAACGCACAATGCATTACTATGGTGAAATAATTTATCGTGCATTCCTTTGGTTATATCATGTTCAATGCTTTCTTATAGTAAATGTTTTTGTGATGTTTTTCAATTGTAAATTGTGACACATGTCTCTTATAATTACATAAGTATGATAAAATCGTTTATCTATTGGACGATTTATCTATTGGAAGGCGAGACTGCCCTTCGACGGAGCCTCGACTGGGTTATTACTCTCTACCCGAAGGCAGGGAGTTCGACAACACTGAAGGCAGTTAATTGCTCTCATTAATTGCCCTCCATGCGTCACGCAGTTAATTACATATAACAAGAGAAAGAGTCCATTCCTCGTAGGAGGGCAGCATAACACACTAAATCAACCATGTTAAAACAAATAAGAAAAATAAGCAAAAATCAAGTATATACGTAAAATAAAATTAGCACGTATGGCGATTTTCGAAGCGTAGCTTACATTTGTTGCAAGGCCGAAATTACGGAACACCCAGTAAAGCCCGAACTCACTACTTAGCTGCAATTGCCATAGCGAGACAAGCTCGTTAAACATTACACCACGTCGGGGGGCCCTAATGGTAGGCGGATAAATGCACAACAACAGAATTTTAAAAAAATCATGAAAATAAGAAAATTCACGAAAGGTCAATCTGAATTTACCAGAAAAAAGTATTTTGTAAGGCAAAAACCGAAACTGATAATTGGCGTGCGATTGATAAATTGTCGTCTAAATAAAGCAAAAATGAAAATAACACTGACATCTTCAGGTTTTTAGGATATACAGGGCGCGAAGGATAAATTGTCGTTTAAATGAGGCCAAAATTTGAATAAAACCGACATCTCATTTTATCAGATATACTGGGCGCGATGGATGAATTGTCGTCTAAATGACGTCAAAATGAAAATAAAACTGGCATCTTATTTTTTTAGGGATATACAGGGCGCGATGGATAAAATGCCGTCTAAATGAGGCAAAATGTAAATAACACCGACATCTCATTTTATCAGATACACAGGGCGCGATAGATGAATTGTCGTCTAAATGACGCCAAAATGAAAATAACACTGGCATCTCACTTTATCAGATATACAAGGCGCGATGGATGAATTGTCGTCTAAATGACGCCAAAATGAAAATAACACTGGTATCTTATTTTAACAAATAAATCTATCCAACTTACACGAAAATATTATTGAAGTTCTACAGAGTAAGTATATTGAATAAAATCACCACTGGCTTTAATCACGGCCTTCAAATGACTTCGGAATCTCCAGTATCTCTTCTTAAAGATTCGGCACCACTACTTACCCAAGGCACTTCATGTAGGCTTTCGTGTTGACTCTGATAACCTGTGAGAAGATGAGTGATGGTTTCACACCGTCATTTGTAGTGATCACTTCAAACACCTTCGTAATCACCATTAAAACCATCCAACTCTTTCTGAATCCTCTTCACTGCCTTCAAATTAACAACACTCTGAAATGTTCGTATTAGATGTTTTGGTGCGAATATCAATCAGTATAGCATCCCGTGTGATATTCTGGAAGAGTGAATAGCGTCATGGTGATTTTCTTTTCTCACAGACGGTACCCAAATGACTGTATGGTACTGTGTAGTAGAAAAAATTAAAAACAACGTGCATTCGCGGAAATAAAAAATATAAAATAGCGATAATTAACCCATTACATACTGTATATATACGGCTAACAAGTTACAACGATAAAGTTCCATTTAATTTTTATCGTGTTTTTTTATGGACACAAAGCCAAAAATGGCCTATTGCGCTCGGATACACAGAACGTTTGGGCAGATTTTAGGCTTCAAATGTCCAGAAAAGGCAATACTTGAAGATACAAGAGAAAAATTAAATTAAAGCTTAATCGCGCTACCTTGTCAGTCGTATTGAAAGAAACTTGCATAAAAAAATGAATGCTGCCAAAATACCCAGTATATATATATATATATATATATATATATATATATATATATATATATATATATATTTTATTCAGATACTTTAATCCAAGCCGAAAAAGCAGGAAGGTAAATTCCCAAAACCCGATCCTAATTAATATTAAAATTTTTTATTTTAATATTAAAAAATGATACAGTAAGAGAGCTCCATGTAATAAAATATTACAGACCAAATATAAATTAAAATAGGATTAATTCAAGGAAGTTGGATGACCATTTCGATATGAAAATCCCCACGGGGTATAACACATCACCTCAGCAACAAAAAAAATCCTTTCAGTTTCGGAAAGGATCTTTTTGTTGCTGAGGTGATGTGTTATCCACAGTGGGGATTTTCATATCGAAATGGTCATCCAACATCCTTAAATTAATCCAATTTTAATATATATATATATATATATATATATATATATTGGCGTCGTTTAGACTACAATTTTTCCATATATTTATATATATATATATATATATATATATATATATACTAACAAAATAGCAAGATCGCCAAGACCGACCGCGGTTTCGCACAACGGCTCGTCAGGCCCCTGACGAGCCGTTGTGCGAAACCGCGGTCGGTCTTGGCGATCTTGCTATTTTGTTAGTGTGTTTGCTCTGCGTTACTGCCTTCTAGTTAAATACTTTTCGGTTGTGTGTATCGAGCACTTTTCTTTTCTGGTTGTTTGTTCCGTTAGAGGGTTTTTTTCTTTTTACTGGGAGGAACCGTATGTATTGTCGGTCCCACGCAGTTTTCTTTTTTTCCCCCTCTTTGCCCAAAGCTTTATAGCCGAGGGCAATAACGGATTTAGATTCTGTTGGTCATTCATAGTCTTAGAAAGTCCCTTCTATAAAATTTTGAGATTAGAATACACGCAGAGTCGGTTTAATAATTATTATTATTATTATTATTATTATATATATATATATATATATATATATATATATATATATATATATATATATATACCATTTCAACACCCTGTAACCCCGCGACTACCAACTCTGTCCTTTTCCACTCTGTGACCATTGTTAACCAAAAACCCCTCTACACTCTAACTCAGGGCCTTCGCCATTTGGAAAAACATGTCGCTGACGTGACGTAGAGTCTCTATTAGAGATCCTATGTCGAAATGTACATCCGACACCTTTGAATTTTGAAAAATTTCTCTAATTTATATTGGCTCTGTATTCTTAATACATTGAGCTCTCTGCTTGCATCACTTTTTAATATTAACAAATTTTAATATGGATTAGGATCAAGTTCTTGGAATTTACCTTCCTACTCTTCCACTTTGGATTAAAGAAAAACAATATATATATATATATATATATATATATATATATATATTGCTTTAAACAATACTGACAGAAATTCAGTAATAATCGCAGAAAATCTGTTGTTTCTCAATTCAAATTCCGCTGTGACGCGGTTTACATAGGACGAGCCATTCTTAGGTTGACGACACGAGTTTCGCAGCATGTTCCCGCAAATATACGTTCATGTAGCCCTCAACATTCTATAAAGACTACTCAGGCAGTTCTGGAGTCAGCGATAGGTCAGCATTTGCCCGACAATCAGGAGTGTGCTTCTCAGTACGAGGACACATGGATTTCTGTCCTGCAGAGTGCTTGTTCAGCTTATCATTTACGAGTGTTTGAACCTGTTTGTGTTAAGATTAATTAGCTGAGTCTGCGCAGCAGAAAGAGGAATTTATTCACTCTTTAGAACTATGGCAGCGCCTGTGAGTGTTATATTTTTTCAATTTTATCACTCTTATGGGGCTGTGTATTTACACTCCTCCCTTACATGTTAATTATTTTGATTGAAATTTACTTTTAAACGAGCTCTTTCTTTCCACTCTTTTTGTAAGTAAACTTTTGTTGTTTTTCCTGTGTCCAGCTTTATTAATATTATTATTAACGCAACGAAGACCCTTGAAACGTTTTTGCTGAAACGTTCCTCAGGATCGAACAATGACATCAGCATTGTTCAAGGCAATTTCTTGTTTCTGTGGGTACAAATTTTTGTTTATATATATATATATATATATATATATACATATATAGTGTACATGGGTGGGTTAATTTGTGGGGTAACACATACATACGTATTCATGGAATAAGAAGTAGACGGTTAATGATTTAGTGGTCAACATATTCGCGACTGGTCTGAATTACCCCCAACTGATGTGACGCCAATGCCTCTGTCCCGACTCTTTTCTTTTTAATTTTCGTTTTTCGTTTTTCTTATTTTTTATTTTTTTATTTTTCTCTTCAGTTAAAGAAAATGCTTATTACGGCAAAATTTTTGTATGGAAGGAATATTGTGTGGTCTGATGAAATGAGCTAATTAAGCTCATTGAAATGAATTATAATATATAACCGATTTAAATAACGTGTTGAGTAGTCCTTTATAAATATAATATAATATATATATATATAAGAAAAAATATGGCAAACACGTTATTTCGTGGTAAATCGGAAGTTTCGGCCTATTTTAGGCGAACCATCATCATCTTCCGTCTTTATTGTATAAAGAATTTTACACGAATGAAACTCACAAAGACCTAAAATAAAACGAATAAAAATAACGGTCGCTCCCTTAAAAGAAAAAATTTAAGAAAAAATAAATCATCGCATCAGTTCGGCCAACACACACGCATAAGCATATATATACGCAACATTTAATCAAAGCACACGCGTAGGAGCGGATGTCAACAAAAATCCAAAGATACATTCAGCCTGTCAGCTAGACTGCTGACTCGTAGATTTGAAACGTAAAGAAAGTGGGTTAGGTGAGAAGGAGAGAGAGAGAGAGAGTTGAAAGGAAAGGGTAAGTATCTTAAAGCGTATACGAAAAGGGAAGAAGAAGAAGAAGAAGAAAGAAGTGAGGAATAAATTAAAAATAGAAAGAAAAGCTGATAAGAGAAAAATGAGAAAATAATAAATAAATATTATATATGAAGGGTGAAAGGTTAAAAATTGGAGTCTAAAAAAATTTAAAATATATTTAATGGGTAAATAGTTAATCTGTTGTGATCACAAAATCATCCCCCCCACTATATAATCAAAATTATACTAATTATACAATCAACAAAACAAATATACTACAATATAAAATTTAAAAGATTTTTAAAATTTTAATTTAAAATAAGCTTAATTATTCTATTTAAATTTAGTCGTTTAAACTTAATTACTTAGTTTAAAAATAAATTTACATATTACTAGTGAAAGGATAACAATTTGGAATTAAAAAAAAACACTAAGAAAATTAAGCAAATAAGATATACTAGTTAATCAATCCGTTTTAATCACAATTAACACCACACCAATATATAATCAAAATTCGGTTAACAATACAATAATAATAATAATAATAATAATAATAATAATAATAATAAAAATAATAATAATAATAATGTAGGTAAATTTTACGGTCAACGGTAGTTATAATACAGTATAACTTTAATACTGTAGAAACATATATATGTACAAATACAACTCACACACACACATAAATGCGTACACACATACCCACATACGCATATATATGTGTACACATGTATATACACGTAAGCAGATACATATATACATATACACATGTACACATATACGAACACACACATATATATATACACTTAAACATCACCAAAAACAAATATGTAAGCAATAGCATAGACATATAAAAACCCTTATATATATTAAAAGAAAAATCGACATATATATCAATGGTGTACAATTAAACAATAAATATTCCGTAAAATAGTGTGATGTGTGTAAAGTCTTCAGGGGAATGAATGAGGGGCTAAAAGTTTAACATAGTTTAAACCGGCTCCTGTGTCGACATTTAAAAATTAGTTCCCTCCTCAGATTCAGCAGATCCAATTGGTTTTTATGTCTTATAATAGGGATTTTTTTCATCCAGGCATAAGCGACAGCAATCCTTGAAGTTAATAGGTGTGTTAGATTATCTAATGATATTGTATTTAATCATAGGGGTTAAGTTATTGTCTTTCAATGACCAGAGATATTTGATAGAGCTGTCTGGTTGCTTAGCTCAGGGTTGGATATATATATATACATATATATATATATATATATGATTGTGCCTGTGTAGACATGAGAAGTGGTATAGAATTAGTTTTTATAAGACTTTTCATAGCGACTACTCTGACAAGCGTTTTTCCTGGTTCTTCGAACTCATGTGTTTGCGCTGCGACAAGATTGGCGTCTAGACTCCACACATTTACCATCAAAAGATAAATATGACAGCCTCTTCTTTTCTAAAAGTTTCTTTTCTGGCACCTCCCGTTTGCTTGCTTCCTTAATAGCTCCAATCTCCAAAAGTTTAAATGCAACGCCAAATGCCATCTTCTATCTACTTGATTCCTATCCATCTCTTATCTTTTCTTCAACATCCCAATAGCTACAATATCCAAAAGTTTAAATGCAACGTGCAATTCAATTGCCATCTTTTATCTACTTGATTCCCATCCACCTCTTATCTTTTCGTCAACATCCCAATAGCTACAATCTCCAAAAGTTTAAATGCAACGTCAATTGCCATCTTTTATCTACTTGATTCCCATCCACCTCTTATCTTTTCGTCAACATCCCAATAGCTACAATCTCCAAAAGTTTAAATGCAAATCAATTGCCATCTCTTATCTACTTGATTCCCATCCACCTCTTATCTTTTCTTCAACATCCCAATAGCTACAATCTCCAAAAGTTTAAATGCAAATCAATTGCCATCTTTTATCTACTTGATTCCCATCCACCTCTTATCTTTTCTTCAACATCCCAATAGCTACAATCTCCAAAAGTTTAAATGCAAATCAATTGCCATCTTTTATCTACTTGATTCCCATCCATCTCTTATCTTTTCTTCAACATCCCAATAGCTACAATCTCCAAAAGTTTAAATGCAAATCAATTGCCATCTTTTATCTACTTGATTCCCATCCACCTCTTACCTTTTCTTCAACATCCCAATAGCTACAATCTCCAAAAGTTTAAATGCAAATCAATTGCCATCTTTTATCTACTTGATTCCCATCCACCTCTTATCTTTTCGTCAACATCCCAATAGCTACAATCTCCAAAAGTTTAAATGCAAATCAATTGCCATCTTTTATCTACTTGATTCCCATCCATCTCTTATCTTTTCTTCAACATCCCAATAGCTACAATCTCCAAAAGTTTAAATGCAAATCAATTGCCATCTTTTATCTACTTGATTCCCATCCACCTCTTATCTTTTCTTCAACATCCCAATAGCTACAATCTCCAAAAGTTTAAATGCAAATCAATTGCCATCTTTTATCTACTTGATTCCCATCCACCTCTTATCTTTTCTTCAACATCCCAATAGCTACAATAGCCAAAAGTTTAAATGCAACGTCAATTGCCATCTTTTATCGACTTGATTCCCATCCATCTCTTATCTTTTCTTCAACATCCCAATAGCTACAATCTCCAAAAGTTTAAATGCAACGTCAATTGCCATCTTTTATCTACTTGATTCCCATCCACCTCTTATCTTTTCGTCAACATCCCAATAGCTACAATCTCCAAAAGTTTAAATGCAAATCAATTGCCATCTTTTATCTACTTGATTCCCATCCACCTCTTATCTTTTCTTCAACATCCCAATAGCTACAATATCCAAAAGTTTAAATGCAACGTCAATTGCCATCTTTTATCTACTTGATTCCCATCCACCTCTTATCTTTTCTTCAACATCCCAATAGCTACAATCTCCAAAAGTTTAAATGCAACGTCAATTGCCATCTTTTATCTACTTGATTCCCATCCACCTCTTATCTTTTCTTCAACATCCCAATAGCTACAATATCCAAAATTTTAAATGCAACGTCAATTGCCATCTTTTATCTACTTGATTCCCATCCACCTCTTATCTTTTCTTCAACATCCCAATAGCTACAATCTCCAAAAGTTTAAATGCAACGTCAATTGCCATCTTTTATCTACTTGATTCCCATCCACCTCTTATCTTTTCGTCAACATCCCAATAGCTACAATCTCCAAAAGTTTAAATGCAACGTCAATTGCCATCTTTTATCTACTTGATTCCCATCCATCTCTCATCATTTCTTCAACATCCCAAAAGCTGCAATCTCAGAAAGTTTATAAGCAACATCAGTTGCCATCTCTTATCTACTTGATTCCTATCCATCTTTATCTTTTCTTCAACATGCCAAAAGCTCCCATCTCAAAAAGTTTAAATGCAAATCAATTGCCATCTTTAATATACTTGATTCCAATCCATCACTTATCTTTTCTTCAACATCCCAATAGCTACATTCTCCAAAAGTTTAAATGCAACGTCAATTGCCATCTTTTATCTACTTGATTCCTATCCATCACTTACCTTTTCTTCAACATCCCATATGCCGTGTTTATTCTTTCCTGGTAACCCTTTGCACATCAGTGGTTGTCCTTTTTTGCTTAGGGTAAAACGATTATGAAAAAAGTAACTATTGCTCTATCTAGATCAACAGCACAAAGAAAATAAGATTAAGTTGTTTGAACCAAACATGAGATGTTAACGAATTTCTCCAAAGTTACAGACAAAATGAACAAATATCAAATAAAATACCACAAGATTTGTCAAAAAAGAGGTGAAATACAAGGTTGGCTTTCAGAGTGTAGCCTGACCGACCAGACGCAACGGAAACTGTAATTGGTGGAGGCGAAGTTTTCTTATCCTTAGCCTATAAAAGACAAAAGTGTTCGATCGATCAAGAAGTGATGCGTGCAGTTTGCAATCAAGCAGACGTCAGGGCTCATAATCCCATCTTTACTCTACTGCGAAGGTTAGTTCGTGGGTCAGCTGATGCAAGTCGCTCGTAAATTGAAGATCCTCCGTTCAGACAGTGGTGGAGAATGGGTAGCCGTGGGAAAATACCGAAGCTGATGTATTGAACGTTTTCCGGTCGATTCTCTGAGAGAAATGGACGCTTATTAGAGGTAATAGGAAGAGGAAAACATCCGTTGTAGAAAGAAACATCACACAGCAGAATATTAACCATAACAAATTCATGTCCAGGATTTTAGGACTCAGTGGTTTGGAGTTCGTATATTAATCTGAAATTAATTAGACTTTTTTTTTTAATCACTTACCTCAGTCAGTCAGTTAAGTGCCATACGTGATACACGCATGGGCGATCATGTCTCGAAACAGACATGACAGACTGGGCAGAAGATTATCCCGCAGTAGGTAGCCATTGCTTTCTACGGTAGACTGGTTGCCAGCCAAGGCTATAGAATTAAACCTGTTCTATTATTTAACCCATAAGAGACGGATTGATACCTTTTCCAAAGGTATTTGTGCGTATGTGAATGCAAGGAATTCAACTGGAATTCGAACTCTGCTCCCCGATTTGTAGTTCAGAGTTGATATCCACTGCACCACAACGCACATACAGATAAAATTTCTCTTTTTGTTATCATGAATATTGTTATGGAGTCGGAGATGATGGATTTTTAAAAATTTCCTATATTATGTTCCTTTGTGACATAGGTATTTATAGTTAGGATAAGCCTTATAAAAATTCCCAAATGATAAGAGCTCCAAATACATCAGTGTAGGAATCAGTTATAACAAATTTCGTATATGCGATAAAGAAGTTGAATAGAGCGTAGCATTAGAGGTAGTTTCACCCAATACCACACATTACTACTAAACCAAAATATAGCAAGACCAGCGTAACATAAAACATTATTTGGAGATAATAAAATCAAACAAGAACAGCAATTGAAATATCCGGAAAGAGTTTTAATAGAAGACAGTTCGTCACTGAATTCCAACGAAACAGTGGGATAGTGAAAGATGCCTTTCAAAAGATAAGCAAAGTATTACGAAATAGAAAGATTTCGTTCCAAAAATAAAAGAGCATCACACTGTTATGTAATATCAGTCCTTCTATATGGTATTGAATACTGGACAATCTTTGAGCAGATAAGGAAGAGACCTAAAAATGTGATTCCACAGAAGGATATTCGAAAATGTGAGAAATGATGATTGTTTTGAGAAAATTGAAACAAGCAGAGTACCTATATTCAACATAAGAAATATAAAATTTCTAGGAAACATAATGAATTAAAAAAGGATCGGAAAATTTGAAACTCACACGGTATATTGAAGGTAAGAGGAACAGAGTAAAATAGAGCATAAATTAACTTCCGAGTTTGAGTAAATGGATGGCGAATTAATTCAGTTCTAGGAGAGATAACCAAATTTATTAAGAATAATAACATAATAGATTTTATAAAAAAATAAAATGGATAAAATTCTTAATAAATAAATCTAATCTATCTAAACTTATTTATAAATAGAACTTTGTGTGTGTGTATCTGTGTGTGTGTGTGTGTCCGTTGCTTATAGACTCCGAAACGGCTGAACGAATTTACTTGAAAATTTACACAGGTGTACCATAAGCGTCTGCGAGTGTTCTTAGCTAGGTTTGTGTCGCGGTACCCCGGATAAGTATAGAAAATCGATAATCTAAAATCGGGTTATAGAAGGAGTAGTCCGATTTTAATCAAATTTGATACACTCATAGACATAAGACATAAGAAACGATATTTAGAAGTTTCAAAATTGCAGTTCTTAAAATAGTGCAAAAAATTGATAATATATATATATATAAAAGGCAAGATGTTTCTGTGTTTGTCTGCTTATCTGCCTGTAAGTCTGTATTTTCTTTCAGCCCTTTATTTTAGTTTTTGCTTCGGGTTTGGTTCTAAGTAGTTCTTAGTCTCAGCCATGATACCATTTATTCAGAGGACTTATTTAGCCTTCAAATTTCAGTTTACGACGAAAAAACGTATTTGATATCGATACCAGGAAATCAATATTTGACTTACATCCATTCATTTTTCTTTCAGTCTACGGTTTCCCTTTAACTGGAAACAACTATTGTGTTTTAGTCTTTCGTTTTTTATATTCAAATGAAAATCGTTTTCACAACAACATAGGTCAGCGTTTAAAAATAGTTTAGAGCGAGTGAAGCCTATGGGTTTTGGTAAAGACCCCACTTTCTTAAATCTTGTGAACAGGTTTTAGAAAATCAAGGAGAACTGTAAGAAATAACAGAAAACGCATTGAGGACATTTAAAAACACGGCATTGGATAACACGTGTAATTCGAAGAGAAAATAATAGGATAATCTGGGCATTGATAGACAAAACGACTTGAAATAAAAGTTTAGGAAAGAAACCCTTATCAATACTGAGAAGAGCAATAACAATTGCTGGACCCTGAAAAACCTATTTTGCTTAAATATTGTTTTAAGAGAAAGATTTTATAAGATTCGATGACAAAAAAGGACTACAAATAAACTACAAGAAAACCGAACTCATGGTCATCAACAAAAAGACCAGCCCAAAATGACAAATACAGGTGGAGGATACTAAAATCAAGCAGGTACAAAATTTTCAATACCTGAGAAGTGTGCTAACAGAAGACAGAAAGTGCGACACAGAGTTCCGAAAGTGAATTGGCATGGCGAACGATGCGTTCCAGAAGCTGAGTAAAGTATTAAGAAACAGGAATCTTTCACTAGAAACAAAGAAGAGAGTACTGGATTGCTATGTAATGTCAGTTCTTCAATATGACAGTGAATGTTGGACAATATCAACAAAGATGAAGGAAAACTTGAAGCAGCTGAAATGTGGTTCTTCAGAAGGATGCGGCGAATATCATGGACCGAGCATGTGAGCAATGACGAGGAGGTGGAAATAATGGAAACAAAAAGAAATTAATATTGAGCATCAGGAAGAGACAACTAAAGTTCCTGTGACATGCAATAAGTAAGAAAGGCTTGGAGAACCTGATACTAACAGGCCAGATAGAAGTAAAACGAGACAGAGGAAAGCAGCGGATAACATTTAAAGGGCCTTAGCAGGTGGATGACAGAATAGGGGTTGTGTGGTGTTACAGGAGAAAGTGTGCTAAGAGCCACCAGGAATAAGGGAGACGTAGAGAGCCATGATCGCCTACGTTCCGAAAGAACAAGGCACATAGAAGAACATTTTTGTACAATCAGTAGCGAATGTTTCCTTATCAGGAAACAGCTATTACCATTAACTTTAGTGGCATTTACCACTTTACCATTCCTCTTTGGTGCCTGTTTGCCATTCATTTATCCTAACTCGTTAAGTGGATTACTCATGACGTCCACCAGCTTCTTTCACCTCTAACTCACCTTGCCTCTATCATAACTTGTTAGTTTTTAATTTTCTAAGTCTTCTTTTCTCGTTATGTATCCCGGAAATGTTAGCTGTCTCTTTCGAAATTTATTTTTATTTTCTGTTTTTTTTTTTTTGTAATCTCTATTTCTTTCGCTCTCAGTAATTGTTTGTGCCCTGGTGGCTTTATTGCCTTAATTCGGGTGAAATGATTTAAAATAAGTATAGTTGAATAGGAAGAGATTTGTCTGATAAGTGTTATAGAAGAGAAAACGCAATAATGTCTAAGACAACCGAAGTGAGAATTCAACGAAGATCACACGAAATTATTTTCGTGAAATAATCAATACACCTAACATTCTATCAGAATTGGTCAACAGGAAAGATTACTGTGTATTAGTTGGGAATGTATAGCTGACAAAATGCTTCATCTCGGGATTTATATTCAATTCAAGCTTTACTGAAAGACCACAAAAAGAACGTGGAGCCTTTCTTTACTGAGAATGATTAAACATTCTAAGAGATAGGAATTACAAATTTCACTGAAAAATTACAGAATATAGTATATATTACAACTAACTTTTCCTCCTTTTTTCATATACCTTTTCTCTTTTGGATATTCAATGTTATGGTTCTTCACAGTTTCCTTTTTTTTCTAGCTTAATGTTTGTATCGTGGTAGCTGATTTACTGAACTTCACACAAAATTTGAAGCTTACGGCAACATGACGTTGAAACACCGGTTTCCGTATGATCATCGAAGTGCTGTAAGCTTGGATGTGTGTGTGGTATAAGGGGCAATGTGACGGAATTGGTAATCAGAGAACCAAATTCCAAATTCAGTATGGTTTGTTATAATCATTGACCTGCAAATATTCTTGGAAAACTTTTGATTCCATCTCCTCACCCACAGTTATGGGACTTTTGTCACTTATGTTGTAACCTAAAATGGTTCTTCTTCTTCTTCTTCTATGTGCCTTGTTCTTTCAGGGCGTAGGTAATCATGGCCTTCGACGTCTCCCTATCACTGGTGGCTCTTAGCACCCTTTCTCCTGTAACATCTTGCAGCCCCCGTTCTGTCATCCACCTGCTCAGGCTCTTCAAATATGTTATCCGCTGTTAAAAGATTTTGTCCAGGCACCCAATCACTTCCCAAATTCAAAACTGAACTAATGAAAAATTATGGTGACCGTCTGATTGTTCGCCAAAGTAGTTATAGATTACAATTCTTTATCGAATCTAAATAAGACACAATGCCTAACAAAAAAAGCATTAACAAGCTCCCTACACTTCAGTGGAGACTCCCGACGTTCAAAGAACACGCACCCCATACACTTCAGAGTCTCGTCTTTTACCCAAGCTTTATGAATCGGTTTACCAACATTAAAAAGGTCTTGTGCCACATTTTGTCTCAATACCTAAGCCCAAGAGGTCCATTTGCCTAGGCTTTACATCTTTCTCACGAGGTGGCTGAGTTTATTGCTGAGTGCTTGGGGCATCCCCAAAACAAGAAGTGCCTAACCGTGTTGGAATTTGTTCACGGCACTGCAAATAAACACGGCTATATCGTGTTGAATACACCGGTTCCCATCCGATCACCGAAATTAAGCAACAGCAAGCCTGGTCAGTACTTAATGGGTGACCATTTGGGAATACCAGGTGCTGTAAACGTAAGGACCAAGAACGGTCTACCAGTCCTCCAGGGTTGGATTAAATGCACATTGTTAAATAAAATGTGACTAAGATTGGTTAATCTTCGTCTTTTATGTGCCATGTCCTTTCAGGACATAGGAGATCATGGCTTTCCACGTTTTCCTGTCCCTGGTGGCTCTTAGCACGCTTTCTCCTATTACACCATGCAACCCTGTTCTGTCATCCACCTGCTCAGGCCCTTCAAATATGTTATCCGCTGCTTTCCACTGTCTCCTTTCCCTTCTTTCTGGCCTCTTAGTATCGAGTTTTCCTTCCTCATTGCGTGTCCCAGGAACTTCACTTGTCTCTTCCTGATGCTCACTATTTATTTTCTTTTCGTTGCCATTCTTTCCAACACCTCATTAATACTCACATGCTCGGTCTATGAAAATGAAACAATAATCTTCATAACATCAACAAAATAAAGATACTCGTCAGCTGCGCGAAGTAAATAACCACTGCTAGGGTTGGCACAAGGTCAGTTTTTATAGTGGGTTTATCAGCAGTCATCATCATTTATCCATCACACCCAATGGTGCATAGGGCAGCAACTTTTTGTTGCTGTTTCTGTAACAAATCAGTGTTGTTAGCGCTGCACCCAACCCTGGAGGACCATTCTTGGTCCTTACGTTTACAGCACCTGGTATTCCCAAATGGTCACGCATTAAGTACTGACCAGGCTTGATGTTGCTTAACTTCGGTGATCGGATGGGAATCGGTGTATTCAACACGATATAGCCGTGTTTCTAGCAGTAATTGTTGAGATAGAGAAGGAGAGAGATAGAGAAGGAGAGAGAGAGAGAGAGAGAGAGAGAGAGAGAGAGAGAGAGAGAGAACAATATCCGGGTCACTAGAAGTTAAGAGTTACATTTTGATGTGTGTCAACACAACGCCTGCTTTGAAAAGTGACCGCTGTGATCGGTTAGAGACTGTCCTTAAATATTGAATAGTCACGTGGTGTGGTACAGAAACGATTGTTTGCTTTAGGTATGAAAAACTGTTTGTCTGACGTATTTTGAATTTTGTGATTTGATAAACCATCAGGATCCAGAGTTCCGCTATAGTCCGTCAAAGGAATTTGATATTTATTTATTTTGGTATACCTACGGAACTTCTGCGTGGAGCCAAATGCGCAAAGACCAGTTTTGGTTATTTGCTTTCTGAATCTCTGAGGGCAAACATCCGGTCCCACGCTTTGCTCGGTATCAGTACAACTTTACTCTTCGGCGGAGCCTTGACTGGATTACTCTCTGCCTTCAGGCAAAGAGTCTGACAATGTTAGAATTGCGCCTGAGTAAAGTTAATCGCTAGTCAGCAATATTTCCCACCTCGCAATAGGGTCTAGCCTATTTCTGAGGATTGGTGATACCGAGCAAAAGCGATGGACCGGATGTTTGCGCTTTCACGACCAAAAAGCAAATGGCCAAAAGTCGTCCGTGTGCCGCGGGCTCCGCGCAGATGTTCCGCTTGAAAACTACAAATTAATTAAATATTAAATTTCCAGTTCGCGAGCCTACGCGAATTTTATTTATCAGCCAATGGGAAGCCCAGAACCAAATACAAGTGTGAAATTCCCAAATGAGCTGCTGTGATCCAAAAAGAAGATATAAAAAGTGGATACAGAAAGCTTCGACAGGCAGACCGACTAGAGGAGAAGAGAGTAATTAATATCCCCTTGACCTAAGTCAAGCGGCTTACTACGCTCGCCTCCCTTACCTCTTTCCTTCTTCCTTGCCTCAAAACTACCAATTGACTTAAGGAGACATTCCTTACTTACACGCTCCCAAATTCCTAAGCTTTAATTCTCTTTCGGTATTTTATTGCCATGAACATTTTAATCTCTGTTGGAACTATATTTCAAGTATTACTTCAATTGTAAAAACATTAATTGATACGTGTCGATATAAAATGTTATTTTTCAACTCAATTTGCTTTTCTTGATTTTATAATCCTTTTATGACTTATAGTGGGTTATCTACAACAAGGCCAAATTCCGTTACCCTGCAACAGCATACAACTACCCTTCACTAGAACGGACTCACCACTACTAACAGAAAAGAATAGATAAGCAATCCACTGTACATACAGATTAATGTTCATAGTTACATATATAATACTAAGTCATTATTATGTTTAAAAAATGAAAATCTTACAATATCAAAATATTCCCTGTCTTTAAATAACTCGAAAATCGCTGATAAACCGTAAAAAATCGCTGATAAAACGTAAAAAAAAACGTATTAATAACATTTGATGCTGGCGTTTTTCTTCAGTATGTCAGCCATCTTAAAGAGCTGTTCAAATAAATTTTACAACACTTTAAATAACTGAATAGTAGATAGTTGGAAGATTTTGACTGATTGGTTCCATTTGCAGGGTACCAATTTAAATGCATACATTTCTGCAGAAACTTACAATACCAACTTTTATTCAGTTTACCTAGTTTTTCTCCGAACTGTGAAGCCGAATATCTGAGTTCGAATTCTAGTTGAGTTCTTCTCATTAACATATATGCAAATACCCCTACGGAAAGCGATGAATAGATCACCTCTTCCCCCAGATATGGGTTAAATAGAAGAACTTGTTTCTGGACATATCATAATTTACAAACAATTCTTTATGCCAAATTCACATTCAAAGGAAGAATTCTTCGTCCAGTCTAAAACTATATATTCTGGATTCAAATAGCCCAGAAAAAATTGATGAGCCATAAGCAACAAAACATTTGTAGCTAAATTTAACCGCAAGTTCTATTCTGAGAGTTCCTTTTCTAATAATTTTTCATATTTGGTCTAACGCCTCTTTCTCTATATCTCTAAATCGTCGACAAAATCTAAAAAAAGGGCCTCCAATTTTTTTGATCCTAACTATCATCGCGACCTCAGTTACTTCCGTATCCCCGTTGACATAGCAACCTTGTGTCTATTCTATCATTCTATCCAAATTGTCATGATCAATTTTCTAATTCGCGTTCCTGCTTGATATCTCGACAACATGAATTTAAACATACTACTCAATTGGCAATTAGGTCCTGTCGTTGTTGAAATAGCTAGATGTATGCATAAAGATTTTTCTAATAATTTATTTTCCCGCAATTTCCACCTGCGGAACTCACTTCCGGTCCGTTTCTTTCCTGGCACGAACAATCGTCAAAATTTAAATGCAGTATCTGTTGCTATCTTCAAAATGATGCAATCACACATGAAGCAATATTTTTAAAGTTAAACAAATTTCGTCATACACCACGAAAATGGATTCATATTACTACACACTACTGTAAATAACCAAATATGAATGAAAAATAAAAACCGATTACACCCTGTCACTTCAGTGGATATAAAATTGACTGTATGGTGAAAGAAAGAAAACTAAAGCAGCTTTTTCAATTAGTTTGTTCAAGGGTGTAGTTTCTCCGATTAACAATTTCGATTCATTATCGATTACGCTAATGAGGAACCCGACTGGATTTGAAATGGTATCTCCGAATTCCAATTCCGAGCCGTTATCCGTTTCACCAACCACACATTCAAACTTTGTATTTCAAAGTGGTCAACGCTGACGTTGCTTAACTTCGGCGATACAGGCTTTCAATTTGATATGGCATTAATCACAAAGCAGTTATAATGTTCACATACTAAGGTAACCAAATCGTTATATCAGTGAACTGTTTTAGCAGTTTGATAAAAATTTGATGCAATCACAAATGAAGCAATATTTTTAAGGTTAAACAAATTTCGTCATACACCACGAAAATGGATTCATATTACTGCACACTACTGCAAATGACCTAATATGAATGAAAAATAGAAATCGATTACACCCTGTCACTCTAGATTTTTATTTTTTTAACCTTAAAAATATTGCTTCATCCGTTATTGATCACTGTTCTTTTGTTGTCTTTTCTCCACAATAAAGCAATTGCCATCCTCTTTCATTTCTAGTAGTTTTTGCGTCTTAATGACTGTCTTGCGTTGCCTGGGGTTAAATGATTAATTATAATAATGACAATATCATGTAAATTCATTTTTTTTTCCATGGAGAACTTTTGTTAAAATTTTAGCACAGTCATAGACTGACCTCATTCTGAATACGCTTGCTCAAAAGAGGGAACGCACATTTCATGCGAGAATAGAAATTTTAGAGAATGGAGAATTTTTTGGCTTTAGAAAAAGCCTCACCAAAAAAGAAAAATAAACGTTACATTCATTAAACAGCTCAGAAATGAAAGATAACATTCTTCTTTGAAGCCGAGATATGGAAGAATGATGCAAAAAACGTAAAAGCCTAAAATAAAATAAAAGCTAATCTTCTTTCGAATAAATATGGCGATAGTATAATAAAAGAAAAGAATGGGCCTCGGTACATTTAAAGATCTCGGAAATAGGGGGCGATTAAATAAACAGGTCTTATCACATACGCGAAAGATTCTTGTGTAAGAATTGTAAAATATTCGGCATGACTGTATGCTTCCTGCAAAACCATCTTGCTAAAACAGTTCACTGCTATGATGATTTGGTTACCTTAAGATCTGAACATTATAACTGCTTTGTGCTTAATTTCAAACTGAAAACCTGTATCGCCGAAGTTAAGCAACGCCAGCGTTGACCGCTTAGAAATACCAAGTTTGAATGTGTGGTTGGTGAAACGGATAACAACTTGGAATTGGAATTCGGAGATACGATTTCAAATACAGTTGGGTTCCTCATTGACGTAATCGATAATGAATCGGAAGTTTTAATCGGAGAAACTACACCCTTGTGCAAACTAATTGCAAAAGCTGCTTTAGTTTACTTTCTTTCACCATACAGTCAATTTTATACCCACTAGAGTGACAGGGTGTAATCGATTTCTATTTTTCATTCATATTAGGTCATTTGCAGTAGTGTGCAGTAATATAAAACCATTTTCGTGGTGTATGATGAAGTTTGTTTAACCTTTAAAAATATTGCTTAATTCGTGATTGCATCAGATTTTTATCCCGCTCAGACACTATTGTCTAGACTGTTAATTAGTTGTTCTATGACCCCTGTCTGCGATGGACGGTACTTCAAGGAAGAGTACAAAAATTGTAACGCTGCACGAACACACTGGCAAGCCTTACAGAAAGATCGCGAGTATTGTTGGTGCCAACGTTTCAACTCTCAGTCGTGTCATGAAGGCAAAGAAACAAACTGGATCCATTAGTTCGAAACGTAGAAGAAAATGTGTTTGGAAGGGTAAAACAACGCCAGGAGACGACGTATACATGATCAAAAAAGCGTGAAGGAGCCTCGGGAAACATTATTCGTTTTGTTTTAATTGATTTGCACAAGAATGTAGTTTTAATTCCAGTCGAATACGTTCCATTCTCCTACGCGCAAATACAAGTGGGAGAGGTATAAATCAACCTCTTCCCTTCCCAGATATGGGGTAATTATTAGAACTTTTATGAGTAATTTTTTGCTGATCACCATGCTTTCCATTTTCTTACAGTTAAGTATTAAGGAATCTTTCACTAGAAACAAAGAAGAGAGGACTGGATTGCTATGTGTTGTCAGTTCTTCAAGATGGCAGTGAATGTTGAACAATATCATCAAAGATAAAGGAAAAACTTGAAACAACTGAAATGTGGTTCTACAGAACGATACTGGATATAAAATGGGGTATCAGTTCCATATTACAATGAACATAAAAATGACCCCTCACTTTGTGGTCACAGGAGTTTCTATATGCGATGTCAGTTCTTCTATGTGGCAGTCAATGTTGGACAATATCATCAAAGGTGACGGAAAAACTTGAAGCAACTGAAATGTGGTTCTACAGAACGATACTGGATATAAAATGGGGGATCAGTTCCATATTACAGTCAACATAAAACTGACCCCTCGCTTTGTGGTCACAGCAGTTTCTATAAATTTATATTCCTGAGATCCAAAAGCACAAGGAAGCATCCCAGAAGTTAAGTAAAGTATTAAGAAACAGGACAATTTCACTAGAAACAAAGAAGAGAGTACTAGATTACTATGTGTTGTCAGTTCTTCAATATGGCAGGGAATGTTGGACAATATGATCAAAAATAAAGGAAAAACTTGAAACAACTGAAATGTGGTTCTACAGAAGGATGCTGCGGATATCATGTGAGCAATAACGAGGTTTTGGAAAGGATGGAAACGAAAAGAAAATTAATACCGAGCGTCAGGAAGAGACTGCTGAAGTTCCTGGGACATGCAATGAGGAAGGAAGGCTTGGAGAACCTGATACTAACAGGCCAGATACAGGGAAAAAGAGACCGGGGAAAGCAACGGATAACATATTTGAAATGTCTGAGCAGGTGGATGACAGAACGGGGGCTGTGAGTTGTTACAGAAGAAAGCGTGCTAAAAGCCGCCATAGATAGGGAGACGTGGAAGGCCATGATCGCCTACATCCTGAAAGAAGAAGATTAGTAATTTCTTGTTATCTGATAAAATTGTCTTACAATATTGTTGTATTCCGGGAGGGGATAAACAGAGAAAGAATAGTGCAAGAAATAACTCTTAACACTGAGGATATATAAATAGAGATTTATTATACCTCAGTACAATAAACCAAATACAAGTACATCAACGAACAGTTAACACGAATAACAATTAAGAAGGCAAGATCTCTGTATAGGACGTATGCGTCCGCCTTGAGAAGTAGACATCCGTCTAGTGACGTCTAACTCTCGTCTAAGGCCGATGGCTTTCGACCTCGTTCGTATAATGGCGTAGACTCACGATCACACCCGTGTAATGACGAACACTCTCGTATAGTCTTGATCACTTTCTATCATTCTGTAGTTCGTTCTAGTCCCGGTCTTTTATAACCCGGGCCACACCCATTCCTGGGTAAGACTGGATATTTCACTACAACAAATATAAAAAACATCTGGCAACAAATAACCTTCATATGGCTGATAAACTATAAAAAACTTTCTTTCTTTTTTTTTTTTAATCATCTCACCCCAAGCAAGGCATTCCACTGCCACTATTGCGCATGGGGCTACATAGGGGAAGGTAAAGAAAAGGAGTGGTTAGACATAGGGAATGTCAGGAGGAAGGTGACAGATGAGTAAGGATAGCCAGGATGAGGGTTGGGCAGATGGGAAGAGTGCTTGATAGAATGGGAGCAGGTTAGTGTGTTAGGAGGTGTCTATTGACCTTACATTTAACTAATCAATTCCTTATATTATTGCCTTTATTATTTAGGATAAATATTTGCCTTTATTATTTATTATATTATTGCTTAAGCTCTATGGCCATTTGGAACCTCGAGACACAGTGGTTAGTGTTTTGGATCCGGGTGAGGAACCACAAAAAATAATGAACAACAAAACAGATATTTGACATAGAAAAAATAGGTTATATTGAACGTAAATATACAAACTTGAACGCAGGTTATGAATACAGAAATACGATTAGTAAGTAATATATATATATATATAGAAGTATTTGAAGTGAAGCCGTGTCGAAATAGTATATCCGTGTAATATTATTGCAGCTGAGTGGAGCTCAGAGATACTATGCCAACTGACACGGTATTCTCTGTGTAACTTCGGTATCTCTCGGTAACTTACGGACAGTCGCGGTACTCTCAGTGTTTTTTAACGAATCTCTCTCTGTACTCTGCCGTAACTCACTATGAATACTCAAGTCGAGTTCATTATCATAGACAAAAGTGGAGATCCCACAACAGTTAGCAAGTTTGTTCTTTAGTCCAACTACGCCTGTTCATTCTCACTCTCTCGGCCGACCTCAAGTTGAACGACTAACATCCAATCAATAGCTGAATCTACTGCTGGAAAGGTCAGGTCGGGCAAGGAAAATTTCTTCGTGCATTGAATATGGCTGCCATATCTGGTGTGGCGCCCCTTCTATTCATGTCGGATTCTAAACAAAATTCAAAGGAATATCTGAAATGTAATCGATTCCGATTTAGAAGATCGAATTCAGTCACTTTCTCACCGACGGGATGTGGATGCCCTCTGTCATTTTTGCAAATATTTTCACGGCCTCTGCTCCGGTGAGCTTATCTCAGTGTTTTTTTTTTAAAAATTTACACGAGCTACTAGATGGGAAAGTAGGTCCAAGCTTTTTACAGTCAAAACAGTCAAATGTAGCCACCTCTTATAATCTGGCAGTTTCTATCACGTTCACTAGTCTACTTATCTGATATATTCGCTTATGATAGATAGATAGATAGATAGATAGATAGATAGATAGATAGATCGGAAGAGACTGAGATAGATAGATAGATAGATAGATAGATAGATAGATAGAAACAGAACGTTATAGATAGATAGATAGATAGATAGATAGATAGAAAGATAGATAGATATGAACAGACTGTGGTAGATAGATAGGTAGATAGATACATAGATACATAGATAGATAGATAGATAGATAGATAGATAGATAGATAGATAGATAGATAGATAGAATGATAGATAGATATGAACAGACTGTGGAAGATAGATAGATAGATAGATAGATAGATAGATAGATAGATAGATAGATAGATAGATAGAAATTGTATATTACAGGTAGATAGATAGCTAGATATATAGAAACTGAAAATGATAGATAGATAGATAGATAGATAGATAGATAGATAGATAGAAATTAGAAATTGTATATTACAGGTAGATAGATAGCTAGATATATAGAAACTGAAAATGATAGATAGATAGATAGATAGATAGATAGATAGATAGATAGATAGATAGATAGAAATTGTATATTACAGGTAGATAGATAGATAGATATATAGAAAATGAAAATGATATATATATATATATATATAGATAGATAGATAGATAGATAGAAATTGTATATTACACGTAGATAGATAGATATATAGAAACTGAAAATGATAGATAGATAGATAGATAGATAGATAGATAGATAGAAATTGTATATTACAGATAGATAGATAGATAGATATATAGAAACTGAAAATGATAGATAGATAGATAGATAGATAGATAGATAGAAATTGTATATTACAGATAGATAGATAGATAGATATATAGAAACTGAAAATGATAGATAGATAGATAGATAGATAGATAGATAGATAGATAGATAGAAATTGTATATTACAGGTAGATAGATAGCTAGATATATAGAAACTGAAAATGATAGATAGATAGATAGATAGATAGATAGATAGATAGATAGATAGATAGAAATTGTATATTACAGGTAGATAGATAGCTAGATATATAGAAACTGAAAATGATAGATAGATAGATAGATAGATAGATAGATAGATAGATAGATAGATAGATAGAAATTGTATATTACAGGTAGATAGATAGATAGATATATAGAAAATGAAAATGATAGATATATATATATATATATAGATAGATAGATAGATAGATAGAAATTGTATATTACACGTAGATAGATAGATATATAGAAACTGAAAATGATAGATAGATAGATAGATAGATAGATAGATAGATAGATAGATAGAAATTGTATATGACAGGTAGATAGATAGATAGATATATAGAAACTGAAAATGATAGATAGATAGATAGATAGATAGATAGATAGAAATTGTATATTACAGATAGATAGATAGATAGATATATAGAAACTGAAAATGATAGATAGATAGATAGATAGATAGATAGATAGATAGATAGATAGATAGAAATTGTATATTACAGGTAGATAGATAGATATATAGAAACTGAAAATGATAGATAGATAGATAGATAGATAGATAGATAGATAGAAATTGTATATTACAGGTAGATAGATAGATAGATATATAGAAACTGAAAATGATAGATAGATAGATAGATAGATAGATAGATAGATAGATAGAAATTGTATATTACAGGTAGATAGATAGATAGATATATAGAAACTGAAAATGATATATAGATAGATAGATAGATAGATAGATAGATAGATAGATAGATAGATAGATAGATAGATAGAAATTGTATATTACAGATAGATAGATAGATAGATAGATAGATAGATAGAAATTGTATATTACAGGTAGATAGATAGATATATGGAAACTGAAAATGATAGATAGATAGATAGATAGATAGATAGATAGATAGATAGAAATTGTATATTACAGGTAGATAGATAGATAGATATATAGAAACTGAAAATGATAGATAGATAGATAGATAGATAGATAGATAGATAGATAGATAGATAGATATGTAGGTAGGTAGGTAAGTAAGTAGGTAGAAAGAGAGGGAGATTGATAGATACATAAACTACCGTCCATAATTATTAGGTCACCGCAGTTTAAAAAAACTATGTATTTCCTACTATTTTTTAGTATTTATTGCCAACTGAATAATTGAAAATGAAAATCGAATGTTTTTTGTTAATACTACAGAATAACATGTGCATCAAATGAATTTATAAATAGTTAATAATTAATTATAGTGCAGTTTCATTAATGAAAAATGAAGAAAATTTATGGTGATTCGGACGAGTTCATCTTTGCTTCCTCACCTTGTAAAATTTTGCCAAGTAATAATAACAAAAGAACCATTCTATTTCCATTTAGAATTATCCACTTGGCAATAAATCCTGAAAATAGTATGAAATGCATAGTTTCAATCTACAGGGCTCGATGGGTAAATTGTCGCCATTTGCCTTGTAAAATTTTGCCAAGTAATAATAACAAAAGAACCATTCTATTTCCATTTAAGAATTATCCACTTGGCAATAAATCCTGAAAATAGTATGAAATGCATAGTTTCAATCTACAGGGCTCGATGGGTAAATTGTCGCCATTTGCCTTGTAAAATTTTGCCAAGTAATAATAACAAAAGAGCCATTCTCTTTCCATTTAGAATTATCCACTGGGCAATAAATCCTGAAAATAGTATGAAATGCATAGTTTCAATCTACAGGGCTCGATGGGTAAATTGTAGCCATTTGCCTTGTAAAATTTTGCCAAAGTAATAATAACAAAAGAACCATTCTATTTCCATTTAAGAATTATCCACTTGGCAATAAATCCTGAAAATAGTATGAAATGCATAGTTTCAATCTACAGGGCTCGATGGGTAAATTGTCGCCATTTGCCTTGTAAAATTTTACTTAGTAATAATAACAAAAGAACCATTCTATTTCCATTTAAGAATTATCCACTTGGCAATAAATCCTGAAAATAGTATGAAATGCATAGTTTCAATCGATGGGTAAATTGTCGCCATTTGCCTTGTAGAATTTTGCCAAGTAATAATAACAAAAGAACCATTCTATTTCCATTTAGAATTATCCACTTGGCAATAAATCCTGAAAATAGTATGAAATGCATAGTTTCAATCTACAGGGCTCGATGGGTAAATTGTCGCCATTTGCCTTGTAAAATTTTGCCAAGTAATAATAACAAAAGAACCATTCTATTTCCATTAGAATTATCCACTTGGCAATAAATACTGAAAATAGTATGAAATGCATAGTTTCAATCTACAGGGCTCGATGGGTAAATTGTCGCCATTTGCCTTGTAAAATTTTGCCAAGTAATAATAACAAAAGAACCATTCTATTTCCATTTTAGAATTATCCACTTGGCAATAAATCCTGAAAAGAAATAGTATGAAATGCATAGTTTTCAATCTACAGGGCTCGATGGGTAAATTATGCTTCATTTGCCTTGTAAAATTTTACCAAGTAATAATAACAAAGAACCATTCTATTTCCATTTAGGAATTATCCACTTGGCAATAAATCCTGAAAATAGTATGAAATGCATAGTTTCAATCTACAGGGCTCGATGGGTAAATTGTCGCCATTTGCCTTGTAAAATTTTGCCAAGTAATAATAACAAAAGAACCATTCTATTTCCATTTAGAATTATCCACTTGGCAATAAATCCTGAAAATAGTATGAAATGCATAGTTTCAATCTACAGGGCTCGATGGGTAAATTGTCGCCATTTGCCTTGTAAAATTTTGCCAAGTAATAATAACAAAAGAACCATTCTATTTCCATTTAGAATTATCCACTGGGCAATAAATCCACCAGAAAATAGTATGAAATGCATAGTTTCAATCTACAGGGCTCGATGGGTAAATTGTCGCCATTTGCCTTGTAAAATTTTGCCAAGTAATAATAACAAAAGAACCATTCTATTTTCATTTAGAATTATCCACTGGGCAATAAATCCTGAAAATAGTATGAAATGCATAGTTTCAATCTACAGGGCTCGATGGGTAAATTGTCGCCATTTGCCTTGTAAAATTTTTGCCAAGTAATAATAACAAAAAGAACCATTCTATTTCCATTTAGAATTATCCACTGGGCAATAAATCCTGAAAATAGTATGAAATGCATAGTTTCAATCTACAGGGCTCGATGGGTAAATTGTCGCCATTTGCCATGAAATTTTACTTAGTAATAATAACAAAAGAACCATTCTATTTTCATTTAGAATTATCCACTGGGCAATAAATACTGAAAATAGTATGAAATGCATAGTTTCAATCTACAGGGCTCGATGGGTAAATTGTAGCCATTTGCCTTGTAAAATTTTGCCAAGTAATAATAACAAAAGAACCATTCTATTTCCATTTAGAATTATCCACTGGGCAATAAATCCTGAAAATAGTATGAAATGCATAGTTTCAATCTACAGGGCTCGATGGGTAAATTGTCGCCATTTGCCTTGTAAAATTTTGCCAAGTAATAATAACAAAAGAACCATTCTATTTCCATTTGAGGTATCACTGGGCAATAAATCCTGAAAATAGTATGAAATGCATAGTTTCAATCTACAGGGCTCGATAGGTAAATTGTCGCCATTTGCCTTGTAAAATTTTGCCAAGTAATAATAACAAAAGAACCATTCTATTTCCATTTAGAATTATCCACTGGGCAATAAATCCTGAAAATAGTATGAAATGCATAGTTTCAATCTACAGGGCTCGATGGGTAAATTGTCGCCATTTGCCTTGTAAATTTTGCCAAGTAACAATAACAAAAAGAACCATTCTATTTCCATTTAGAATTATCCACTGGGCAATAAATCCTGAAAATAGTATGAAATGCATAGTTTCAATCTACAGGGCTCGATGGGTAAATTGTCGCCATTTGCCTTGTAAAATTTTGCCAAGTAATAATAACAAAAGAACCATTCTATTTCCATTTTAGAATTATCCACTTGGCAATAAATCCTGAAAATAGTATGAAATGCATAGTTTCAATCTACAGGGCTCGATTGGTAAATTGTCGCCATTTGCCTTGTAAAATTTTGCCAAGTAATAATAACAAAAGAACCATTCTATTTCCATTTAGAATTATCCATGGCAATAAATCCTGAAAATAGTATGAAATGCATAGTTTCAATCTACAGGGCTCGATGGGTAAATTGTCGCCATTTGCCTTGTAAAATTTTGCCAAGTAATAATAACAAAAGAACCATTCTATTTCCATTTAGAATTATCCACTGGGCAATAAATCCTGAAAATAGTATGAAATGCATAGTTTCAATCTACAGGGCTCGATGGGTAAATTGTCGCCATTTGCCTTGTAAAATTTTGCCAAGTAATAATAACAAAAAGAACCATTCTATTTCCATTTAGAATTATCCACTGGGCAATAAATCCTGAAAATAGTATGAAATGCATAGTTTTCAATCTACAGGGCTCGATGGGTAAATTGTCGCCATTTGCCTTGTAAAATTTTGCCAAGTAATAATAACAAAAGAACCATTCTATTTCCATTTAGAATTATCCACTGGGCAATAAATCCTGAAAATAGTATGAAATGCATAGTTTCAATCTACAGGGCTCGATGGAGTAGAATTGTCGCCATTTGCCTTGTAAAATTTTGCCAAGTAATAATAACAAAAGAACCATTCTATTTCCATTTAGAATTATCCACTGGGCAATAAATCCTGAAAATAGTATGAAATGCATAGTTTCAATCTACAGGGCCTCGATGGGTAAATTGTAATAATTTGCCTTGTAAAATTTTGCCAAGTAATAATAACAAAGAACCATTCTATTTCCCATTTAGAATTATCCACTGGGCAATAAATCCTGAAAATAGTATGAAATGCATAGTTTCAATCTACAGGGCTCGATAGGTAAATTGTCGCCATTTGCCTTGTAAAATTTTGCCAAGTAATAATAACAAAAGAACCATTCTATTTCCATTTAGAATTATCCACTGGGCAATAAATCCTGAAAATAGTATGAAATGCATAGTTTCAATCTACAGGAGTCGATGGGTAAATTGTCGCCATTTGCCTTGTAAAATTTTGCCAAGTAATAATAACAAAAGAGCCATTCTATTTCCATTTAGAATTATCCACTGGGCAATAAATCCTGAAAATAGTATGAAATGCATAGTTTCAATCTACAGGGCTCGATGGGTAAATTGTCGCCATTTGCCTTGTAAAATTTTGCCAAGTAATAATAACAAAAGAACCATTCTATTTTCATTTAGAATTATCCATGGCAATAAATCCTGAAAATAGTATGAAATGCATAGTTTCAATCTACAGACTCGATGGGTAAATTGTGCTTCATTTGTAAAATTTTGCCAGTAATAATAACAAAAGAACCATTCTATTTCCATTTAGAATTATCCACTGGGCAATAAATCCTGAAAATAGTATGAAATGCATAGTTTCAATCTACAGGGCTCGATGGGTAAATTGTCGCCATTTGCCTTGTAAAATTTTGCCAAGTAATAATAACAAAAGAACCATTCTATTTTCATTTAGAATTGTCACTGGGCAATAAATACTGAAAATAGTATGAAATGCATAGTTTCAATCTACAGGGCTCGATGGGTAAATTGTCGCCATTTGCCTTGTAAAATTTGCCAAAAAGTAATAATAACAAAAGAACCATTCTATTTCCATTTTAGAATTATCCACTGGGCAATAAATCCTGAAAATAGTATGAAATGCATAGTTTCAATCTACAGGGCTCGATGGGTAAATTGTCGCCATTTGCCTTGTAAAATTTTGCCAAGTAATAATAACAAAAGAACCATTCTATTTCCATTTAGAATTATCCACTGGGCAATAAATCCTGAAAATAGTATGAAATGCATAGTTTCAATCTACAGGGCTCGATGGGTAAATTGTCGCCATTTGCCTTGTAAAATTTTGCCAAGTAATAATAACAAAAGAACCATTCTATTTCCATTTAGAATTATCCACTGGGCAATAAATCCTGAAAATAGTATGAAATGCATAGTTTCAATCTACAGGGCTCGATGGGTAAATTGTCGCCATTTGCCTTGTAAAATTTTGCCCAAGTAATAATAACAAAAGAACCATTCTATTTCCATTTAGAATTATCCACTGGGCAATAAATCCTGAAAATAGTATGAAATGCATAGTTTCAATCTACAGGGCTCGATGGGTAAATTGTCATGTTGCCTTGTAAAATTTTGCCAAGTAATAATAACAAAAGAACCATTCTATTTCCATTTAGAATTATCCACTTGGCAATAAATCCTGAAAATAGTATGAAATGCATAGTTTCAATCTACAGGGCTCGATTGGTAAATTGTCGCCATTTGCCTTGTAAAATTTTGCCAAAAAGTAATAATAACAAAAAGAACCATTCTATTTCCATTTAGAATTATCCACTGGGCAATAAATCCTGAAAATAGTATGAAATGCATAGTTTCAATCTACAGGGCTCGATGGGTAAATTGTCGCCATTTGCCTTGTAAAATTTTGCCAAGTAATAATAACAAAAGAACCATTCTATTTCCATTTAGAATTATCCACTGGGCAACTAAATCCTGAAAATAGTATGAAATGCATAGTTTCAATCTACAGGGCTCGATGGGTAAATTGTCGCCATTTGCCTTGTAAAATTTTGCCAAGTAATAATAACAAAAGAACCATTCTATTTCCATTTAGAATTATCCACTGGGCAATAAATCCTGAAAATATTGTAAATGCATGGATTTCAATCTACAGGGCTCGATGGGTAAATTGTCGCCATTTGCCTTGTAAAATTTTGCCAAGTAATAATAACAAAAGAACCATTCTATTTCCATTTAGAATTATCCACTGAGGCAATAAATCCTGAAAATAGTATGAAATGCATAGTTTCTACAGGGCTCGATGGGTAAATTGTCGCCATTTGCCTTGTAAAATTTTGCCAAGTAATAACAAAAAAAGAACCATTCTATTTCCATTTAGAATTATCCACTGGGCAATAAATCCTGAAAATAGTATGAAATGCATAGTTTCAATCTACAGGGCTCGATGGGTAAATTGTCGCCATTTGCCTTGTAAAATTTTGCCAAGTAATAATAACAAAAGAACCATTCTATTTCCATTTAGAATTATCCACTGGGCAATAAATCCTGAAAATGAGCATGAAATGCATAGTTTCAATCTACAGGGCTCGATGGGTAAATTGTCGCCATTTGCCTTAGCAAATTTTGCCAAGTAATAATAACAAAAGAACCATTCTATTTCCATTTAGAATTATCCACTGGGCAATAAATCCTGAAAATAGTATGAAATGCATAGTTTCAATCTGAGACTCGATGGGTAAATTGTCGCCATTTGCCTTGTAAAATTTTGCCAAGTAATAATAACAAAAGAACCATTCTATTTCCATTTAGAATTATCCACTGGGCAATAAATCCTGAAAATAGTATGAAATGCATAGTTTCAATCTACAGGGCTCGATGGGTAAATTGTCGCCATTTGCCTTGTAAAATTTTGCCAAGTAATAATAACAAAAGAACCATTCTATTTTCATTTAGAATTATCCCACTTGGCAATAAATCCCTGAAAATAGTATGAAATGCATAGTTTCAATCTACAGGGCTCGATGGGTAAATTGTCGCCATTTGCCTTGTAAAATTTTGCCAAGCCAATAATAACAAAAGAACCATTCTATTTCCATTTAGAATTATCCACTGGGCAATAAATCCTGAAAATAGTATGAAATGCATAGTTTCAATCTACAGGGCTCGATGGGTAAATTGTCGCCATTTGCCTTGTAAAATTTGCCAAGTAATAATAACAAAAGAACCATTCTATTTTCATTTAGAATTATCCACTGGGCAATAAATACTGAAAATAGTATGAAATGCATAGTTTCAATCTACAGGGCTCGATGAATTAAATTGTCGCCATTTGCCTTGTAAAATTTTGCCAAGTAATAATAACAAAAGAACCATTCTATTTCCATTTAGAATTATCCACTGGGCAATAAATCCTGAAAATAGTATGAAATGCATAGTTTCAATCTACAGGGCTCGATGGGTAAATTGTCGCCATTTGCCTTGTAAAATTTGCCAAGTAATAATAACAAAAGAACCATTCTATTTCCATTTAGAATTATCCACTGGGCAATAAATCTGAAAATAGTATGAAATGCATAGTTTCAATCTACAGGGCTCGATGGGTAAATTATTAGCCATTGCCTTATCAAATTTTGCCAAGTAATAATAACAAAAGAACCATTCTATTTCCATTTAAATTATCCACTGGGCAATAAATCCTGAAAATAGTATGAAATGCATAGTTTCAATCTACAGGGCTCGATGGGTAAATTGTCGCCATTTGCCTTGTAAAATTTTGCCAAGTAATAATAACAAAAGAACCATTCTATTTTCATTTAGAATTATCCACTTGGCAATAAATCCTGAAAATAGTATGAAATGCATAGTTTCAATCTACAGGGCTCGATGGGTAAATTGTCGCCCATTTGCCTTGTAAAATTTTGCCAAGTAATAATAACAAAAGAACCATTCTATTTCCATTTAGAATTATCCACTGGGCAATAAATCCTGAAAATAGTATGAAATGCATAGTTTCAATCTACAGGGCTCGATGGGTAAATTGTAAACATTTGCCTTGTAAAATTTTACTAAGTAATAATAACAAAAGAACCATTCTATTTCCATTTAAGAATTATCCACTGGGCAATAAATCCTGAAAATATTATGAAATGCATAGTTTCAATCTACAGGGCTCGATTGGTAAATTGTCGCCATTTGCCTTGTAAAATTTTGCCAAGTAATAATAACAAAAGAACCATTCTATTTCCATTTAGAATTATCCACTGGGCAATAAATCCTGAAAATAGTATGAAATGCATAGTTTCAATCTACAGGGCTCGATTGGTAAATTGTCGCCATTTGCCTTGTAAAATTTTGCCAAGTAATAATAATAAAAGAACCATTCTATTTCCATTTAAGAATTATCCACTGGGCAATAAATCCTGAAAATAGTATGAAATGCATAGTTTCAATCTACAGGCTCATGGGTAAATTGTCGCCATTTGCCTTGTAAAATTTTGCCAAGTAATAATAACAAAAGAACCATTCTATTTTCATTTAGAATTATCCACTGGGCAATAAATACTGAAAATAGTATGAAATGCATAGTTTCAATCTACAGGCTCGATGGGTAAATTGTCGCCATTTGCCTTGTAAAATTTTGCCAAGTAATAATAACAAAAGAACCATTCTATTTCCATTTAGAATTATCCACTGGGCAATAAATCCTGGAAAATAGTATGAAATGCATAGTTTCAATCTACAGGGCTCGATTGCAAATTGTCGCCATTTGCCTTGTAAAATTTTGCCAAGTAATAATAACAAAAAGAACCATTCTATTTCCATTTAGAATTATCCACTGGGCAATAAATCCTGAAAATAGTATGAAATGCATAGTTTCAATCTACAGGGCTCGATGGGTAAATTGTCGCCATTTGCCTTGTAAAATTTTGCCAAGTAATAATAACAAAAGAACCATTCTATTTTCATTTAGAATTATCCACTTGGCAATAAACTTGAAAAATAGTATGAAATGCATAGTTTCAATCTACAGGCTCGGGATGGTAAATTGTCGCCATTTGCCTTGTAAAATTTTGCCAAGTAATAATAATAAAAGAACCATTCTATTTTCATTTAGAATTATCCACTTGGCAATAAATCCTGAAAATAGTATGAAATGCATAGTTTCAATCTACAGGGCTCGATGGGTAAATTGTCGCTACTTGCCTTGTAAAATTTTTGCCAAGTAATAAACCATTCTATTTCCATTTAGAATTATCCATCATACAAATACTGAAAATAGTATGAAATGCATAGTTTCAATCTACAGGGCTCGATTGGTAAATTGTCGCCATTTGCCTTGTAAAATTTTTGCCAAGTAATAATAATAAAAGAACCATTCTATTTCCATTTAGAATTATCCACTGGGCAATAAATCCTGAAAATAGTATGAAATGCATAGTTTCAATCTACAGGGCTCGATGGGTAAATTGTCGCCATTTGCCTTGTAAAATTTTGCCAAGTAATAATAACAAAAGAACCATTCCCATTTTCATTTAGAATTATCCACTTGGCAATAAATCCTGAAAATAGTATGAAATGCATAGTTTCAATCTACAGGGCTCGATGGGTAAATTGTCGCCATTTGCCTTGTAAAATTTTGCCAAGTAATAATAACAAAAGAACCATTCTATTTTCATTTAGAATTATCCACTTGGCAATAAATCCCGAAAATAGTATGAAATGCATAGTTTCAATTCCATAGGCTCGAAGGGTAAATTGTCGCCATTTGCCTTGTAAAATTTTGCCAAGTAATAACAAAAAGAACCATTCTATTTCCATTTAGAATTATCCACTTGGCAATAAATACTGAAAATAGTATGAAATGCATAGTTTCAATCTACAGGGCTCGATGGGTAAATTGTCGCCATTTGCCTTGTAAAATTTTGCCAAGTACACAACAAAAGAACCATTCTATTTCCATTTAGAATTATCCACTGGGCAATAAATCCTGAAAATAGTATGAAATGCATAGTTTCAATCTACAGGCTCGATGGGTAAATTGTCGCCATTTGCCTTGTAAAATTTTGCCAAGTAATAATAATAAAAGAACCATTCTATTTCCATTTAGAATTATCCACTGGGCAATAAATACTGAAAATAGTATGAAATGCATAGTTTGAATCTACAGGGCTCGATGGGTAAATTGTCGCCATTTGCCTTGTAAAATTTTGCCAAGTAATAATAACAAAAGAACCATTCTATTTCCATTTAGAATTATCCACTTGGCAATAAATACTGAAAACAGTATGAAATGCATAGTTTCAATCTACAGGGCTCGATGGGTAAATTGTCGCCATTTGCCTTGTAAAATTTTGCCAAGTAATAATAACAAAAGAACCATTCTATTTTCATTTAGAATTATCCACTTGGCAATAAATCCTGAAAATAGTATGAAATGCATAGTTTCAATCTACAGGGCTCGATGGGTAAATTGTCGCCATTTGCCTTGTAAAATTTTGCCAAGTAATAATAACAAAAGAACCATTCTATTTCCATTTAGAATTATCCACTTGGCAATAAATCCTGAAAATAGCATGAAATGCATAGTTTCAATCTACAGGGCTCGATGGGTAAATTGTCGCCATTTGCCTTGTGTAAAATTTTGCCAAGCACAATAATAAAAGAACCATTCCTATTTCCATTTAGAATTATCCACTTGGCAATAAATACTGAAAATAGTATGAAATGCATAGTTTCAATCTACAGGGCTCGATGGGTAAATTGTCGCCATTTGCCTTGTAAAATTTTGCTGCTAATAATAACAAAAGAACCATTCTATTTCCATTTAGAATTATCCACTGGCAATAAATACTGAAAATAGTATGAAAATGCATAGTTTCCTCAATCGACAGGGCTCGATGGGTAAATTGTCGCCATTTGCCTTGTAAAATTTGCCAAGTAATAATAACAAAAAGAACCATTCTATTTCCATTTAGAATTATCCACTTGGCAATAAATACTGAAAATAGTATGAAATGCATAGTTTCAATCTACAGGGCTCGATGGGCAAATTGTCGCCATTTGCCTTGTAAAATTTTGCCAAGTAATAATAACAAAAGAACCATTCTATTTCCATTTAGAATTATCCACTGGGCAATAAATACTGAAAATAGTATGAAATGCATAGTTTCAATCTACAGGGCTCGATGGGTAAATTGTCGCCATTTGCCTTGTAAAATTTTGCCAAGTAATAATAACAAAAGAACCATTCTATTTCCATTTAGAATTATCCACTTGGCAATAAATACTGAAAATAGTATGAAATGCATAGTTTCAATCTACAGGGCTCATGGGTAAATTGTCGCCATTTGCCTTGTAAAATTTTGCCAAGTAATAATACGAAAAGAACCATTCTATTTCCATTTAGAATTATCCACTGGGCAATAAATACTGAAAATAGTATGAAATGCATAGTTTCAATCTACAGGGCTCGATGGGTAAATTGTCGCCATTTGCCTTGTAAAATTTTGCCAAGTAATAATAACAAAAGAACCATTCTATTTCCATTTAGAATTATCCACTGGGCAATAAATACTGAAAATAGTATGAAATGCATAGTTTCAATCTACAGGGCTCGATGGGTAAATTGTCGCCATTTGCCTTGTAAAATTTTGCCAAGTAATAATAACAAAAGAACCATTCTATTTCCATTTAGAATTATCCACTGGGCAATAAATACTGAAAATAGTATGAAATGCATAGTTTCAATCTACAGGGCTCGAAGGGTAAATTGTCGCCATTTGCCTTGTAAAATTTTGCCAAGTAATAATAACAAAAGAACCATTCTATTTCCATTTAGAATTATCCACTGGGCAATAAATACTGAAAATAGTATGAAATGCATAGTTTCAATCTACAGGGCCTCCCATGGGTAAATTGTCGCCATTTGCCTTGTAAAATTTTGCCAAGTAATAATAACAAAAGAACCATTCTATTTCCATTTAGAATTATCCACTGGGCAATAAATCCTGAAAATAGTATGAAATGCATAGTTTCAATTCAGGCTCGATGGGTAAATTGTCGCCATTTGCCTTGTAAATTTTTGCCAAGTAATAATAACAAAAGAACCATTCTATTTCCATTTAGAATTATCCACTGGGCAATAAATACTGAAAATAGTATGAAATGCATAGTTTCAATCTACAGGGCTCGATGGGTAAATTGTCGCCATTTGCCTTGTAAAATTTTGCCAAGTAATAATAACAAAAGAACTATTCTATTTCCATTTAGAATTATCCACTGGGCAATAAATACTGAAAATAGTATGAAATGCATAGTTTCAATCTACAGGGTGCGATGGGTAAATTGTCGCTATTTGCCTTGTAAAATTTTGCCAAGTAATAATAACAAAAGAACCATTCTATTTCCATTTAGAATTATCCACTGGGCAATAAATCCTGAAAATAGTATGAAATGCATAGTTTCAATCTACAGGGCTCGATGGGTAAATTGTCGCCATTTGCCTTGTAAAATTTTGCCAAGTAATAATAACAAAAGAACCATTCTATTTCCATTTAGAATTATCCACTGGGCAATAAATCCTGAAAATAGTATGAAATGCATAGTTTCAATCTACAGGGCTCGATGGGTAAATTGTCGCCATTTGCCTTGTAAAATTTTGCCAAGTAATAATAACAAAAGAACCATTCTATTTCCATTTAGAATTATCCACTGGGCAATAAATCCTGAAAATAGTATGAAATGCATAGTTTCAATCTACAGGGCTCGATGGGTAAATTGTCGCCATTTGCCTTGTAAAATTTTGCCAAGTAATAATAACAAAAGAACCATTCTATTTCCATTTAGAATTATCCACTGGGCAATAAATCCTGAAAATAGTATGAAATGCATAGTTTCAATCTACAGGGCTCGATGGGTAAATTGTCGCCATTTGCCTTGTAAAATTTTGCCAAGTAATAATAACAAAAGAACCATTCTATTTCCATTTAGAATTATCCACTGGGCAATAAATACTGAAAATAGTATGAAATGCATAGTTTCAATCTACAGGGCTCGATGGGTAAATTGTCGCCATTTGCCTTGTAAAATTTTGCCAAGTAATAATAACAAAAGAACCATTCTCTTTCCATTTAGAATTATCCACTTGGCAATAAATCCTGAAAATAGTATGAAATGCATAGTTTCAATCTACAGGGCTCGATGGGTAAATTGTCGCCATTTGCCTTGTAAAATTTTGCCAAGTAATAATAACAAAAGAACTATTCTATTTCCATTTAGAATTATCCACTTGGCAATAAATACTAAAAATAGTATGAAATACATAATTTCTTTTAAAAGAATGGGGTGACCTAATATTTATGGCCGGTCGTGTAGAGACAGGGAGAAAAGTCTGTGCTAGATAAAAAAAAATGATAGAATTTTTAGTAAATTGAGATAAGTACAAACAAATATACTTTGTATAGGGCACCGAGGCATGATGTAATGGTTGGAAAGCTTCTTTTGTTAGAATAAATTAAGGCAGAACAGTGAGATCGATCTTCACAGGATTCCGTGACTTTTGGTCACAAACCAAATCTAAGGTACGTATAGAAAATCAACATCTATATATATATATATATATATATATATATATATATATATAAATGTCTGTGACAGATTTTAAAAATCTATATTTGTCTTTCTCTATTTTGTCGTAGTCCGTTCATATCTATCTATCTATCTATCGATGAAGCTATGTCTGTTCATATCTATCTATCTATCTATCTATCTATCTATCTATCTATCTGTGTGAATCGTTCTATCTATCTATCTATCTATCTATCTATCTATCTATCTGTGTGAATCGTTCTATCTATCTATCTATCTATCTATGAAGCTATGTCTGTTCATATCTCTCTATCTATCTATCTATGAATCTATGTCTGTTCATATCTATCTATCTATCTATGAATCTATGTCTGTTCATATCTATCTATCTATCTATGAATCTATGTCTGTTCATATCTATCTATCTATCTATCTATCTATCTATCTATCTATGTCTGTTCATATCTATCTATCTATCTATCTATCTATCTATCTATCTATCTATCTATCTATCTATCTAGGTTCATATCTATCTATGAAGCTATGTCTGTTCATATCTATCTATCTATCTATCTATCTATCTATCTATCTATCTATCTAACTTTTGTTTTTTTTAATCATATCACCCCGAGCAAGGCGGTAAGGTCACTGGTGTGCACGGGGCTACGTATGAGTGAAAAGATTGGAAAAGAGAAACCCGGAAACCACATCTTAAACAGGGAACAAGGGATGAGCCTCTACACCTGTTCAGTAGACGTGGGTGGAGTGTGAACCGGGCGATAGTTCAGTCTATCTACTTCAATTGAAAAAAACAAAAAAAACAAAAAGGAAAAGTGAAAAGATTGGAAAAGAGAAAGCCAGAAACCACCTGTTATGTCTGCTAATATCTATTCCCATTTGTGATCTACATAAGAACGAACTTCTAATAATATTGATAATGTTTGTCAAAATCGTATAACATTTGGCCATTCAATTTATTCTTAAACATCTGCCCATTACGTAAAAAACATTACTTTTCTTTTTTACCTACTTTGAAAATAAATTAATGTATAAGCAATGATTAGATCCATTATATTGATCATCTGTAGGTGACACTGAATGAAAGCAGGCTTATTTTTCTTGCCCGTCTTAACTGACTGCAATACCCGGATTAATATAGTTCTGTCAGTTTGTTTCTAGTCCGTTGTAAAGACGAAATGTCTGTGTCTATTTCAGCTGTCCTTTATTTCTAACCCCAGCGTTTTTTTTTGTCTCCTTTTATTTCGCATTCTCCACCTTGCTGGCTTCTCTTTAGAATTGGTGAGAAAGAAAATTCTTTGTCTGTCATGCCTCGGTCTGTCAAAATATGACAACGTCAGAGTCTTTGACGAGGTTAGTGCTACCCATTTTCGTATTGTGCCGAATGTAAGTTTGCCACGGAAGCAAAACGATTGTCATTGTTTGGCACTGAAAATAAAAAAAAACTATAAAACATTTTGTTCATCATTGATATAAACAGACTTTCCACGCAAAAACACACATAAGGTATATATATATATATATATATATATATATATATATATATATATATATGCTCATTCAGTAATGAATTAGAGAACTCTGGGTATTGGGCGTGTATAATGATAATATACACACTAAAAGGTCTGCCTTCTTTTACCGAGTGCCCAGAGCTCAGAGTTAGAATCGCCAACTGACGCCAATTCGGTCAGGTTTCAATCCTCGGTTAAAAGCAATCGGAGTCAAACCGTAGCGATTAGCTGTGATACAGCGAAACAGATCTGTCTGCGGATGACTATATATATATATATATATATATATATATAAACTTATTTATAAATGGAACATTGTGTGTGTGAGTGTCTGTCTTTGTGTGTGTGTATGTCTGTTACCTATAGACTCCGAAACAGCTGAACCAATTTTCTTGAAAATTTACACAGTTGTACTATAAGCGTCTGCGAGTGTTCTTAGATAGGTTTTGTGTCGAGGTACTCCCGATAAATATCGAAAATCGATAATCGAAAAAATCGGGTTATAGAAGGAGTGGTCCGATTTTAATGAAATTTTATACACACATAAACAAATAAATAAGAAACGATATTCAAAAGTTTCAAGATTGCATTTCTTAAAATAATGCAGAAAAACGATAATGTATACATATAAAAGGAAAGATGTTTGTGTGTGTATCTCTGTTTATCTACCTGTATATCTGTAGTTATTTTCAGCCCTTTTATTTTAGTTTTTGCTTCGGTTTTGGCTCTAAGTAGGTATACTTGTAGTCCTTAGTCTCAGCCATGATACCATTTACTTAGAGGACTTATTTAGCCTTCAAAATTCAGTTTACGATGGAAAACTTATTTGATATCGATACCAAGAAATCAAAATTTGACTTACATCCATTCATTTTTCTTTCAGTCTACGGTTTCGCTTTAACTGGAAGCAACTATTGCTTTTTAGTCTTTCGTGCCAACGTCCAAAGTGTCTGAGCTCCAGGACCATGGATTAGTTTTAAAGCTTTCATTACATCCGAGTGTGTGTGTGTGTGTGTGTGTCTGTGTCTGTGTGTGTAATGATTTGTTTGAACATCATTTTTGATCGATACTCGTATTTAAGTAAATATTCTGTTTATAATCAAACAGTATTATATTTTTATTCCTACGGGCCTGATTATTTACGATAGTTACGAAAATGTGTCATTCGGCAGGATTCGAACCTGCGACCCCAACAGTGGATATATATAGTCGAATCCCGCCGAATGACATACATTTTTAAAATAAAAATTTATCGTAAACAATCAGGCCTGTTGAAATAAATATATAATACTCCTTGATTATAAACAGAATATCTACTTAAATATGAGTACCGATCAAAAATAATATTTTTTTAATCATCTCACCCCAAGCAAGGCATTCCACTGCCACTATTGCGCATGGGGCTACATAGGGAAAGGTAAAGAGAAGGAGTGGTTAGACATAGGGAATGTCAGGAGGAATGAATGTTAGACATAGGGAATGTCAGGAGAAATTGGAGCAGGTTAGTGTGTTAGAAGGTGTCTATTGACCTTACATTTAAACTCCTGGAGGTTGTATCCGTCGGGGAAGCAATCGTGTGGAAGGGAATTCCACAGTCGGGAAGTGCGAGGAAAGAAACTGTTGGAGTAGAAGTTGCGGTTGCATTTTATCGGTTTCACTGTAAAAGGGTGGGATCTAGTTGCTAATCTAGTATCTCGTTCAAATTCGTATTCAGGGGGCATCAGTGATCTAAGTTTATCGGAGCAGAAGCCGTGAAAGTATTTATAGAAGAGACACAGGGAAGCCACGTCGCGCCGGTTGGAGAGAGACTGCAGGCGGTCTGCCAAGTCGGTAACAAATCATTTCAAATTGTTAGTTGTTTATAACCAGTTTTGTTAACCTTTGTTAATTTCCGTAACTTGCTTGCATTTGTTGACATTTATATATATATATATATATATATATATATATATATATATATATATATAACTTGAATATATGGATCGAAATCCGACAGAATAAATAGAATAATAAAGAACAATAAGGAAAATGTAAGAACATGTTTCACTTTAACAAGCTTCTTCAGAGATTTATTAAAGGTCTTTAAAAAATTTCTGAAGAAGCTTCTTAAAAGTGAAACATGTTGGATGAAAGACACTTTCTTGCCAAGTGGATAATTCTAAATGAAAACAAAATGTTTTTTTTTGTTAATACTGCACAATAACATGTGCATCAGATGAACTGTTCTCGTGTCCAGTTTTTTGTGCTCTCTTCCCAATACTAGACTCTTCTTCTTATTGGCTGGTCGAAGCAAAGGCTTCCTGGCTGTCTTGTAAAATTTTGCTAAGTAATAATAACAAAAGAACCATTCTATCTTCATTTAGAATCATCCACTTGGCAATAGATTCTAAAGATAGATATGAATTATTTAAAAAAAACTTCGGTGGCCTAATAATTATGGCTGCTATCATATATATATATATATATATATATATATATATATATATATATATAAGGTTGTTACGAAAATAGTCATCGATTTGCAAAAACAATTTTATTGTTGAAAAATTAACTGTTGAAATTAGTCAAAAGACGAGCCTTGAATATCTACGCATCTCTGTCATCGATCGAAGAGATTATTTATTCCTCGTTGATTAAGGATTTTAAATTATAATCAGTTGGCGAAAGATCAGGGAATATGGAGGATCACATGTCCCTTTCATAACCCAAATATTAAATCTCCATGGTTACAAAATTCTCATTTTTGATTGAACAATATTGAAACATCTAAAGCCTTTTCTCCAACTACCACTCCTAAATTTTCTAAATAAGCATGAATTCATCTTATATTTAAAAATTAAATCAATTGCACCATGTATTTTAACATATTGCCTGAAGAAAAACAGTATTGTTCTGAAACATAAACATTTTTGTGTAGTGATATGCTTTTATAAACCATTGTAATAACAAAATTACAATATATATATATATATATATATATATATATATATGCAAGTTTGTCAGATAGCAGACGATTATTGATTTCATATTTAAATTCTTGAAGATTGTAGCTGTCGGGGAAGCAAGTAAATGGAGGGAATTCCACAGGCGGAAAGTGAAAGAAAAGAAGCTGAGTAGAATTTGCGTTTACAATTTATTGGTTTCACAGTAAAAGTGTGGGACCTAGTTGCTAATCTAGTAGCTCGAGTAAATTCATATATAGGGGACACCAGTGAGCTAAGTTCATCTGAGCACAAGCCGTGAAATTGTTTGTAGAAGAGACACAGGGAAGCCACATTGCGCCGGTGAGAAAGTGACTGTATCTGAGCTGCCAAGTCGGGATCGATCACATTACAGATTCTCCGTTGGATTTTGTCAAGGACCCCTAGGTGGATATCAGGACCAGATATGGTTGCAGTATTCAATGCACGGGCTGATGGTAGATTTGTATATGTGCAGGATTGTAATCAAGAACCTAGGCTGTCAGAAAACCACTTGCATACGGATAAAATATGAGTTTAGCAATTATTCAAAGGATGTGCGTTTTTGGTGCAAGGGATATCGACTTGGAACGAGACATCAGAGAAACGAGTTCGAATTCAAGTTACGCGCAAATACTGTTGGGAAATGTATTAATCGATCTCTTCTAGCTCTAGATATGGGTTAATTTACAAGACAGATTGTGTTCTATAGCTTTGGTTGGCTGCCGTAGAAAGAGACATGATCGCCCAGGCGTGTATCACGTATGTTTATTAACAGATTGAAATATACAAAATTAGAAGGAGGCGTATGACAAGGATGTTTTTTCTTACCGATACATCGAGGGGATTCTAATTCCTACCAGAAGTTATTATTGGCAGCCACAATATTAAAAACATAAAATATGGAGATGGCTGAGTGTTAATACACAAATGAAAAAATTTAAAACTTTTAGGGAATATAGTGAAGAAAAAAAGACAGAATTCGTGATTAATTGCAAGCCTCCCAGAACTACCCGACAAATGCGGGTGTACCCCAAGGCTCTATCTTAGGTCTTACGCCCTTTCTAAACTATATCAATGATCTCCCCGATGCCATAAGATCACAAGTAGGCATGTACCACAGTTTACTCTCGCCTCGATCAAAAATCTGGTGTTGGTGACAAGGCGAACCTCGCAGCCGAGCTTGAGAAGGACCTCCAATCCGTGGTGGATTGGGGTAAGAAATGGCTCGTAAAATTCAATTCTTCCAAAACGAAGCTGCTGTCAATTAAACACCACAGACAACCGCACCTACCCTCCCATTAGCATGGAACAGGCTTGCCTCCCAGAGAGTAAATCACTACGCCTGCTTGGCCTGACACTCTCAGCGGACCACAAGTGGAATGACTACGTCGAATCCATTGCTAAATCCGCAGCTATGAAAGTCGGCTCTCTGTGCAGGGCCCGGAAATTCTTTCCGCCTGAATCTATCATGGAATTATATAAATCCACCATCCGCCCGTGTATTGAGTACTGCTGCCACATCTGGTCGGGTACCCCTTCTATTCTCCTCGGGGTTCTTAACAAAATACAGCGAAGATTCTGTAATGTGATTGATACCGACTTGGCTGACCACCTGCAGTATCTCTCTCACCAGCGTGATGTGGCTTCCCTGTGCCTCTTCTATAAATACTTTCATGGATTCTGCTCTGAAGAACTGAAATCACTGGTGCCCCTTAGATGTGAAATTGCACGAGATACAATATTGGCAACTAGGTCCCACTCTTTTACAGTGAAACCGATGAAATGTAACCGCAATTTCTACTCCAACAGCTTCTTTCCTCGCACTTCCCGCCTGTGGAATTCCCTACCGCATGCTTGCTTCCCCGACGGCTACAACCTCCAGGAGTTTAAATGTAAGGTCAATAGACACCTCCTAACACACTAACTCACACCCACTCTCTCCAACTCTCTCCCTATGTACATCTTAAGTCGTTTATCACCCTCCTTCTGACATTTCCTATACCCAATCCCTCTATGTAACCCCCTGCGCTATAGTGGCAGTGGAATGCCTTGCTTGGGGTGACACGATTAAAAGAAAAAAAGGGAATGAGCTCTAAGTGCGATTTGTCAATCGAAGATATCAAAATCAAACAGATACAAAATATTTTAAAATAGGACGGAAAGTGAGACACTGAAATTTGAAGTCACCCTGGCATAACCAAAGATGCCTTCTAATATCTAAACAGAATATTAAGAAATAAAATAACTTCGCTAGAAATAAGGAATAATGTATAAATAATTAGGTGATATGTCATCTCGTCTTGCAGTGAGTACTGAACAATCTACCCAAAGATGAAGAGGAGACTCGAATTAACATAAAATTTGGTTTAGATAACGTTGCCGAGGTTATTATGGGCGGTTATGTGAGCAATAACATTATTTTAGAGAAAAAGAAAACAAAAAAGAAACTTATATATCCCAATTAGGAAAAGGCATTTTAAATTTCTGGGGTACTCAATGAAAAAAGACGAGCTAGAAAATCTAATACTCACAAGGCGGAATGATGGCAGACGAAAACAAAGCATAACATACTTATCGATGGTGGAACAGGGTTTAGTAGAAATAAAAAAATGATAAAATATCAAGAGATAAAAAGGATCAGAAATTGTGGATAATTATGACATTTCCGATACCCAATCCCTCTATGTAACCCCCTGCGCTATAGTGGCAGTGGAATGCCTTGCTTGGGGTAACAGAATTAAAAAAAAAAATGATAAAATATCAAGGGATAAAAAGGATCAGAAATTGTGGATAATTATGATAGCCGCCATTTTGATTCGAACGATAATGTACTGGGTTGTCCGGATCACGGCTTTTAGTCGTTCATGTTCCAATACGTTAGCACACGATATTATATTCTTACATTTCCGATTAGAGCACACTTTATACTATTTTTTGAAAAAGAAAATTTAAAAATAATTAATTCATGTCAATTAAGAAGATTATAAGATGCAAGCAAGTGCAAAAATTTAAATACCTAGGAAGTGTCCTAACTGAAGATGGAAAATGCGACACGGAAATCCGAAGGCGAATTGGCATGGCAAAGGACGCGTTCCAGAAGCTGAGGAAAATACTAACACACAGGAAAATTTCACTAGAAGCAAAGAAAAAAGTGCTGGACTGCTACGTGATGTCAGTTCTTCAATACGGCAGCGAATGCTGGACAATATCATCGAAAGTGAGGACAAAACTGGAAGCAGCGGAAATGTGGTTCTACAGAAGGATGTTACGGATATCATGGACTGAGCATGCAAGCAACGATGAGGTGTTGGAAAGAATGGCAACAAAGAGGAAATTGATACTGAGCATCAGGAAGAGACAACTGAAGTTCCTGGGACACGCAATGAGGAAGGAGAGCCTGGAGAACCTGATACTGACTGGCCAGATAGAAGGAAGGAGAGACAGAGGAAGGCAGCGGATAACATATTTGCAGGGCCTGATCAGGTGGTTGACGGAACGGGGGTTGACAGGAGTAAGGGGAACAAACATACTAGGAGCCCCAAGGGATAGGGAAACGTGGAGAACCATGATCCCCTACGTCCTGAAAGGACAGGGCACATAGAAGAAGAAGATAAGATGCATTTTACACACTTGATGCTTTTTTTTATTATCGTAAATGCAAAAATGCCTCGCAAGCTACAAAAAATACGTTCTGTGTATGGTTAAAGTATTTTATCTGACAGAACTGGTTCGCTAAGTGTAGGGTCGGTAATTGTAGCTTTGATTGATGAGGCTTACGGCCTATCACGTTGTATACACCGGTTCTCGCTCGATCACCGAAGTTAAGCAACGTTGAGCCTGCTCAGTACTTAGATGGGTGACCGCTTGGGAATACCAGGTGCTGTAAGCGTATAGTGACGGATGTGCGTTGTGGTGCAGTGGATATCGGCTCGGAAAGAGAAATCGGTGAGCCGAGTTCGAATTCTAGTTGAATACCCTGCATTCACTTAAGCACTGGGACCCTTGGGAAAGGTATTAATCCGTCCCTTCCCTCCAGTTATGGGTTAAATAACAAGGGTAGGACTTGAGGACCCTGCCCTTAAAAACAAATCCCAATGAATCTTGATACTCGAAAAGAAAAAAAGTTTTACTAGACACAACACTTATATAAATAACAATAAATTGTTGAAAGAAAAAGGTATTACCAGCAATAAATAAATAAAATTTAGTTTGCAATAAATGATCCGCCGAGGTTGATTTGCCATAAAAACAAAACAACCAACCAAAATTTTATTGATGAAGAATAGCCAGTAAGACCCACTCACTACAAATGACGATCTAATTATTTATTAAGGGAAGTCTCTAGTACACAATGCGAAAATGAGCAGAGACACTAAATTTATCAAAATCTATCATCCATAAATACTTTTTGACGCTTGGATACTTAAATCGCTATAATGTTCAGATACCACCTGATCTGAATGAAAAGAATATTTCTGTGATTTAGCATATAAACGCAATGAAAATACACTCTTTTTAAATGAAATTTATGTGTACGATGAGAAATGGATAGTTTACAGCAATGTTCAGCGAACAAAATCTTGAGCTAAGCGACATGCATCAACTTTAGTCACTCCAAAAGCCCCTCCTTACCCTAATAAAGTCATGATGTGCATCTAGTGGGATTGAAAAGGAACCCTGTACTATAAGCTTCTGCTAAGTAACTTGATTCTGAAAAGTACTGCTTGAAGGTGGAAATTAAAGCAATTCAAGAAAAATGCTCAGAATTGTCAAACAGGAACGGTGTTTGGTTTTCTTGTTTCTTCACGTTTCTTTGGTGATCCATCAAAAAGTGTTGCAGCTTGCCTTGGATGCGTTACCCCAGCCGCCATATTCACCATAGATTGCTCCGTTAAATTTTTGTTTATTTAAGTTTTTGCAAAATAATCTCAATAGCAAAAAGTTTTATTCCTTGGATGGCATAAAAAATACACCTTAATACCAAGAAACCACCGAAGTTATGGGAATACGGAATCTTTAATGTTGAAAGGTTGTGTAAGAAAATGGTTTATATTTCATTGAATACATATTTAATGGGATAATTTTGTGTGTTTTAATCTTCGTTTTTTTTTTGTTTTTGTTTTTTTTTTTGGTGGAGGGCAATTTGCATAACATCGTTTGTATTTGCGTTAGTTGTAGATAGACATATTTTAGGTTCTTTGAGTATAGTTTTCGTAAAAGTGGGTAATGTAACTTACTGTGTTTGACGTGCATTTAAAGATGGTACGATATTTATCAGGATTCCTTCTAAGTATCTCTTAATTGTTCTTAATGACATTTCTATTTATTTCTGGGAAAACAGCTCATGTAAGTACGATATGTTTAAACCGCCCCTTTGTATGTCTCCAATGCATGGACACGCTAAAGTAGGCTTTAGAATTAGGACTTATACCAAGAAACTGAAAGTCGCGAAAGAATATCAGTTTTTCACATAATATGAATAGCCCAAGTGTCATTACGTATATAACACACCTCCAGTGCCACAACTGGGTTAGTCGAGACGCTTGGTGGTAGGAATCAATCGTTGCAATCAGTGTTAATTAATAGTTTTGTTTTGGTTTCTTTTAAATAAACTTTGTAAAGATTCATCGAGGATATAAATTTTGAAAAAAGTTGTTATTTTTATTTCCTATCCTCCACTGAAACAAAAATACGTATAGGGAGGAGTTAGGACTTCATAGAGTCTCTGAGAGAGAGCTCCTCTACTTGGTGTATTGGTTAGCAAGCTTGTCTTACTCGAACCTGTGACTAGTGAGTTCGATCCTCACTTTCTACTCCATATTTATCGGCCTGTTGCCACATCTAAGCGCTGCTTAGCACATCAACATAGAGTCTCTGAGGTATTATGCTGGATTCAGTAAGAAGGCCTTGTTTTGGTGCAAGTATTATTGTAGATGTGTGTTGTGACGTAGTGGATATCCGCTCAAAAAATGGAAGATCCGAGTTTAAATTCCAATTTAATTTGGGGCATTCACAAAAATACCCTCGTCAAAGGTATTAATCAGTCTCTTTACTCCAGCAAAGGATCAAATAACATGACAGATTAGGTTTTATAGCCTTGGTTGGCAACCAGTCTACTGCAGAAAGTATTAGCAACTACTGTGGAAAAATCTTCTGACTCTTTCGAAACGTGATCGCTCGAGCGTGTATCACGTATGCCACTTAACTGACTGATTACGCTAGTTGCAGGGGATCAATAATTGTAGCTAGCTAAGTTTAATTTTAAGACAGATGATGGCCAACGTTTTTTACCTCCACTTTTGGCCATGTATCATATTTGTACATTTTCACAATAAACAATGTCGCAATTAGTGTTAGTGTTGCGTGACAAACATTCAACCACACGCCATTTTGTTGGACAATTTAGTTGAATAAAAATTATATTTTTGTTTTGCGTAAGTTTGTTTCGTTAATTTTCCTTTGTTGAATAAATTTTCCATTTTCAGTTTTTGACTTTTTTCAGTTTCGTTGAATTTGTTTTAATTTTGCTTTCTTGCACTAGTTTGCTTTTATTTTTTGTCTATTTCTCCGTTGGATTTTATTAGACGGCGAACTTGTTTTTTTTTAATTTGAAAAACTGTTTTAATTGTTGTATTTTGTTCTGCATTTTAATTTTGGTTTGGTTTGTTTTCTTTTTTTTTAATATTGTTTTGAAGTTTAATTATTTTGGATATACGGAAATAAAAACAACTTATTTTTAAAAAAATAACTTTACAAGATGGCCGACCAAAGTCGGGCCATCAAAATAAATATATTTGGGTCCGCCACTAAAGCAGATCCCCCAGACAAAAGCAATGGGGCTGTTCCCCTCCAAACGACCATAGAAAAAAATATATCCTCCAAAGATCGGCTCTGTAAATGGAAAGATAATTTATCTAATCTCGCTGTAGAGGAAAGTAAAGAAAATCAGAAAAACGTGGAAAACACGAACACTAGAATTTGCGGGTTTCGAGTTGATATTTCAGCGTGAAGTCTTCATCTCTATTCTTAACAGCTTGGAGATAGGCGGGAATAATTACCCTGTCATTGTGACAGGGAGAAAACTGACCTGTTGGACATCACGCGTGATTGGTTATCTCTCCCCTTCCTGCTCAGAGAAGAAACTTCTGAATGCTCGCCTTCTTGTGACCAAAAACTTCTTTAAGCTGAAACTACGTGTTCCGCGGTTTCTGTAATAGGCCTACTTGCGGCTAATACCGCTGGTCAAAAATCCCTGTTTGGGTCTCTTCCCGAGCTCACTTTGCCTTTGGTTCACATGAATGGCGAGTTGTGCGTAGAGTGAGAGGGATATTCCAAATCTCAATCCCCTGATGCCCCCAAGAGCGTATACACTATCTTATTCCCAAAGCTGACACCACGGCAAGCTACACCAAAAATGGCATCAACGAAGTCAAAAATACAACCCATAATTTGAAAAGTTTGAAAATATTTTTTTTATAATCGTGTCGCCCCAAGTAAGACATTTTACTGCCACTGTTGTGCAGGGGGTTACATGGGGGAATGTTATGACAAAGAGTGACAGATTATACGGGGTGTCAGAAAGTGGGTAAGAGAAGTATGACTGTGGCCATAAAGTGAGGGATCAGTTTATATATTGATTGTAATGTAGAATTGATCCCCCACTTTATACCAACATTATAAGAGTATAGAAATTTTTTTTTCTTTTTATAATCATATAATCATAATCATTTCTTTTTATAATCATATCGCCCCAAGCAAGACATTTTACTGCCACTGTTGAGCAGGGGTTTACATAGGAGGTAAGTTATGAGAAAGAATGACATGTTACTGGGGGGTGTCAGGAAGAGGGTAGGAGAAGGATGAGAATACTGATGAGAGTGGAGTGGACGAAGAAAGACGCACGAGAGAGAGAAAGAAAAAGAGAGAGAAAGAGAGGGAGCAAGTTAGTGAGGTAGTAGATGACTATTGATTTTACATTTGAATTCTTGAAGATAGTAGCTGGCGGGGAAGCAAGTAAAGAGAAGGGAATTCCACAGGCGAGAAGTGCGAGAGAAGAAGCTGCTGGAGTAGAATTTAATGTAGATAAGGAAAAGAGAGAATTGAGACTTGAGGGACACCTGCGTTTGTTTGATAGTGTTGGGAGTCATGTCCATTCAATACCACCTTCATTGCGCGATCTGAGAGGAACGACTGAATTAGATCAAACAATTGTCCACTTGTACCGTAGCCCAGTAGCTTGCCTAGAAGGTCAGCGTGCCAGACCCTGTCAAATGCTTTGGAGGTGTCTATGGCAACAGTTCGGGCTTCGCCGTTCTTGTCGAAAGCCTGGTGAACATACACAGTGATGGGTCGTGAGCATATCAGCAGTAGACCTGGAGAAGCGGAAACCATAAGGAATTAGAAAGGCAGTATGGGATAATGGTCGTCCTTCTGCCTCTGTTCAATCTGTAAGACAATGTTGGCCCCCTCCTCAAGTGACACAGTCACCGACCTTAACCTCATAAAAAAGACACCCCTTAAAAAAATACGGACTGCAAATATTCGCTTACAATCCCCTACTCCAAATATCGTCAAAGTAAATCAACTTTGCAGTGAAGGTGCTCGCCTCTTAACCTCAGCTCCGTTTTATGAAGGTGAGTATTTTTTCCATTATAATTTGATTTTATTTCCATACCAGATTACGGATGTGCGTTGTTGTGCAGTTGATATCGACAAATAGGGGAGCCGGGTTCGAATTACAGTCGAATTCCTTGTATTCACTTACGCGCAAATACCCTTGGGAAAGATTCGTTTCTTCTCTCCAGATATGGGTTAAATAACAGGACAGACTGGGTTCTATAGCCTTGGCTGGAAAGCAGTCTACAGCAGAAAGCAATGACAACCTACTGCGGGATAATCTTCTGCCCAGTCATTCATGTCTCTTTCAAAACATGATCGCCTAAAGCGTGTATCACGTATGACACTTAACAGACTGACTTGATATAATAGTTGGAAACAGTTAAAACGTCTACTGGGCATAAAGTGGGGGATCGGTTTTCTATTGTCATGAAGTAATAAACTTACCTTCTTAATTATCCTTAATATAATAATGTAATATAATCCATCTCTTCTCACTTCAGCTATTGGTCAAATAACAAGACAGATTGGGTTCTTCTATAGCCTTGGCTGGTAACCAGTCTACGACAGAAAGCAATGGCAAACTACTGCGGGATAATCTTCTGCCTAGTAAGTCATGTCTCTTTCGGGACATGATCGCCAAAAGCGTGTATCACGTAGGACACTTAACTGACTTGATATAATAGTTGGAAACAATTAAAACGTCTACTGAGCATAAAATGAGGGATCGGTTTTTTATTGTCATGAAGTAATAAACTGATCCCCCACTTATTATACTTAATATAATAATGTAATATAACCCATCTCTTCTCACTTCAGCTATAGGTCAAATAAGAAGACAGATTGGATTCTATACACTTGGCTGGCAACCAGTCTACCGCAGAAAGCAATAGCAACCTACTTCGGGATAATCTTCTACCCAGTCATTCATGTCTCTTTCGAGACATGATCGCCCAAAGCGTGTATCACGTATGGCAATTAACTGACTGATCAGCTTAAAGTCAGAGCGGAAAGGATGCGACTCTGTTTAGTAAAATTCAGTGAAAGGTGTAAGAATGTTTCGTGATTGGTTCGCTTGAGAGAAGCGTTCATCTGGATTAAGTATATTAGTCGCCTGATTAAATATGTTATCCTAGCCCAGTGTTAAGTTAGCGTAGTACGTTTACCGTTTGCTTTGAACCGCTGACATTAACCTAGCTTTGGTATAAATGGTCATCGGCCATTTTATTTTGCCGCCTTCTTTATCTTTTGGTTTATTTCCCTTCTTATTTAAATGGCAGTTCTCTGGTAACTGTGCGGGGAGGGTTAGTTGTGTGGGTAATCATTCCTAAATGTTATTGTCTCCAAATGCGTGAATGATACTGTGAGTGATTCTAGAACGTCTGCATGAATTTGCACCCACAGCATTTTTTGTCCAGTTTACTGTTATCCCGGTCATGATTAGGTCTGCTAAGAAGGTTGGGTCACTATGTCGATCCAGGATGTTTTTTCCACCTGAAACCATCCTGCATATATACAAGTCAACCATCCGTCCGTGCATGGAGTACTGCTGCCATTTATGGTCAGGTGCCCCTGCCGTTCTCCTCAGTGTTCTTGACAAGCTCCAAAGGAGAGTCTGTAATGTGATAGGTACTGATCTGGCGACTCGACTGCAGCCACTTTCCCATCGTCGAAATGTGGCCTCCCTCTGTCTCTTCTATAAATATTTTCATGGCTTCATCTCGGATGAGTTTAAGTCACTGATGCCTCCTCAACAGGTGTTTACCCGTGCAACCAGACTGGCAACTGGGTCCCACCTATTCACAGTCAGGTTAGCCAAATGCAGACGACAATTCTACTCCTGCAGCTTCCTCTCTCGCACTTCCCGCCTGTGGAACTCACTCCCGTATTCTTGCTTTCCTGACGGCTACAACCTCCAGAAATTTAAATGCAAAGTTAATACTCATGTACTAACCACTGGCCTCTAGCTCTCTCTCCTCCCCTGTATAACCTTCTCTTTCTCTCCGCCTATGTATCTGTCATTGCACCTGCTTTCTCAGCTTTCTATTGTTCCTTTCTAACTAGTTTGTACTCCTCACTCTTTTCTAATTAATCTTTTTACATTTATGTAACCCCCTGCACATCAGTGGCGTTTCCGCCTTGCTCGGGGTGAAATGATTAAAAAAAAAAAGAAAAGATGCTGGGAGTTACCCCATACTAACACTAGTCTTGTTTAGCTGTGTAGATACTATTTCATCATGAGTGCCTATGTATTATTATGTTCTAGATTATTATCAACCCAGCCCTCCACAAAGGTTGTAGAAATGGTATTAGGTCGTCCCCAAAGTTCGTAAACACTTGCGAAATGGGTCTATCTGGTCCAGCACAATCGATACAAGCGGTGGGTTCAGAAAGAGCAAAAGACATCGTCGGTTCAAAAACAAAACCGATTCGGCAAGATGTTGTGCGTTTGGTGGAACTTTGAAGGAATTGTGCATTTTGAGTTCGTTCCGAATAGTCGTGCCATCAGTGACAAACTTTACTGTAAGCAACTTGAGTGGGTCTACGAAAAGTTGAAGCAAAAGTACCCGGCTCTGATCAACCGAAAGCGCGCTTTGATGCAGCAGGACAATGCCAAGCCACACACCGCCAGGAAGACCACAGACAAGTTTGAAGAGCTGAACGGCGTTGAGGTTCTACCACATCCAGCCTACAGTCCTGACTTTGCTCCATCAGATTACGGCCTTTTCCGCTCAATGCAACGCCAATTCGACTCGTTTGATGAAGTCGAAGAAGCGTGTCAAGAATTCTTTGATTCGAAGACGACTGAATGGTACTTTGACCAGATCTGAAAGCTTGCAGATCGATGGCAGAAAGTCTTGGAAAATGATGATCTTTATTTTGAGCAATAATTTGTGTGGTTTTTGCGAGTAAAATTTCAATTTTTTGCAAGTGTCTACGAACTTTTGGGACAACGTAATATTAGATAGCAATTTCTAGAGAAAATCTGACATTATGGTACTTGTTTAAGGTGATGTGCGGATGAGATGTTTTTGTGAAAGGAACAATATACAAACGATTGGGTCAGTGTTAGAGGCTAGCAAAGTTATCGATAGGACAAGTTAAAATCAGCGGTCCTGATCCCAATTTTGCTTTTGTGATGCATTTGTACATGTAACAATAAATATCTACTTGGGGTCAGTCAAACCAGTCTGACATTGTCAGTCTTGTTACTGACAGGATTCGACTGTCATTTTTTCAGACCGACGGTGTTGTTACAAGTTTATATCTAATAATATCGCCCAAAGCAAGGCATTTTACTGCCATTGTTAAGCAGGTGGCTACATAGGAGAAAATTTATGAGAAAAAGTGACAGGTTATAGGGTGTATCAGGAAGTGATACATTTTTTTTAACATTTTTATTATGTTGGTTCTAAGCTTTCTGCTCACATGAGCCATTTTCATAGAGGTACAGAAACGCTTACATAATGACAACCACCTCAAAGATGATTTTATCTTGTGTTGACATATAACATTGCTTAGCAACGATAACAATCACGGAATAGCAGACGCAGTTTTTAAATTTGTAATTTCGGTTTCTCACGCGGTGTGACATCATAAAACCATATTACATATTTACGAACTGCGTCTGCTTCTCGATGACTGTTATCGTTGCTTAGCAAAATTTTATGTCAACACAAGATAAAATCATCTTTGATGGTGGATGTATTTATGTTAACCTCCATGTAACCTCTCTGAAGATGGCTCATGTGAGCCGAAAGCTTATAACCAACATAATAAAAAATATCCAAATGTTGTACAATTTTTGTCTTTATTTTCACCTGAAATTAAAGCCAAAATATGATGTTTAGGACGGCTCATGGTTAAACATAATAGATATTCATTGTCTGTTATATTTAACAGTATATGTTTAGAAAATTATCTGCTGCCTCTATACAATAAATTATATATGTATATATATATATATATAATTTTGAAGAATTTTTCTTTATTTTGATCTTCCAAATTACACCAAATATTAAGGAAACAAGAAAAAACACCATAACTTTACAACAATAAGACTAAAGACTTTATACACTGCGTAAGAAAACGTCTATAATTACCTACCCAAATCAAAATAAACTATTACATAAAAGATAAGATCACATCTCAAAATAAAGACACAAAAATCTATTTCCTACTTTTAATAAGAATCGAAAACTGTAAATTAACACGAATAAATAAGCAAAAATCAAAAAATGATTTAACCCTGGAACACGGTCGTGATCAATGATACAAAGAGTGTCGGTATCAAATACCCCACGTCCGTGTGACAGGGTTAATCCAATTTAATTTTTGTCCTTATTTTCACTTGAAATTAAAGCCAAAATATCATGTTTAGAATGGATTATGATTAAACATAACAGACATTCATTGTCTGTTATATTTAACAGTATATGCTTAGAAAATTATCTGTTGCCTCAATAGACTAAATTATATATATATATATATATATATATAGTACTGTGCAAAAGTATTATGACATGAACTATTTTATCTTTTATGAGGCATCAAAATAAAGTTTAAAACCACCCCTGTCCTAACATTTTTGCACACTACCGGTTGTGTGCAAAAGTATTAGGACAGGAGTGATTTTCCTTAAAACCTCACTGAAATTCAAATACAGGGAGAAAAGCCAAATCTTTGTAAGAATTAATTAACTAAAAAGGTAGAGGAAGGAAGGTTTCGGAATGTGAATTGGCCCCTACAAAGCCCTGATCTAAATACTAATGAACATTTATGGGATATTTTGGATAAAAAATTGATAAATCTAATGTTACCTCGCATGACACACTTTGGGACCAAATGCAAGCTGCTTGGCAGGAGATACCATTAGATAGGTTGAAGAAACTTGTGATGTCAAAGCCTGACAGAATGAAGGCTAATCAAAGCAAAAGGCTATTATACTGAATATTAAATTTATTTTGTAACAAGTATTTTTCTTGTTAAAGCATTTGTTGAGTAAATCAAATAAAATTACTTTAATTAAAATGTTTCTTTTCTGTCAATATGCCTCATAAAAGATAAAATAATTCTTGTCCTAATACTTTTGCACAGTACTGCATATATATATATATATATATATATATGAGAGAGAGAGAGAGAGAGAGAGAGAGAGAGAGAGAGACTGAGAATATATTTGTACGACACGCCAGACAGTAATAATTATTTGCAAAACTGGCTTGTTCATTATGACCTAAGGTTATCCGTACTTGGTTGGCCTCCATACGAAAATTTGATATATAAGAAGCAGATAGTGTTACGTAAAGTTCAGCAGAAGAGACAAGCCTTAAAAATCAGCATTCGAATGAAATGAAAGGAATCGAACACCTGCCTACTTTAATTTCTGATCACTCACGTTTTTAATATTTTACAAGCATGGTGCAACATTAGGTAAAAACAGAGTATAATGGGAACGTGGAGATTGTACCTGTCTTTGTCAATGTCATCACGACATTTCGGCAGTTCTGCCCCACTCCTGACCTTATCCGGTGTATGCCGATGCGGGTAACCTACAAGGCTTTTCTATTAGAAAACATTTTTTTATCTAGATTGTAGATTATTTTTGTTACACTGCCCATGTCTAGGGACATCTGACCATACTGTTTTATATGAAGATTACGCTAATACTTCAGTGTTGGAGGGCTTGCCTGTTTTGATGTTCAGCATTAGAAATATTGATGATTAGCTTTGTTTGAACAGTGGCCACTAATTTCTAATATTCAACGAAGCCTGATAAAAATGTATTTGGACTGTCGCTATGGTAAATGAACAGAAGTACGCGGAATGATGCCCCTTGGACCAGATTTATCGTGACCACTAAATCTATAATGTCCACGCTTAATACTGTTGTTTATAGCAGTACTTGAAATGAAAGTGTGCAGAATGTGGTCGTCTTCATACACCAAACATGTTTCGTCAAAGATCTAGGCTTCTGACAATGCACAACATTTCACAGGTTCGAAAAGTACCTTATTCACGAGATCTCATTCGTTGCGATATTTTCTTTTTTTTAAAAATCTGAAGCAGTTTGAAGGAAAAAGATTTCAAGAAGTCGAGAAAATTCAAGAGAATGCGACGAGGTAGTTATCCCCCATAAAACAGGGGTCCAAGGATACTTCCATTAATAGAAACGACGCTATATAAAGTATGTGGCATCAGAAGAGAGGGCCATTTCGAAGAAGATTAAATGGCTAATTGATATACTATGTATTTTTACGGGTGGGGTTAGATTAATCACGAACATTTTGTTGAAACTCGGAATTAAAATATGCCTTCAAGATCTGAATTTATAGCAATGTTGTTGAGATAAACAGTGCCATGTGTCTAAAATCGTTACTGCCATAATATTTCAAAATACATAAGAAAACTTCATATTAACTTTTACGAAAAATTGTCTTTCAAAAATTTTGTTTAAATCTGTTTTTGCCATGCGTTAAATATCTGTAATCATTCTTGAAAAAAAGTACACAATAAATGAATGAAAATGTTTTTAAAATCAAATGAAAACGTGAACAGTAGACAGGAGAAAAAATAATGTCGGCCATACGCAATTGTCGTTTGTTTTGTAGCAAATTTAAAAATGAGTAGATAAGCCAATAATGAGTGGCTGTTGAGAAAATATCTTTAATAAGCTAGCACAAGGTATTCTAAACAGAAATAGGGAGGCTGATGTACTAAACATAGCTTAGATGTGGCACAAGGCCGAAAGTAAGGAATTCTCAGTGAGGATCGAACTCACGACTCAATTGCAACAATTCTGGCAAAATAAGCTTGTTAACCATTACACCACCAAGAGGAAGCTATAACATGAACTAGAGTGGCTAATCTTTATTTTTTTTGTTTGTTTGTTTGTTTGTATGTATGTATGTATGTATGTATGTATGTATGTATCTATCTATCTATCTATCTATCTATCTATCTATCTATCTATCAAAGTGTTTATTTTCTTTCTTTCTTTCTTTATCTTATTCTTTCTTTTATTCTTTCTTTCAAAATCGGTTTATCTATCTATCTATCTATCTATCTATCTATCTATCTATCTATCACAATCTGTTCATTTTCTTTCTTTCTTTCTTTCTATCTATCTATCTATCTATCTATCTATCTATCTATCTATCACAATATGTTCATTTTCTATCAATCTATCTATCTATCTATCTATATATCTATCACAATATGTTCATTTTCTATCTATCTATCTATCTATCTATCTCAACGTGTTTATTTTCTTTCTTTCTTTCTTTCTTTCTTTCTGTTATTCTTTCTTTTATTCTTTCTTTCAAAATCGGTTTATCTATCTATCTATCTATCTATCTATCTATCTATCTATCTATCTAGCACATCCGGATATTGCTTAACTATCAAAATCGCTTCTGATAGATAGATACTTAAAAAATTGTGATAGATAGATAAGAGACGTTAACCGATAAACGAATGTGATAAATAGATTGAGACAAAATAGTCTATACAGACTGATAGATGCAACTATATAGATACATAGATGGATGAAGTGAATGAGAAATTCTTTGTTATGGAGGCGTAACTGCTTAAATATTTGTCCTCTCGATACGAACACTTGATCTTGGCTTCGATTCAGCCGTGACGAGCGTAAATGAGCCCTACTAAGTAATCAGTCCCCGTGGGCGGGAGACAAATAGCGAAGAGATATTCCTTGATACACACATACATACATATAAAGGTGCGATAGGTGAAATCTCGTCTAAATATCTAAATAATGAATATAACACAGACATCTCATTTAAGCAGATATATTTACCAAAATGACGCTAACTTTTCTTAAACTACTAAACAGTAAATTTATTCAATATAATAGCCGTTCAATCTTCAACCACGGCCTCCGGGCGATATCGGAATTCCTTGCAACTCTTCTGAACGGTCTCCTTGTTTGTGTTTGCGAATGTTGCCATAATACTTGGTTTGACTTCATCTTCGTTGTTACAATTAGTTTTGTTGGTCTCTCACTCAAGTGTGAACATTTGCTCTTGGCTTCGATTTAGCCGTGACGATCGCAAATGAGCCCTACTAAGTAAATTACTCCCCGTGGGCGGCAGACACATACAGAATAGATATTCTTTGATGCATACATACATACATATATACATGTAAACGTGCGATAGGTGAAATCTCGTTTAAATATCGAAAAAATGAAAATAACACAGACATCTCATTTTAGCAGATATATTTACCAAAATGACCCCAGGATTTCTTGAAATACTAAAAAGTCAATGTATACAATAAAATCGCTGTTGACTTCAATCACGGCCTTTAGAAGATTTCGGAATCTCTTGAAACTCTTATTAACGGTCTCCTTGTTTGAGTTTGCTGCCATAATACTTGGTTTGATGATGCAAGTAGTTTTCTTGATCTCTCATTCAACTGTACCCCACAAATCATGGGAGTTGCAGTCTGATTGTTAGGTTTAGATCTAAACATACTCAAGTTAGTAAGCTTGATAGATAGATGTAAACAGAATATCGTTTCTTATGTTTTTGTCTATGAGTGTATCAAATTTGATTAAAATCGGACCACTCCTTTTATAACCCAATTTTTTCGACTATTGATTGTCGATATTTATCGGAGGTACCTCGACACAAAAACTAGCTAAGAACAATTGCTGACGCTTATAGTACAACGGTGTAAATTTTCAAGAAAATCGGTTCAGCCGTTTCGGAGTCTATAGGTGAAGGACACACACACACACACCGACACACGCACACTCACAGACACACAAAGTACCATTTATGAATAAGTTTAGATATTGAGAGCTCTATTTTTATATTAAGCACATTTTAAATTAATGCTTTGAACGTTGTCAATCTTTCTTCGTTCCTTATTCACTCGGATATATATATATATATATATATATATATATATATATATATATATATATGTGTGTGTGTGTGTGTGTGTGTGTGTGTGACATAAATAGATGTAAACATACGGAAAATATCCAAACTAGATAGATAGATAGATAGATAGATAGATAGATAGATAGATTTGAACTGACTGGAATAGATAGATAGATAGATAGATAGATAGATAGATAGATAGATAGATGGATAGATTTGAACTGACTGGAATAGATAGATAGATAGATAGATAGATAGATAGATTTGAACTGACTAGAATAGATAGATAGATAGATAGATAGATAGATAGATAGATAGATAGATATCAACATAGAGACAGACAGATAGATCTAATGTACTGAAGAATCCGAAGATATATATGTATATTTAGATCTAAACATACTCAAGTTAGCAAGCTTGATAGATAGATGTAAACAGATTGATAGATAAATAATTAGATCGATTTATCGATCTCAACATATTAAAAAATCTCGATATGAACATTATTTGCTCTCGGCTGCGATTCAGCCGTGACAATCGCAAATGAAATCTCCTAAGTAATCACTCCCCGTTGAAGATAGACGCATGGAGAATAGATATTCCGTCATACATGCATAAGTACTTTAGTAACTTTGCCAACAGGTTCCACGGAGAAAAACAAGGATAAATATCTATATAAACACCTGTTCACAATTGTTTTTTAATCGTTACACCCCTAAGCAAGGCTGTACCACCACTGATGCGCAATGGGCTACATAAGTTAGTAAAAGCTTCATCAGGATGCTACAGAAAGACAAACCAGTTGCAAGATGTGTCAGAGAAAGGGCAAGAGAAGGATGGGAATACAGGTGTGATGACAGTTGCGATGGAAAAATGAGAAAGGACAAGAACAAGATACACGGGGTGGTGTAGAAAGGACGAGGAAAGGACTGGAGTCAAGTGGATAAGAGATGGGAATTGACATTGCGTTTTAATTCCTGGAGGTTGTAGCCGTCAGGAAATGAAGAATACGGATAGTAGTTTCAAAGCGAGGGAAGTGCGAGAAAAGAAGCTGATGGAGTAGAAATGTCAGTTGCATTTGGTAAATTTAACTGTAAAAGGGTGGGACTTTGTTGCCAGTCTGGTTGCCCGAGTAAATTGTTGTGTAGTGGGCACCAGTGACCTAAATTTGTCGGAGCAGAAGCCATGAAAATATTTGTAGAAGAGACAGAGGGAAGCCACATCCCGCCGGTGAGAAAGTGGCTGGAGTCGAGCTTCCAGGTCGGGACCGATCACATTACATATGCTCTTTTTGAGCCTGTCAAGAACCCTTAGATGAACGGCAGGAGCGCCTGACCAGATATGATAAAATTATTCTATGCACGGTCAGATGGTTGATTTGTTTATGTGCAAGATTGATTCTGGCGGAAAAAAAACTTCCTGGCCCGACACAGTGAACAATCTTCCTAGTTTTAGTTAATGATTCAATGTAATGGTTCCACTTGAGGTTAGAAGTGACTGCGGTATCATTCGTGGTCGAATGGTCTAAGAGGTACCAGATGAATTGGTGGCTTCACCTATGTTGATAAGGGTCTCAGGTTCGAATCCTGCCAAATGACGCACATTAACGTACAAAATTCATCATAAATAATCAGGCCGGCTGAAATAAATATACTGCTTGATTAAAAACAGAATATCTACTCAAATACGAGTATCGATTACAAAAAAAATGTTCAAACAAATATATATATATATAAGTTTATTTGTTTCAACATTATTTATATGTGTATATATATATATATATATATATGTCCGAGTGAATAAGGAATGAAGAAAAAAATTTTTTACAACGTCCAAAACATTAATTTAAAACAGTGCTCGATATATAATATATAGAGCTGTGAATAGTTATTATAAATTATATCTTAGAACATGTACATAGAATTTTGTACATGTGGTAAAATATAATTTATAATATATATATATATATATATATATTTATTTATTTATATTGAGAGAGATGTTCTTTGACGATATAATTTTGAGGATGCACAAATATTTATCACTGTTGAACCGAGAAACAACTATAGCTAATTCAACAGTGCTTGTAAATATCCCTCGTAGCATTCCTGAATATTACTCAGAGTCCAAGAGAAACGCTTCTTTCAAAGTAGACAGCCTTTGCGCTCCCATAAATATCCGCGATTTATGTATTTTCTTATTCAAAATTGTATACCTGGCAATCTTGTTAATGTTTCTCTCTGTGTCCTTTCTGTCTGTCATGAGAAGGTAAACCTCTTTTTGTCTGACGGTAAAGCTAAAGGAAAATTGTATCTTTTTCTTACACTGGTGCAATAAATTTCAGCATCTTTTTATGTATGATATATATATTACGGATTTGACAGCCAACATTGATATTCTACAAAGGAAAAAATGACTAAAAAATGAAGAAGAAAAGAGAAATGAGGAAAACAGAAGTTAGCGATTGAAATTGTATTTATAATTTTTCTTGCTAAATTTGATTTTCTAGTTGTCTCATTATTATACTTGTTCTGTACACGTTCCTTAATGAGGGTCCTGGGCATTACCGTAAACTGCATCTGGGAATAAGGCCTCTGATTGGGAGGTTGTGAGGAGCATGGAACCAGATTCAAATTTCTGGGGGAGTGAATAGCCTTATGGTGCTCTATTTCAAACAAATGGTGCCATTCTATTCTTAATCTACTGTGGATTCGTCAAAATCTATAGAAAACAACGTGAATTGAAAAAATGAAAAATAACATGGCTTCTGCTCTGATGAACTTAAATCACTGGTACCCCCCTAGATGTGAATTTGCACGAGAGACTAGACTGGCAATTAGGTCCCACCCTTTTACAGTGAAACCGATGAAATGTAACCACAATTACATCTCCAACAGATTCTTTCCTCGCACTTCTCGCCTGTGGAATTCCCTACCGCATGCTTGCTTCCCCGACAACTACAATCTCCAGGAGTTTAAATGTAAGGTCAATAGACACCTCCTAACACACTAACTCACACCCACTCTCTCCAACTCTCTCCCTATGTACATCTTAAGTCGTTTATCACCCTCCTTCTGACATTTCCTATACCCAATCCCTCTATGTAACCCCCTGCGCTATAGTGGCAGTGGAATGCCTTGCTTGGGGTGACACGATTAAAAAAAGGGAGTGAGCTCTAAGTGCGATTTGTCAATCGAAGATATCAAAATCAAACAGATACAAAATATTTTAAAATAGGACGGAAAGTGCGACACTGAAATTTGAAGTCACCCTGGCATAACCAAAGATGCCTTCTAATATCTAAACAGAATATTAAGAAATAAAATAACTTCGCTAGAAATAAGGAATAATGTATAAACAATTAGGTGATATGTCATCTCGTCTTGCAGTGAGTACTGAACAATCTACCCAAAGATAAAGAGGAGACTCGAATTAACATAAAATTTGGTTTAGATAACGTTGTTATGGGCGGTTATATGAGCAATAACAATATTTTAAAGAAAAAGAAAACAAAAAAGAAAACAAAAAAGAAACTTATATATCCCAATTAGGAAAAGGTATTTTAAATTTCTGGGGTACTCAATGAAAAAAGATGACCTAGAAAATCTAATACTCACAAGGCGGAATGATGGCAGACGAAAACAAAGCATAACTTACTTATCGATGGTGGAACAGGGTTTAGTAGAAATAAAAAAATGATAAAATATCAAGAGATAAAAAGGATCAGAAATTGTGGATAATTATGACATTTCCGATACCCAATCCCTCTATGTAACCCCCTGCGCTATAGTGGCAGTGGAATGCCTTGCTTGGGGTGACACGATTTTAAAAAAAAAAAAAACTTTGACAATTTACCAATCACACCATATATTCGAATTTTTATTCCAATTTTTTGCGGACATTTGCCTACATATTTTAATCTAGTGTTCCCCAATTCCTGGGCATGACGGTAAACTGCAGCAAGGCCTCTGATTGCAAGCTTGTGAGGAGCAGGGAACCACCACTTAATTACTGTTATTCCCAGGTCCACTTTGACCCGGAGTGGTAGCACCTGCTAGTTGTCACAGCTATGGGCAAATAGTTAGCCCCCAAACAGTAATTAAAACACTATGAAAGTATAAAAATACACTTTTATAGAAATATATACATAAGAATAGACTTTTATAGAAAAATATACATTTTTGAAGGAAGAATATTACCGACAATACATTTTAAAGAAAAATGTTTTACCGTAACACCTTTTTGAAGAGAAAAATGTTCTCAGCAAAACATTGTTGAATACAAAAGTAGAAGACATTTTCAGTTTTCTAAAATAAAAAAGAATAAAAACAAAAAAAAATGTTCATTAAAATCTGACTAAATCAACCTTCTCATTAAAACCGAACATTGAAAAAAATCCTTAAATCCCCACCTTTTTGGCATTAAATAACCCACAGAGGTGTTGATATGCCGTTAAAGAAAATTTCAATTCCTTAATGAAGTTTACAATTTTTAACAAAACATTTGGTTGGAAAATATTAAATGAAATATCAATTATATTTAAAATCTTCGGCATATCTCGTCGTATCTATTCACTCCTTCGTAATAATTTTCCTGCATTTGAACATCAATATAGTCGAGAAAATGAATATCCGATGTCATTCGCTATCTCTTACCTTCTTGAATACTCTCATTCTGTACACATTTTTTTTTAATCACATCACCCCAAGCAAGGCGGTGAGGCCACTGCTGTGCAGGGGGCTACGTAAGAGTGGAAAGATTGGAAAAGAGAAAAACCGGAAACCACATCCTAAACAGGAAACAAGGGATGAACCTCTTCACCTGTTCAATAGACGTAGGTGGAGTGTGAACCGGGCGATAGTTTAGTCTATCTACTCCAATATTTTAATAATATTATAACTGTTTTTGAACATCAATATTGTCGAGAAAATGATATCCGATGTCATTTGCTACCCCCTGCCTTCCTGAATATTTATCTTTTGTACACAAATTTTAATAATATTTCTCCTGTATTTGAACATCAATATTATCGAGAAAGTGATATCCGATGTCGTTCGCTATTTCCTGCCTTCTTGAATACTCTTTTTTGTACACAAATTTTAATAATATTTCTCCTGTATTTGAACATCAATATTATCGAGAAAGTGATATCCGATGTCGTTCGCTATTTCCTGCCTTCTTGAATACTCTTTTTTGTACACAAATTTTAATAACAGTGTTCCTGGTTTTGAACATCAATATTGCCGAGAAAGTGATATCCGATGTCGTTCGCTATTTCCTGCCTTCTTGAATACTCTTTTTTGTACACAAATTTTAATAACAGTGTTCCTGGTTTTGAACATCAATATTGCCGAGAAAGTGATATCCGATGTCGTTCGCTATTTCCTGCCTTCTTGAATACTCTTTTTTGTACACAAATTTTAATAACAGTGTTCCTGGTTTTGAACATCAATATTGCCGAGAAAGTGATATCCGATGTCGTTCGCTATTTCCTGCCTTCTTGAATACTCTTTTTTGTACACAAATTTTAATAACAGTGTTCCTGGTTTTGAACATCAATATTGCCGAGAAAGTGATATCCGATGTCGTTCGCTATTTCCTGCCTTCTTGAATACTCTTTTTTGTACACAAATTTTAATAACATTATTCCTGGTTTTGAACATCAATATTGCCGAGAAAACTTTCTATCTAATATGATTCTCTATCTCCTGCCTTACTAAAAAATACTCTTCTTCTCTACTCGATGCTTAATTATATTCCTGTTTTTAGAACATAATATTTAGCTTGAAGGTTAAACGAGAATGTCAATCACTGTTATCTCTTCCTGTTTAAACTTTTTCTGTACTCCTTGAATATTTTTTCTGTTAGGCGCATCAGATTTTTCTGGAAAATTTTAACGCATTATCTGTCACTAACGATTGTCTTCCTGGTTACACTTCTTTTGTTCACTCGGTTTAATAATATTTCTCTTTTTTAGAACATCAAATTGGTTGTAAAAATTGAAATGTTTGGGGGTTCTTGACAAAATACAACGGAGAATCTGTAATCTGATCGATATCGACTTGGGAGACCGCCTGCAGTCACTCTCTCACAGACGCGACGTTGCTTCCCTGTGCCTCTTATATAAATAATTTCACGGCTTCTGCTCCGATGAACTTAGATCACTGGTGCCCCTTAGGTACGAATTTGCACGAGATACTAGATTAGCAACTAGGTCCTACCATTTTATAGTTAAACCGATAAGATGTAACCGCAATTTCTACTCCAATAGCTTCTTTTCTCGCACTTCCCTCCTGTGGAATTCCCTTCGACATACTTGCTTCCCCGACAACTACAATTTCCAGGAGTTTAAATGTAAGGTCAATAGACAGCTCCTAACACACTAACTCGCATCTATTCTCTCAAACACTCTTCCCATCTACATCTCTATCCGTCTATCACTCTCTTTCTGACATTTTCTATATCTAACCACTCTTTCTCACCACCTACCCCTATGTACCCGCCTGCGCAATAGTGTCAGTGGAATGACTTGCTTGGTGTGAAAGGATTTAAAAAAACTGTATCTCCTGTCTTTCTCATTACTCTTCTTTTGTAGTTGATCCATAAAATATTTTTTTTTCTGGATCTTCAAATTTGGCTAGAAGAATGTGAATTAAATGTCAATCGCTATCTACTGTTTTCCTGATTTCCATTCCTTTAAACTGGCTTCTTTATAATGTTTCTCTCTTTTGTCACCATCCAAACTGCCTGAAAAATTTTTAAATGTTTTGTCAATGGCTCTCCACAGTCTTTCTGATTACTCTTCTTTTGTTCTCACACCTTGATAGTTTTTTTTCTCTCTTTTTTTAAAACATCAATTATGCTGGGAAACATTTCATTGCTTTGTCAATCGCTATCTTCTAAATTCCTGATAACTCGTCTATTCTTCCCAATCCTTCATAATGTTTTCATTTTTGTAATTTTCTTCACACCCAGTAATCAGATCAGTGAAATTCTATTTATTTACTTGGCATTATTTATATTAATACATTTTTAGGATGCATGTAGTAGATCGATAAAAGATAATTCGTTGGTTGGTTTGTTTTATGGTATATCAACCTCGGCGGGTCATTTATTGCTAACTAAATTTTATTTATTTATTGCTAGTAATACCTTTTTTCTTTCAGGAATTTATTGTTGTTTTTATATATGTTTTGTGTCTAGTAATACTTTTTTTTATTTTCGAGAATCAAGATTCATTGGGATTTGTTTTTAAGGGCAGGGTCCACAAGTCTCTTGTTATTTAACCCATAACAGGAGGAAAGAGACGGATTAATACCTTTCCCAAGGATACCAGTGCTTAAGTGAATACAGGAAATTCAACTTGAATTCGAACTCGGCTCATCGATTTCTCTTTCCGAAAGAAGATATCCACTGCACCACAACACATATCTGTCACTAAACGCTTACAGCACCTAGTATTCCAAAGCGGTCACCCATCTAAATACTGACCAGGTTCAACGTTGCTTAACTTCGGTTTTCGAGCGAAAACCAGTGTATTCAAAGTGAAAAAAAGCATGGAAAATTTTAAATGCTTTGTCAATCGCTATCATCTAAATTCCTGATGATTCGTCTATTCTTCCCAATCCTTCATAATGTTTTCATTTTTGTAATTTTTTCACACTCAGTAATCAGGTCAGTGAAAATCTATTTATTTACTTGGCATTATTTATATTAATGCATTTTTAGGATGGATGTAGTAGATCAGTAAAAGATAATTCTTAATGGCTTAAATGAAAAGCAATAATGAACGCGGTATTTCCCTCCCCGCCAACACAAAGGCAGTGTGCGTCACAACACTGGTATACACTGTGAGGCATTCCGAGCTCATACACTAGGGGAAAATTTCCCCATAGACCACGCATACGCGAGGTCGGGCTCTCGTCTATTTCTTCTGTAATTCGGCATAGGCTCGTGTGTGTTCTGCTGAGATCGAAGGCAGAGAGTTCGAATAAGATAGACTTTTGGCGACATCTGATTAGAAGCAGAGCCTTCCTCGTATTTTCGGGGTGGAGGCGATTCATACGTCAATTTAACAAACCTAATCAATATATATATATATACTAGCAGTATAGCCCGGCGTTGCCCGGGTGTAATGAAAGCTTTAAAACTAATCCATGGTCTTGGAGCTCAGACTATTTAGACGTTGGTACGAAAGATTAAAAAGCAATAGTTGTTTCCAGTTAAAGCGAAACCGTAGACTGAAAGAAAAATGAATGGATGTAATTCAAATTTTGATTTCTTGGCATCGATATCAAATAAGTTTTTTTCATCGTAAACTGAATTTTGAAGGCTAAATAAGTCCTCTGAGTAAATGGTATCATGGCTGAGACTAAGAAATACAACTGTAACTACTTAGAGTCAAACCCGAAGCAAAATCTAAAATATATATATATATATATTATCGATTTTCTGCACTATTGTAAGAACTGCAACATTGAAACTTCTGAATATCGTTCGTTATATCTTTGTCTATGAGTGTATCAAATATGATTAAAATCGGACCACTCCTTTTATAACCCGACTTTTTCGATTATCGATTTTCGATATTTATCTGGGGTACCTCGACACAAAACCTAGCTAAGAACACTCGCAGACGCTTATAGTACAACTGTGTAAATTTTCAAGAAAATCGGTTCAGCCGTTTCGGAGTCTATATGTAACGGACACACACAGACACACACAGACACACACACACACACACACACACACACACACACACACACAGTTCCATTTATAAATCAGTTTAGATAAATTTTTGAAAGTAAGTTGTTAACGATTAGAATCTTTCTGTGAAATAATATATATTAAGATGCAAATTTTCTATGTATTTTCATTATTAAAATCTCACAATTAAGTAATATAAGCATCTTTTTATAGTTTCACTCCAAGCAAGGCGATACCGCCACCTGATGCGCAAATGGGCAAAATTTGGGCAGGAGGAGAGTGAAGAAAAAGACGAACCAATTACAGTGGGTGTCAGAGAAAGGGCAAGAAAAGAATGGTAAAACAGGTGTGAAGACAGTTACAAATGTAGAGAGAAAGGAAAAGAACAAGATGTAGGGATGATGTAGAAAGGACTGGTGTCTAGTGGATAAGAGATGAGAACTGACTTTTCATTTAAATTCATGGAGGTTGTAGCCGTCAGGAAAGCAAGTATATGGAAGGGAGCTCCACAGGCGAGAAGTGCGAGAAAAGAAGCTGATGGAGTAGAAGTGTCGGCTGCATTTGGTTGATTTAACTGTAAAAAGGGTGGAACCTTGTTGCCAGTCAGGTTGCAAGAGGAAAATCAGAGAAATATTAAAACATAAATGTTCAATTTTTTTCCCTCAAGGTGGAATCAATGACACACATTTGTTTTTTAGCGCCTTTCCGTCAGACATTTTGATTGGCTGCTGTTAATCTTCTTGCTTCAAGAAACATATAAGAATGGGTAAAACAAAAAAAAAATTGGATAAAGTCTTCCTGTCTACATTTATTAGTTGCTGACCTTATGTGACAATCTATAACTTAGGTACCGTCACTGTTTCGCGGTAAAACAGCATATCGTAATGAAAAAGGCCACAAACTTATCAAAAATAAACTTTTTTCGCCAAAATGTTGATGTTTTTATTAAGAGGCAAGACCAAAGAATTTCTTAATTATATTTTGAAATTTTGAATTTTTTTCTAACACGTTCGAAATTTTGGTTAAATCTTGTTTTGTTTACGTTATCACCTTCGTTTCTTATGTCTTTGTCTATGCGTGTATCAAATTTGATTAAAATCGGGCCACTCCTTCTATAACCTGATTTTTTCCGATTATCGATTTTCGATATTCATAGGGGGTACCTCGACACAAAACTTTGCTAAGAACACTCGCAGACGCTTATAGTATAACTGTGTAAATTTTCAAGCAAATCGTTTCAGCTGTCTATAGATAACGGACACACACACACACAAAGACAAATTTCCATTTATAAATAAGTTTAGATTAGATTCTTGTAAAAATCAAATAATTGTCCGATTTTAATGAAATTTTCAGGAATTATTTAAAATTGAATGAAATTATATTCGAAATGTTTTTTTTTAGAAAATATTGGTAATTCTTTTTTTTAAGTGTTACCCCCAACTTATTTAATTTCAAGAAATTTTGCACATCACCTTCGTGTTCCCTGACAATGTTTTTTGTTAAAAAATAATTTTTATTTACTTAATACGTTCCTTATTTTCCTGTATGGTTGACCAAAATTGCCATTATTATGAAAAGGTTATATAATTTAAAAGTTTTATCCCTTCCGTTAGATTTATGAAAATTGCACTTATGGTCATGCGTAGAAGCTGTCATCGCTTCGTCATTCAACAGTCCGTCAAACGTTCGATCAGATGAAAACGACCAATCTTTAATAATTGGTTGTTTAGTACTTTTTATAATATAAGTACTTAACATTTGTTTAAAATCAGATTAATTTAATTTTCAATTTTTTAATTTTACTAAAATAAAGTGTCAGAAATCTTTTGAAATATTTTTAAAATCGATGAATTTTTGTTTGTTTGAGAATTTCTTAAAATTAAGAAAATAGCCGCTTTTAAGAAAATTTAAAGAAACCAAAATTAAATGTGACATTCCAATCTATATATATTCTATCTGAAAAACACCATAATTTTTTACTTAATAGAAATAATAAATTATTATTAAGCTTTTAATTAAATCTAAAATGAAATCTTCAAGTATGTTTTCTCATTTTAAAAATTTCATTTTAAACTTAGGCATCTAAAGTGTATGCGGAATTATTGAAGTTAGTTACTATATATTATGGAGGCTTTATTTTCGGGGAAAATATTTCTCGTAGAGCAAGACTTTCGTTCTACAAGGAAAATCTAGAAGGCAGCTAGTCGATGAAAATTTACTATTGATGTTTTTGTCAAATGATCATTATTTTTCTTTGTTCCATCTTTCCGTCGAAACGGAATAAATTCTTGTCAGATTGAGGTAATTCTGTGAAGTTTCTTTCAATCCTATAGAGAAGAATTTCAAAGAATTTCAAAGATCCCTCATAAAGAACAAAAAAATGGCATCTACAGAATTAGATGTCAAAATGTCGGAAATGACAGTAATTCTACATTATGTTCTAACAATGAATTGCATTATAAGATTTATTTAATAATTTTAATTCATTATGCATTATGCTTCAGTCAGTTAAGTGCCATACATGATACACACTTTGGGCGATCATGTCTCGAAAGAGACATGACTGATTGGGCAGAAGATTATCCCGCACTAAGTTGCCATTGCTTTCTTCGTTAGACTGGTTGCCAGCCAAGACTATAAAACCCAGTTTGCCCTGTTATTTGACCTATAGCAGAATTGAGAAGAGATGGATTATATTACATTATTATATTAAATATAATTAGTAGGGGATCAGTTTAGTACTTCATAAGAATAGAAAACAGATCCCCCACTTTATGCCCAGTAAAAGTTTTACTTATGTTTCCAAATATAATATTCAATCAAGTGCCATACATGATACACGCTTTGGGCGATCATGTCTCAAAAGAGAGATGACTGACTGGGCAGAAGCTTATCCCGCAGTAGCTTGCCATTGCGTTCTGTGAACGACTGGTTGCCAGCCAAGACTATAAAACCCAGTTTGCCCTGTTATTTGACCGATAGCAGAATTGAGAAGAGATGGATTATATTACATTATTATATTAAGTATAATAAGTGGGGTTCAGTTTAGTCCTTTATAATAATAGAAAACCGAACCCCCACTTTATGCCCAGTATGTTTTAATTATTTTTCCAACTATTATATTCAGTCAGTCAGTTTAAGTGCCATACGTGACACACGCTTTCGGCGATCATATCTCGAAAGAGACCGGACTGACTGGGCAGAAGATTATCTCGCAGTAGGTTGCCATTGATTTCTGCGGTAGACTGGCTGCCAGCCAAGGCTATAGAACCGAATCTGTCCTATTATTTAACCCATAACTGGAGGAAATAGAGGGATTAATACCTTCCCTAACATGAAATTTTATGAACGAAAATTCATCTAAATATCAGATAAAATGTATTAGAACTTCACAAAAATTACACTGAAGAGAATTATTATAAATAATAAATTATTATAAATAATAGACATAATACGTCTATGTTATTCAATGAAACATGTCTGAATGATGATATACTACCTATCAAACATTCCAGCCGCAAAAATATATCACAATCAAGTTTAGTTTCAATGTCCCAAAATAGAAATAACAACAGAGTTTCTAAATAACTAATGACCTCGCAACCTCTCGCTACATTTTCAACAGTTTAATCAGAAACGTCTACAGACCTTTTCCTTTCCACAAACACACATGTACACTTATATGAAGTAACATTACCATCTAACATACAACTAAACTGACAAGCGTTTTTACATTCACACACACATGCACCATCACACACTTTACCATCCAAAATATTACTCACATTTACATTTAAAATTACTTATTGCTTTAATGCACGTGATATATATATATATATGTCCAATAAAAACTAACCCCCAATCGCAAGATACCGGTATACTGTCTCTATGTACTTTTTTGTTTTTCTCTCGACCTCTGAAGAAGCTTTAATAAAATTGAAACATGTTAGATTGAGATAATTTTCTTGTTTGTTTTATTTTCTGTATCCTCATATATGAATAATTGTAAATGAAAATAGAATGGTTCTTTTGTTAATATTGCACAATGACATGTGCATTAAATGAATTTATAAATATTTAATTGTTACCTATATTGCAGATTAATTAATGAAAGAATGAAGAACATTTATGGTGATTCGGACGAGTTCATCTTTGCTTCCTTGGCTTGTAAAATTTTGCAAAGTAACAATAACAAAACAAAATCTATTTTCATTTGGCAATAGATGCTGAAAATAATATAAAATAGGTAATTTCTTTTTAAAAAATTGGGGTGGCCTAATAATTATAGCCTGTAGTGTGTATATATATATATATATATATATATATATATATATATATATACATAGGTGAAGAGGCTCATCCCTTGTTTCCTGTTTAGGATGCGGTTTCCGGTTTTCTCTTTTCCAATCTTTTCACTTTTTTTTTCAATTGGAGTAGATAGACTAAACTGTCGCCCGGTTCACACTCCACCCACATCTATTGAACAGGTGAAGAGGCTCATCCCTTGTTTCTTGTTAAGGATGCGGTTTCCCTTTTTCTCTTTTCCAATCTTTTCTCTCTTATGAAGCCCCCTGCAGATGAGTGGCGTTACCGCCTTGCTCGGAGCGATATGAAAAAAATGTATATATATATATATATATATATATATATATATATATATATATATAAGAGAGCAAGATATATATATAGTAACGGCCATAATTTTTGGGCCTACACTGTGTTTAAAAAATGATGTACTTCACACTATTTGTTAGTATTTATTGCCAAGTGAATAATTGTAAATGAAAATAGAATGGTTCTTTTGTTAATATTGCACAATGACATCAAATGAATTTATAAATATTTAATAGTTACCTATATTGCAGTTTAATCAGCGAAAGAATGAAGAAAATTTAGGGTGATTTGGACGAGTTCATCTTCGCTTCCTTGTCTTGTAAAATTTTGCAAAGTCATAATAAATAAAGAACCATTCTATTTTCAATTAGAATTGTTCACTTGTCAATCAATGCTAAAATAATATGAAATATTTTATTTACGTAAAAGAAAACTGCGGTGGTTCAATAATTATGGCCGGTAGAATATATATGTATATATATCTGTGTGTGTGTGTGTGTGTGTGTGTGTGTGTGTGTGTTTCTATGTATTTACGATAGATTTTGTTACGAAAATGTGAGTCATTTGGCAAGATTCGGACCTGCGACCCCTATCAATATAGATGCATATATATATATATATATATATATATAGTCATCCACAGAGAGATCTGTTTCGCTGTATCACAGTTCATCAGTACGGTTAGACATGCGATTGCTTTTACCCAGGATTGAAACCATGATTGGGGTCAGTCGGAAATTTTAGCTCTCAGCTAAGGGCGCTCGATAGAAGGGGCAGACTTTTAGCGTGTTATATATGATACACCAATAGCTAGAGTGCTCTAATTCATTACTGATTGAGCGATGTGTAGATGCTTGAGTAGATACTGTTTTTCAAAGTCTACCATTCTTCCAGAGTGCTCAATCAGTGTGAGAGTGCGTAGTCATCATGTGTGTGTGTGTGTGTGTGTTTGTGTGCATGTAATTGCGTGTATATATTTGTTGAATATGTGGATCGGTATTAGGAAACATGACAGAATAAAGTAAAAAACACAACAAGAAACGTATGTGAATTTAACATATTTCACCTTTAATAAAGCGTCTTCAGAGATCGAGAGAAAAATGAAAAACAAACAAAGAGACAGTCTACTGGCAGGTAATGATTTGGGGTTAACTCTTATTGGTCAGATAAGTGTCACGTGAATTAAATCAATAAATAAATTTTTCTATTTCGAAATGTATGTACGTTGAGTTTTTCACATGGTAAAGTGTACATGTATGCTTGCACAGAGCCATTTGTCATTTTTGGCGGATGTTGGACGATAACAAGTTTCTATAAATGTTTGCTTAGTAATACGCGTGTATTAACCTAATAGATAATATAACATAGATGAATTTTCCCTTTTTAGAACAAATAATTGAGTGTCGATTACAAATACGAATAACCACTACAATGTCTTTTTGTTCTTTTTAGAGGAATTTTTTTTTATATTACCTTTAACAATATCTATTCTCGAAGGGTTACATGAGTGTCTGTATGTAATTCTTTTGTGAATGATTTTGAATATTGACTGTTGTATTATTTGGATCTGACGAGCAGCACGTATTTGCAACGAAATACATATTACTCATGAAATTGTAGAATATCTAATTTTTTTTTAGATTATATTAGTGTTAAATTAAATAAATAAATTTAATATTGGGTTCTTTAAGTTCGTCTCTATCGGAATTTACCTGACTTCAATAGCAAATATTCTACGTTATATATATACATATACATAGACCAGGGACCACAACACCACTATTTTGTCACTGTCTTCGGCCATCCGCCACGGTAGGGATGGACTTATATTTTCAATTCAATTATCTTTATTGTTAATAGCTTAAATGTTCTATGTTTACTGTGTGTTAATATTTACTCTTTGATAATGGCTTATGTGAGCCGAAAGCTTAGACCCGATAAAAAATTCAACAAATACTGTGATTTTTGTTGTCTTTTAACGACATCACCATCAAGTATATCAGACGGTATGAACGGATCCTACACAAAATTAATAGACAAAACTTGTCTATATTATTCAATGAAACCTGCATTAATACATATACATATATATATATTATTAAGTAAATCATCGAGCTTTATATTCGACCTCAACAGAATGCAGAAAGCACTGGACGGCCGTTTCGTCCTATATTTGGGACTCATCAGTAGTGCGCATCCACTACCAGGAATCGAACCCAGACAGTTTTTGTTATTTAGGTGACGTTATACCAACTGTACCACGGGCCCTGGTGACGAAGAGGTGACGAATTAAGCTCGATGAAGTGCGCATCAGCTTAACATTCTGTTGAGGTCGAATATAAAGCTCGATGATTTACTTAATAATTGTTCAAATCCTCCTACTACTTCTTGAATTATATCTCTGTGCTTCAACCACGAAACACGCTATGGATGTAGCGGCTTGGTTGCGGAAGTCGTTGCTTGGGGAGGCGCTATCCTATGGGCAAAGGAGCTTGGATTAGTTCCACCACGGAATTCGTGATGAGCGGCGCACTTCATCGAGCTTAATTCGTTACTTCTTCGTCACCAAGGCCCGTGGTACGGTTGGTATAACATCAGCTTAATAATCCAAGACTGTCTGGGTTCGATTCCTGATAGTGGATGCGCACTACTGATGAGTCCCAAATATAGGACGAAACGGTCGTCCAGTGCTTTCTGCATTCTGTTGGGGTCGAATATAAAGCTCGATGATTTACTTAATAATTGTTCAAATCCTCCTACTACTTCTTGAAATATATATATATATATATATATCGGTAAATATAACAGACAATGAATGTCTATTATGTTTAGTCATAAGTTTTCTAAACATCGTATTTTGGCTTTAATTTCAGGTGAAAATAAAGACAAAAATTGTCCAACATTTGGATTATTTTTATTATGCTGATTCTAAGTTTTCGCCTCACATGAGCCATCTTCAGAGTGGTTACAGAGACGTTAACATAAAGACATTAACTATCAAAGATGATATTAACTTGTCTTAACATACAACATTGCTATGTAACGATAGCAATCTAAGAATAGCAGACGCAGGTCGTAATTGTTAAATGTGGTCCTATGACGTCACACCACGTGAGAGACCGAAATGTTAACAACAGGACCATATGACTAAATGCAATGTAATGTAATTAGATTAAAATGTGATTTTATTGAGTGTGGGTTGCTTTGATTTAATGTAGATGGCATCCAATATCTGAAGGTTCTTTTTACTGCGTGTATATGTAAGTATTATTGTTTAATTGACTAAAAACTATCTAATATTACATACATGGCTATCTGCTATCTTAATGCACTATATATATATATATATTAGAAAAATTAAGGCAGACACGTTATTTCAGAGTAAATTGTAAGTGTAGGCCTATTTCGGGCGAACCATCATCAGTTTCCGTCTTCATTGTACAAAGGATTTTACATGAATCTTCCTTTGTACAATAAAGACGGAAGCTGATGATGGTTAGCCTGAAATAGGCCATACTTCTGATTTACCATGAAATAACGTGTCTGTCTTTATTTTTCTTATATATATATATATATATATATATATATATATATATATATTGAAAAAGACCAGTTTCAAAATGTCGTTTGTCTTTTGAATAAAAGAAGTTAAACCATACAAATATTAATGCATCATTTGTTAAAAGTCTACCAGGGGTGATCAAATACTATCAATTCAGAATAAAAATCACCAATTCTCCAGAAAGGCCTGATTCCGATCACTCTTGACGGTTATTTTGTCAAATAGAGCATCTTTTAATAGAGGTCATAGCTATATGCCAGGCAAAAAAGATGCGAAAATGCTCGATCCAAAAAGCTATTAAGCAACTCTTTCGGTAAAAGAAATTTTCTGATGGGAATGCGATCGAAAGCGTCACTTTTAGCTCGTTAAATAAGGAGAACGGACAGGAAACTTGGAAATGCTATTTGCTTCGCGGCTTCAATGTCGCTTTCTCTGACATCTCGCTCGTGCAGATAAATCTTTTTAATTCGATTCCCAAAAATGTAAAAAAAAAATTAAATTCCTCGAATTGCAAATCGACCAGCAAAAGAAACCCAGTGTCATTTAGATCGTTAATAATATTTCTCGTGTTAAAACAATGTATTTAGTTTGATGTAGTTCATGTACAATAAATACAAACTATATAATAGAGCTTTTATTACTTTATCGAAGATCTTTCGTGCAGATTTCAGTAATATGCGGAAATAATTTTGCTAAATAATGATAATAAACTGTGGAACACTTTGGTAGCGGCTGTTATTAGTACAATGATGTACAGAAGAATCCATAACAAAATATCCTTCAGAATATATTAGAAATTAGGCAAAAAATATAGCCACAAGTTTGCAAAGAAGTACTGTGAGCATTCACTACTATTAATACCCGAGTATGAGCCATTAAAAGCCATGTGAAAAACATTCATTTTGACTGAAAACCGCTTGGAGAGTAATTACATTGGTATCGTACTTGTGCGCAAGGGCAGCTGTGAATGGATCATGATAGATGTTGAGGTACGACTGGAACAAGAGTAACATAAAAGCGGAACAGGAACAAATAAAGAGGTCGGAAACCCAATCGGGAATATCAGAAAAATATACCAAACGACAGTTTAAATGAACCTGTGGTGATACCGAGCAAAGCGAGGGACCGGATGTTTGCCCTCGGAGGTCCAGAAAGCAAATGACCAAAACTTGTCTTTGCGCACCCGCCTTCACGCATATGTTCCGGCAGTAAACCAAAAATTAATAAATATCAAATTCCTTTTCGCGAGCCTACGTGAATTTTGTTTATCGTCCAAATGGGAAGCCCAGAATTAAATACGGGCGTGAATTCCCAAATGACCTGCTGGAAACCCTCAAAGACGAAATAAAAAGCCGACACAAAAAGCATCGCCAGTTGAGAAAGTACGAGCGTAATTAGCACATCCCTTGACCTCGTCAAGCGATCACAATATGCTCGCCTCGCCTTTCCCTCCCACCTTCCTCTTCTTCGCTGTCCCCTGAGCTACTGACTCGATCAACGGAGCGGAGACATCAAAGACATTCCTAACTGACAAACGCTCACACATACATACGCACAAACTCTCTTTTCAACATTTATTGATATGAACATTTTAACGTCCTTTGCACCCATTCTAAAGATATTACTTTATTTGTAAAAAACCTTAACTGATATCTGTGTATATGTAAATGTTGTTGCTATACTCAATTTGATTTTCTTGTTTTATAACCCCTTTTATAACTCATAGTGGGCTATCTACTAACGAGGCCAAATTCAGTTAATCTGTTTCAACACACAACTACGCATTACTAGAACGGATAACCCACTATAATCCCTTTCGGATTAGTTTACACAAGACTAGTTTCCAACAATCTTTTTATCCCTTACGACATCTTGAAGATTGCTGGCATTATTGAGAATCTGCAGGTGATGCACGGAGAATAGTGATTTGTCTAAGAGCTGAGTTATAGCCATCGGTTTTACTGAAACATGTTATTTCCATGATAGTTTTCGCATGCCCTTTCTTTCTTTCTTTCTTTCTTTCTTTCAGCTTCTTTTCACGCACTTTCCGCCCGTGGAACTCCCTTCCATATACTTGCTTTCCTAGCAGCTACAACCTCCAGGTATTTAAATGCAATGGCAATACCCGTCTCTTATCTACTTGACTCCAGTTCTTTCTACATCACCCCTCATATCTTGTTCTTTTCCTTTCTCTCTACAATCGCAACTGTCTTCACACCTGTGTTACCCTCCTTCTCTTGACCTTTCTCTGACAGCCCCTTTACCTGTTTCGTCTATCTCTTCACTCTCATCTCGTTTAATCTTTTACTCTTATATTGCCCCCTGCGCATCAGTGGTGTTACCACGTTGCATGAGGTGAAACGATAAAACAAAAAAATATTAATAAGAGCAGTCAAAGATCGTATATCTCCGCCGAGACAATACCGACATCATCTTTGCGATTAGCAAGAAATGATTATTAAAATGAGAATAACTGCAATGAACTTAACCGCTCATTCTTTGTTGCTTTTGCATAATAAATATGAAATTTATATTATAAATAATAATATTTTCGAGGAAAAAATAGTGCGTTCAGAAAATGTAATAACGTAAAGCAATCAAGAGGAGATAATTCAGTATTTGGCATGTGAGACGTAAAATAAAACATTAGTAAAAAAACAAAAACGGAAAAAATAGACAAAAAACTTTATCTCATACCGAATCGAACACAAAGTCTAATAAATACGAGATAATCATTAAGTCAATCACCCCCGAAAATTTTATATGATCAATCAAGCGGTTCTTGAGATATTTTGATCACGGGCATACATAACAACAAACAGACAAATGTGACCGAATACAATACCTACACTTTAGAGCAGAAGGAATAGCGTGGAGGTAATAAGTCCCATAACCTTCCAAGAATGACATTTATTTAATTATATCGCCCCAAACACTTTACTGCCACTGTTGTTCCGGGGGTAACATAGGAGGAAAGTTATGAGAAAGACTGACTGGTTATAGGGGGTGTCAGGAAGTGGGTAAGAGAAGAATGAGAATACTGATGAGAGTGGAGTGGACGGAGAAAGGAGCATGGGAGAAGGATGGGTGTGGAAATAAAGTGAGGGATCACTTAATATATTGATTGTAATGTAGAATTGATCCCCCATTTTAAAACTACATTATAATAGTATGGAATTTTTTTTTGTCATCATAGCGCCTCAAGCAAGGCATTTTATTGCGACTGTTGTTCCAGGGGTTACATAGGAGGAAAGTTATGAGAAAGAGTGACTGGTTATAGGGGGTGTCAGGAAGAGAGTAAGAGAAGGATGAGAATATTGATGAGAGTGGAGTGGACGGAGCAAGGAGCATATGAGAGAGAGAGAGGATGCAGGTTAGTGAGATAGGAGATGACTATTGACTTTACATTTGAATTCTTGAAGATTGTAGCTGTCAAGAAAGCAATTAAACGGAAGGTAATTCTACAGGCGGGAAGTGCGAGAAAAGAAGCTGATGGAATAGAATTTGCGTTTACATTTTATTGGTTTCACAGTAAAAGGGTGGGACCGACTTGCTAATCTTGTTGCTCGAGTAAATGCATATATAGGAGGCACCATAAGCTATGTTCATTTGAGCAAAAGCCGTGAAAGTATTTGTAGAAGAGACACAGGGAAGCCACATTGCACCGGTGAGAAAGTGACTGTATCAGAGCTGCCAAATCGGGATCGATCACATCACAAATTTTCCCTTGGATTTTGTCAAGGACCTCTAGGTAGATATCAGGAGCATCCGACCAGATATGCCAGCAGCATTCAATGCAAAGGCGGATGCTAAGTGGGAATCAATCATATTGCAGATTCTACGCTGGAATTTGTCAAGGACCCCTAGGTGGATAGCTAGTGCATCCGATTAGATATGGCAGCAATATTCACTGCACGGGCGGATGCTAAGTCGGGATTAATCCCATTGCAGATTCTCCATTAGATTGTGTCAATGACCCCTAGGTGGATAGCTGAGGCACCCTACCAGATATGGCAGCAGTATTCAATGCAAGGACGGATATTAAGTCGGGATCAATCACATTGCAGATTCTCCGTTGGAATTTGTCAAGGACCCCTAGGTGGATAGCTGGGGCAGCCGACTAGATACGACAGTAGTAAAATCTGAACAAAACCAAACTAAACTAAGGTAACGAATTGCTTCATTGATTTGTGACCAGTGCTGAAAAATTCATATTCAACATTTTAAGAGATAATTTTTTTTTAATCCACCAGCATTGGAACATTCAAATATCAAGTTTTCAAAAATTTTAATGAAAAATTTTGGAATACATTTAGTGAAAAAAAATCAGTAGATTGTTTGAACAACTGTATTAATTGAATTGTAGCATGTAACTGCTGATCGGAAATCATGCTGATAAAATTTTTTTAATAGTAAAGATTTTGTTTTTTCTAGAAACTGTGCTTATTTTATTTTTTAGAAACTGTGCTAATCTTATTTTCTATAAACTGTGCTAAATTTATTTTCAAGAAATTGTGCTAATTTATTATTTTGCACATTTTGCAAAACAGCAGAAGTTTTGTTTGTTGACTAGGTAATAGACCTCTGGCAAATGATTAAATGCTGATGGTAGATTTCTGGGTCGTATTTTTTTTTTTGTAATAACCATTGTGTTATAATCAGATGGAAAATGCTTTTCACAAACAACAGTGTTTGATTAGCCTGGGTTGTTGTTTCGAGGTATCGCATTTAGCCATCATTCTTGCTCATTCTGATCTTGGAGAAGACAAAATACATAAACCTTATTTTGGTCATCACCGTTACCACGACAACCTTTCTTACCATTTTTGGGGAACTGAAATTTGAAAATATTACCTTTACAGCACGAATGCTGGTGTCCCACAGGGCTCTATCCTGGGCCCGACGCTCTATCCTGGGCCCAACGCTCTTCCTTATTTTCATCAACGACCTCCCAGATGAGATCAAGTCCCGCAAATGACATTACAATATACTCTCGCACCAGTAAGAAACCTGTCGTGGCTGACAGACATAATCTCGCTGCTGACATTGAACGGGATCTAAACTCTGTGGTGAACTGGGGCAAGAAGTGGCTTGTCAACTTCAATTCGTCTTAGACCAAGCTGTTGTCTGTCAACCATTACAGGCAACCTCATCTACCTCCCATAAGCATGGACCAAGCGATTCTCCCTGAGAGCAATATACTACGCCTCCTCGGACTACTCTCTCCTCAGACCTCAAATGGAACCACTATATTGAATCCATAGCAAAATCTACTGCTAAGAAGGTTGGGTCACTATGTCGATCCAGGATGTTTTTTTCCGCCTGAATCCATCCTGCATATATACAAGTCAACCATCCATCCGTGCATGGAGTACTGCTGCCATTTATGGTCAGGTGCCCCTGCCGTTCTCCTCAGTGTTCTTGACATGCTCCAAAGGAGAGTCTGTAATGTGATAATTACTGATTGCTCGACTGCAGCCACTTCCCCACCTTCGAAATGTGGCTTCTCTTTGTCTGTTCTATAAATACTTTCATGGCTTCTGCTCGGACGAACTTAAGTCACTGGTGCCTCCTCAACAGGTGTTTACTCGTGCAACCAGACTGGCAACTGGGTCCCACCCATTCACAGTCAGGTCAGCCAAATGCAGACGACAATTCTACTCCTGCAGCTTCTTCTCTCGCACTTCTCGCCTGTGGAACTCGCTCCCATATTCTTGCATTCCTGACGGCTACAACCCCCAGAAATTTAAATGCAAAGTCAATACTCAACTACTAACAACTGGAGTCTGGCTCTCTCCCCACCCCCGTATAACCTTCCCTTTCTCTCCACCTATGTATCTGTCATCGCACCTGCTTTCTCAGCTTTCTATTGCTCCTTTCTAACTATTTTGTACTCCTCACTCTTTTCTAATTAATCTTTTTACAGTTATGGAGCCCCCTGCACATCAGTGGTATTTCTGCCTTGCTCGGGGTGAAATGATTAAAAAATATTATGTGGTTCTTCCAAAACGTGTATAAATCGTATATTCTAAGGTTTATTTTGGAGTATTTAGGATTCAGGATTAAGAATTTGAAAGTTTGTATGAAGGTGGGAACTTGTCATCTTATGTTACTTTCCATTGTAGTTAAGAAATTACATAGTTCCAAACGATTTCCGAATTGTTTCAAGAGTCAGCGTTTGTTTTATATTAGTTTCATAATAAACTGAATTTCCTCATTAACATTTTTGTATAATTGTATTTCACAGTAGTGGGGTGCAAATTGAACACCTCATTCCCCATAAAATACGATTATCTAAACAGAAAATTCACCAGTTAAATATTTTTGCAGTATATATTTAAAAAATATTGAACTGGTGAATTTGTTTATTTCATATTTTGAACCATAAAATTGCAAAGCGAAATTCAACATACATTTTTCTTTTTAAATACACTCTTGTTTGAGTGGTAGGTAATTAGAGATGAACACCAATCCTTCTCAACGCAGGTTTGAATTCAAAATTTTTCTTTTCCTAGACTGGCTACCAACAAGGGCTTTTAGGACACAATCTGTATTTCTATTTTAGTCGGGTTTGACACGTGTGATTTGATTTCTGTGACGTAATTCAGACACCATCTTAGATCTTAAATGCTTTCCAGAGCAAATGTAAACAATCGGCTCCATTGGCCAAAAAGTGCGAAAGGGAATATTGAAAGTTTGGGTCGACCTAAAGGGAATATTGACCTAAAGGGAATATTGAAAGTTTGGGTCGACCTAACTTCCCTGTAGATATGTGTCCCTAGAAAGTTTGAATGGCGTAGCTTAAAAATGTAAGCGTGCATAGGGAACAGTCACACTTTTGCCTTTTATATATATAGATATAATATATATATCGGTTCATGAGCGAGAGTAGTGTGGGTTGTCGAGGCATCATGATCTAATGTCCAGTGATATTTTTCTAGCTTTGATGGATGAAGTATCCCAGGCGACTTGGGTGTCACGTCTAGATATTTGCGTACTTCTTTAATGATCGAAAAATATTTGAACGGACTGGTTTTAATTCTTATGAAATCACTGCCCACACCCATCCAGTGTTGCACGCAGATCCTTGCCTGGGTTGTTATGGCTTTAATGTCGTTAAATGTGAATGGATCTTCAAGACTGGAATTGACAAGAAAATTTTCTATAGTCTTTTCATTGCCCGCATTGAAATTTGTGTCAGTATCGGTGGCATAGCCCCATTTCTGAAGGTTGGCTCCGCAGTGACCAACAGCTGTTTGGGGGCGATTTAGGCAGAACCAGAAAAGACGGGCATCACTAGAGCCAGTGGGGGGTGATTCTGTAGGGCTGAGTGAGCCTGTGGTTTATTTTGTTGCTGGCTGCACTACAGACAATGATTCTGTTGTTCCGTGGATCCTTTGAATGTAGAAAGCTTTGTTTTGGCTTGGGACTCTTTGTCGTTGGTTCGCAGGCATAAAATGGATAGTGGTTATCAATTTCCTGCGTCAACTTCTCAAATTGGCACTGAACTGTCATTCTTATTTCAGGAGCAATAATGTCAGTAAGCATGTAGAGGGTATCTACTTTGGTTAACTTGAGACACCCAGCAATCGATCTGCAGAGCAGGGTCGATTTATCTTCTTTGCGTGTTTCTGCTCTACACTGGTCAGACATAGTCTGCAGTTTACTAGCAAGAAGTCTGGGGCTGAGTTGTGGGTTCTACCGGTATGAGCACCCCATATAGTGTCAGCCATTTTCATTAGGGTATTGTTTCTTGATGCCACCCTTCCTTCAATTTTTTGCAATCTGGTCATTGTATGTACTAGAAAAGTCCAGAATGACAACAACGTAAACTACCAGCCATAGTTATTAGGCCAGCCCAGTGTTTAAAAAAAAAAATATATATATATATATATATATATATATATATATATATATATATATATATTATATTATTTTTTAGTATTTATTACCACGCGAAGAATTGTAAATTGAACAGGTGAAGAGGCTCATCCCTTGTTCCCTGTTTAGGATGTGGTTTCCGGCTTTCTCCTTTCCAATCTTTTTACTTTTCTTCTTTTTTTTTTCAATTGGAGTAGATAGACTAAGCTATCGCCCGGTTCACACTCCACCTCCGTCTATTGAACTGGTGTTGAGGCTCATCCCCTGTTCCCTGTTTAGGATGTGGTTTCCGGCTTTCTGTTTTCAAATCTTTTAACTTTTCTTTTTTTTTTCAATTGGAGTAGATAGACTAAGCTATCGCCCGGTTCACACTCCACCTCCGTCTATTGAACTGGTGTTGAGGCTCATCCCCTGTTCCCTGTTTAGGATGTGGTTTCCGGCTTTCTCTCTTCTAGTCCTTTCACTCTTACATAGCCCCCTGCACATCAGTGTCGTTGCCGCCTTGTTTGGGGTGATATGATTAAAAAATAAAAAAAAGATAAAATGGGTTTTTTGTTAATACTGCACAATAACATGTGCATCAAGTGAATTTATAAATATTTAATAATTACCTATATTGCAGTTTCATCAATGAAAGAATGAAAGAATTTAGGAAGATTCGGACGAGTTCATCTTTGCTTCCTTGCCTTGTAAAATTTGGCAAAGTAATAATAACAGAAGAACCATTCTATTTTCATTTAGAATTATACACTTAGCAATAAATTCTAAAAATTGTATGGAATACATCATTTTCATTAAAAAAAATCTAGGGTGGTCTAAATTGAGCATGTGAGCAATGATGAGGTCTTGGAAATGATGGAAACAAAAAGGAAATTAATACTGAGCATCAGGAAGAGACAGCTGAAGTTCCTGGGACACGCATTGAGGAAGTGGGGCTTGGAGAACCTGATAGTAACAAGCCAGATAGAGGGAAAAAGAGACAGGGGAAAGCAACGGATAGCATATTTGAAGGACTTAATCAGGTGGATGACGATACGAGGATTGCAGCAGAAGGCGTGCTCAGAGCCACCAGGGATAGGGAAACGTGGAAAGCTATGATGGCCTACGTCCTGAAGGGACAAGGCACATAGAAGAAGAAGTATAGGTAGATGGAATATAACCGTTTTCCATACTAGTCAAGGTTATCTTCCTTGTTTCGTGGATGGAGAGCACTGATTTGGATTTTCTCAGGGTTTGCTCAAAAGTGGCTGAGAGTATAGTATTGGGATACCAGACTGAGCTACTTAACCTGAAGATATTACGAAGTTGTCTGACGCGCTTTACAGCAAAACCAGTCAATATACCCTTATTTACTGGTGATGTGTGTACTTCATATACCCTTAGAGCATCAAGATGTGTATATAGTACATTGTAAATATCTACCCAAATATTACTTTAATGGTGTGCTTCTCTCTGATTCAATAATAATAATAATAATCGTATTATAATTGCGCTGGTCATTTACTTAATTATTTAACCGGACCGTTACACCTTGCAAAGAACTCAGAAATAAAAGAACGCTTCCATTTTGATCCCGTGGAAAGAGGGGAAACGACAGTAATTAGTTTCAGTGAGAAAATGTATGAATTAGGAGAAAGACGGGATGGGGGATTTAAGTTTTCAACGCCTCCTATCAACATATATATGTCAATTTATGGTATAACTGGACATTTGTTTCAACTAATCCAGTCATTCCTCTCTAACCGCACAATGAAGGTGGTATTAAACGGGCATGCCTCCCAGAACTACCATACAAACGTAGGTGTCCCCCAAGGCTCCATCTTAGGTCCTACACTCTTCCTGATATACATTAATGATCTTCCTGATTCCATAAGAGCCCAAGTAGGTTTGTACGTCGATGACACAACAGTTTACTCTCGCCTCGATCCAAAATCTGGTGTAGGCGTCAAAGCTAACCTCGCAGCCGAGATTGAAAAAGACCTCCAATCCATATTGGACTGGGGTAAGAAATGGCTAGTAAATTTTAATGCTTCTAAAACGAAGCTACTCTCAATTAACCATCATCGACAATCTCACCTACCTCCCATTAGCATGGACCATGCTTGCCTCCCAGAGAGTAAAACACTACGCCTCCTTGGTCTCACACTTTCAGCGGACCTCAAATGGAATCACTATATTGAATCCATTTCTAAATCCGCTGCTATGAAAGTCGGTTCTCTGTGTGGGGCCGGGAAGTTTTTTCCGTCTAAATCTATCCTGACATATATAAATCTACCATCCGCCCAAGCATTGAATACTGCTGCCATATCTGGTCGGGTGCCCCTGCTATTCTCCTCGGGCTTCTCGATAAGGTTCAAACAGGGTCTGTAATGTGATAGATACCTACTTGGCAGACCTCCTGCACTCTCTCTCCAACCGGCACGACGTGGCTTCCCTGTGTCTCTTCTATAAATACTTTCACGGCTTCTGCTCTGATGAACTTAGATCATTGGTTCCCCCTAAATACGAATTTGCACGAGATACTAGATTAGCAACTAGATCCCACCCTTTTACAGTGAAACCGATAAAATGCAACCGCAACTTCTACACCAACAGTTTCTTTCCTCGCACTTCCCGACTGTGGAATTCCCTTCCACACGATTGCTTCCCCGACGGCTACAATCTCCAGGAGTTTAAATGTAAGGTCAATAGACACCTCCTAACACATTAACCTGCTCCCATTCTATCAAACACTCTTCCCATCTGCCCAACCCTCATCCTCGGTATCCTTACTCATCTGTCACCTTCCTCCTGACATTCCCTATGTCTAACCACTCCTTCTCTTTACCTTCCCCTATGTAGCCCCCTGCGCAATAGTGGCAGTGGAATGCCTTGCTTAGGGTGAGATGATTAAAAAAAAAATTCATAATCATATCGCTCCAAGCAAGGCATTTTTCTGTCACTGTTTTGCAGGGGGTTTACATACGAGGAAAGTTATGAGAAAGAGTGATAGGTTATAGGCGATGTCAGAAAGTGGGTAAGAGAAGGACGAGAATACTGATGAGAGTGGAGTGAAGGGGATAAAAAGATCATGAGAGAGAGGATGCAGCATAATGAGATGACTATTGACTTTACATTTAAATTCTTGGGGATTCTCCCTGTCAGGGAATATATATATATCATTTTCCCCGACGGCTACAATCTCCAGGAGTTTAAATGTAAGGTCAACAGACACCTCCTAACACACTAACCTGCTCCCATTCTATCAAGCACTCTTCCCATCTGCCCAACCCTCATCCTCGGTATCCTTACTCATCTGTCACCTTCCTCTTGACATTCCCTATGTCTAACCACTCCTTCTCTTTACCTTCCCCTATGTAGCCCCATGCGCAATAGTGGCAGTGGAATGTCTTGCTTGGGGTGAAATGATTTAAAAAAATATAATAAATATTGATTAATAAAAATCAGTGACGCTTCTTGGTTTCAGTGAGAAAATAAAAGATAGCGGCGGTTTCACTGAAATGGAAAAAAAATGTCAATTTGAAATATTTTCGTTTGAACGAGAACTAAACTTTTTTTTTTGGAATTTATTACCCCAGTGAAACTTCAATAGGCCTTATTCTTTAGATAAAATATTTTTTTCTATTAATGAGACCTTACTCCTTAGATCAAATGTGTTCTTGTGTTTATGACATTAGATGTTTCATAACCTTATTCATTAGATCAAATGTGATATTGCATTAATGATATCAGCCAATCTGCAATAAGCATTACATTTAAGATCAAATGCATTTTTGCATAAATAGCAACGTGAAAGTCTTAATAATATTTATTATTTAGGTCAAATGTATCTATTTTTAATGCCTTCAGTGAGAATAGAATTAGCTTTACTCTTAATATCAAATATATTTTTTGTATTAATGACAAAGGGAGAAATTGAATAACATTTACACTTTAGAAAAATGACTTATTGCATCAATGACATCAAGAGATCTAAACTTATTTATAAATGGAACTTTATCTGTGTGTGTGTCTGTGTGTGTTTGTGTCCATTACATATAGACTCCGAAACGGCTGAACCGATTTTCTAGAAAATTTACACAGCTGTACCATAAGTGTCTGCGAGTGTTCTTAGCTAGGGTTTGTGTTGAGGTACCCCCGATAAATATCGAAAATCGATAATCGAAAATATTGGATTATAGAAGGAGTGCTCCGATTTTAATCAAATTTGGTACACTCATAGACAAGGACATAAAAACGATATTCAGAAGTTTCAAGGTTGCAGTTCTTACAATAGTGCAGAAAATCGATACTATATATATATATATATATATATATATATATATATATATATAAAAGGCAAGATGTTTGTGTGTGTGTCTGTTTATCTGCCTGTACGTCTGTATTTTTTCAGCCATTTTATTTTAATTTTTGCTTCGAGTTTGGCTCTAAGTAGGTATAATTGTAGTCTCAGCCATGATACCATTTACTCAGAGGACTTAAACTTTTTTTTAAACTTTTTTGATATCGATACCAGGAAATCAAAATTTGACTTACATCCATTCATTTTTCTTTCACTCTAGGGTTTCGCTTTAACTGGAAACAACTATTGCTTTTTAGTCTTTTGTGCCGTCGTCCAAAGAGTCTGAGCTCCAGGACTATGGATTAGTTTTAAAGCTTTCATAACACCCGAGCAACGCCGGGCTCTACTGCTAGTATTCAATAAACTTAACCTTTATATTCATGAGTTTTTTTTATATCAATGATACCAGCATACATAAAATGAATAATCCTTAATCTTTAGATCGAATACATAGGCTACACAACCACAAAATTAACAAGAAAATTTACATTGTACCTTTCCCACAACAGTTCTATTCGATCACATTTAAGCACAATTCGAGATCTTCATGAACCTGTCCGTTGATAATACATGCATAATACCATAATCCACATGCAAAAGAAGATTAAAATAATAGAGGCATTACTAATAGAAAACAGAAATCTGAACTTTATAGTATCAAATATGCATTAATAAATCAGGAGACCTTCAATAGAACTTATTCTCGTATCGTATGCAAATTAGCGGACCAATATAAACAGAAAATAACTGAAAAAGTAAGGAACAAGTCCTGTTGTAACAGAGGACACGGAAAGGTGTGCTACAACCACAACTACCAACAAAGAAACACATGTCAACTTCAATTCCTCTAAGACCAAGCTGTTGTCTGTCAACCATTACAGGCAACCTCTTCTGCCTCCCATGAACATGGACCAGATGATTCTCCCGGAGAGTAATACACTACGCCTCCTCGGACTCACCCTGTCCTCAGACCTCAAATGGAAGCACTATATTGAATCCATAGCAAAATCTACTGCTAAGAAGATCGGGTCACTATGTCGATCCAGGATGTTTTTTCTACCTGAATCCATCCTGCATATATACAAGTCAACCATCCGTCCGTGCATGGAGTACTGCTGCCATTTATGGTCAGGTGCCCCTGCCGTTCTCCTCAGTGTTCTTGACAAGCTCCAAAGGAGAGTCTGTAATGTGATAGGTACTGATCTGGCGACTCGACTGCAGCCACTTTCCCATCGTCGAAATGTGGCCTCCCTTTGTCTCTTCTATAAATACTTTCATGGCTTCTGCTCGGATGAGCTTAAGTCACAGATGCCTCCTCAACAGGTGTTTACTCGTGCAACCAGACTGGCGACTGGGTCCCACACATTCACAGTCAGGTTAGCCAAATGCAGACGACAATTCTACTCCTTCATCTTCTTCTCTCGCACTTCCCGCCTGTGGAACTCACTCCCGTATTCTTGCTTTCCTGACGGCTACAAACTCCAGAAATTTAAATGCAAAGTTAATACTCATCTACTAACCACTGGACTCTAGCTCTCTCCCCTCCCCTGTATAACCTTCACTTTCTCTCCGCCTATGTATCTGCCATTGCACCTGCTTTCTCAGCTTTCTATTGTTCCTTTCTAACTAGCTTGTACTCCTCACTCTTTTTTATTAATCTTTCTACACTTATGTAACCCCCTGCACATCAGTGGCGTTTCTGCCTTGCTCGGGGTGAGATGATTAAAAAAAAAAACAAAAAAAAAACAACAACATTTACTCTTTAAAACAAATGTATTTTAGTTTTAATGAATTAGGAGACATTATGTTCTAGATTCAATATGATTTTGTATTAATGCCAAAAAGAGAACCTCAGTACGCCTTACTCTTTACAGTAAATAAGTTTTAGTATAAACGTATCAGCAGAGCTTCAAATAGCGTTATGCTTTAAATCAAATGTGTTTTTGTATTGATGGTAACAAGAAAACCTCAATAAGTCTTAATCTTTACCTAATGAGTTTTAGTATGAATGATTCAGAAGAGCTTGAAATAACCCTATGCTTTAGATCAAATATGTTTTGATATTGATGACAACAAGAATATCTGAGTACGCCTTAATCTTTATCTAATGAGTTTTAGAATTAATGATTAAGAAGTGCTTCACATAGCCTTATGCATGAGATCAAATATGTTTTAGTATGAATGAATTAGGAAACCTTCAATAAGACTTATGTTCTAGATTCAATATGATTTTGTATTTATACCAAAAAGAGAACCTCAAAACGCCTTACTCTTTACACCAAATGAGTTATAGTATAAACGAATCCTTCAAATAATCCTATGCTTTAGACCAAATGTGGTTTAGTATTGATGGCAACAAGAAAACATTAATACGCCTTACTCTTTCATGAGTTTTAGTATCATAATTCAATAGAGCTTCAAATAGGCCTATGCTTTAGATCAAATGTGTTTTTGTATTGATGACAAGAGGACCTCAATACGCCTTACTCTTTATCTAATGAGTTTTTTTTAATCGTATCACACCGAGCCACGCGGTAACGCCACTGATGTGCAGGTGGTTACGTAATAGTGAGAAGATTGGAAAAGAGAAAGCCGGAAACCACATCCTAAACAGGGAACAAGGGATGAGCCTCTAAACCTGTTCAATAGACATGCGTGGAGTGCGAACTGGGCGATAGATAGATCTATCTACTCCAATTGAAAAAAAAAAACAAAGTGAGAAGATTGGAAAAAAGAAAGCCGGAAACCACATCCTAAACAGGGAACAAGGGATGATCCTCTTAACCTGTTCAATAGACATGGGTGGAGTGTGAACCGGGCGATAGATAGATCTTTTCTAGATTTTAGAATTAATAATTCAGAAAAGCTTGAAATAGGCTTATGCTTTAGATCAAATGTGTTTTAGTATTAATCAATTCGGAAACCGTCAATAAAACTTATGTCCTAGATTCAATATGATTTTATATTAATACCAAAAAGAGAACCTCAAAACGCCTTACTCTTTACATCAAATGAGTTTTAGTATAAACGAATCAGCAGAGCTTCAAATAACCCTATGCTTTAGATCAAATGTGCTTTGGTATTGATGCCAACAAGAAAACATGAATACGCCTTACTCTTTTATGAGTTTTAGTATTAATAATTCAGTAGATTTTCAAATAGGCCTATGCTTTAGATCAAACCTGTTTTTGTATTGATAACAACAAGAGGACCTCAATACGCCTTAATCTTTACATTTAATGTGTTTCAGTATTATTCATTCGGGAGATCTTTATCAAAAATAAGACTTGATGAAGCTTTCCTGAATCATTAGATTAAATGTGTGTTTGCATTAATTAGAAGATAACTTCAATAAACTTTACTCCTTACATCAAATGAGTTTTTGTATTAATAACATCAAGAACTCAATAATCATTACGCTTTAGATCACGTGTAATTTCGTATTAATTTCAGAAAGTCTTCAATAATCCTTACTCATTCAATCACAGGTGTTTTACCGTTAATGATTCAGGAGAAATTCAGTAAACCTTGTTCTTTAGATCAAATGTGCTTTTGTAATTATGAAACGAAGAAACCTTCTACCATCATTGCTCTTTAGATCAAATGTGTTTTTGTAATTATGAAACGAAGAAACCTTCTACCATCATTGCTCTTTAGATCAAATGTGCTTTTGTAATTATGAAACGAAGAAACCTTCTACCGTCATTGCTCTTTAGATCAAATGTGCCTTTGTATTTATGAAACGAAGAAAACTTCTGCCATCATTGCTCTTTAGATCAAATGTGCTTTTGTAATTATGAAACGAAGAAACCTTCTACCATCATTGCTCTTTAGATCAAATGTGCTTTTGTAATTATGAAACGAAGAAACCTTCTACCATCTTTGCTCTTTAGATCAAATGTGTTTGTGTAATTATGAAACGAAGAAACCTTCTACCATCATTGCTCTTTAGATCAAATGTGTTTTTGTAATTATGAAACGAAGAAACCTTCTACCATCATTGCTCTTTAGATCAAATGTGTTTTTGTAATTATGAAACGAAGAAACCTTCTACCATCATTGCTCTTTAGATCAAATGTGTTTTTGTAATTATGAAACGAAGAAACCTTCTACCATCATTGCTCTTTAGATCAAATGTGTTTTTGTAATTATGAAACGAAGAAACCTTCTACCATCTTTGCTCTTTAGATCAAATGTGTTTGTGTAATTATGAAACGAAGAAACCTTCTACCATCATTGCTCTTTAGATCAAATGTGTTTTTGTAATTATGAAACGAAGAAACCTTCTACCATCATTGCTCTTTAGATCAAATGTGCTTTTGTAATTATGAAACGAAGAAACCTTCTACCATCATTGCTCTTTAGATCAAATGTGTTTCTATAATGATGACATCAGAAGACCTTCTGTAAGCCCTACTTTTTAAATTCAGTGTGTTTTTTATTAGTCCATGGAAATTGGTATTCAAGTAACAGTAGCTTACAAGCAGCCTCTAAATTAAGCCGATATTACACCGTAATAAGCGTTAATACGTGGTCTGCAAAATGCCAGTATTCATTTAATAAACGATATGTTACTAAAGATCTTGAAAGATATGAAATCTGTTTTTCTTAAAATGAGCCAGATTGTTTTTTAAAGTTTGAAAGACTCACGACTGCAATAATGGTCAGTGAGATAAGCTTCCCGAAGCACATGTCACAGATGAGGTTTCCCTTATCTATATGAAATTACCAATTCGGATGCGAAAAGAAAGAGATAAGTTCACGAGTATACACTCATGTATTTATTATTCGTCTCTAGATACGGATTATTTATGTCTCGTGTGCAATTTCTAATGTATTCATAAATAGTTATCAATAAATACATTGTATGAAAAAAACTTACTCGACTCCACAGGAGAAACAAGTTAGTTAAAAATATTGGATTGAAAACAAATGACATATCGAATGATAGTCTAATTATCTTCTTCTCTCTCTCTCTCTCTCTCTCTCTCTCTCTCTCTCTCTCTCTCTGTATATACACATAGACTGGTTAGTATATATATATAATTATTATACATGACTATATATATATATAGTCATGTATAATAATTAGTCTCTCTCTCTCTCTCTCTATCTATCTGTATATACACATAGACTGGTTAGTATATATATATATATATATAGAGAGAGAGAGAGAGACTAATTATTATACATGACTATATATATATAGTCATGTATCATAATTATTCTATATCTATCTATCTATCTATCTATCTATCTATCTATATATATATATATATATATATATATATATATAGACATATGTATATATATGTTTTTAATCATATACTGTTAGATATAACAGACAATACATGTTTATTATGTTTAATCATGAGCCGTTCTAAACATCGCATTTTGGCTTTAATTTCAGGTAAAAATGAAGACAAAAATTCTCCAACATTTGGATAATTTTTTAGTAAGTTGTTTCTAAACTTTTGGCTCATATGAGCCATCTTCAGAGAGGTTACAAGGACGTTAATACAAAAACATCCACCATCTCAAAGATTTCATCTTATATTGACATAAAACTCCGCTAAGCAACGGCAACAGTTACCGAAAACAGCAAACGCAGCTCGAAATGATAACAAAACCATGTATTTAAATGCAATGTAATAAGTTATGGCCAGATATAAACGTGATTGTATTAAGGGTGGGTTGTTTGGATTTAATGTAGATGGCCTCCAATCTCTGAAGTTTCTTTTTGCCGTTTGTATGATTGAAGATTGTTGTATTCTTGTCTAAAATCTCTCTGATATTACCTGCATGGTTATGATTTTCTGAGAAAAGTTGTTTAATTGGAATCTGATCAGAAAGGCGACAGATAATTCTACGGAAGAACGTGGTTCTAATAAAACCAATATATATAGTGGGTTTATTATTAGTACCGGAGATTCATTTCTTAAGTTACCCAGGTACTTTCAACCTCTTTCCGAGGTCATCTTCAAGGGTGTGAGTTATAGTAACAAATGAAACCGGAAAACCGTGTTGCTAAAAATTACTATATATTTCTTCTTGCTTCAAATATTCTTCTTCTTCTATGTGCCCTGTCCCTTCAGGACGTAGGCGATCATGGATCTCCACGTCTCCCTATCCCTTGTGGCTCTTAGTATGTTTGCTCCTGTTGCTCCTGGCAACCCCCGTTCCGTCATCCACCTGATCAGACTCTGCAGATATGTTATCCGCTGCCTTCCTCTGTCTCTCCTTCCTTCCATCTGACCAGTCAGTATCAGGTTCTCCAGGCTCTCCTTCCTCATTGCATGTCCCAGGAACTTCAGTTGTCTCTTCCTGATGCTCAGCATCAATTTCCTTTTTGTTGCCATTCTTTCTAACACTTCGTCGTTGCTTGTATGCTCAGTCCACGATAGCGTTTATTAGAACGTGAAAATTATCCAAAAAGGATCTTTTTATATTTTGTAATGTCATGGTCATGTACGTGTTAAAGCATGGAAAAATTTGTCAACCGTTATATAATAAACAAAATTTATAATAGTGGAATAACACCAGACGATCTATGCAAGTCGATTTTCATAGCACTGCCGAAGAAGCCAGGTGCAAACGAGTGCGAACTTCACAGATCTATCAGCTTAATAAGTCACAGTAAGAAACTGATTATCAGAATCCTGATGAATAGAGCAAGAAGCAGAATCAGGCCAGAGATAGGACAGGAACAGTGTGGGTTCGTCAAAAACACTGGAACAAGGAATGCCATATTTATGTTTAGGATGCTCTCCGAAAGGGCAATACAAATGAAGAAAGACTTGTACCTATGTTTTATTGATTATGCGAAGGCATTCGACAAAATACGACACAAAGATTTGATAGAGATGCTCAGCAGTCTCGACATTTTTGGTAAAGACATAAGAGTAATCAAGAACCTCTACTGGCAGCAAAGTGCCTGCATACGGACAGGTAACGATTTCAGCAGATTTACAAAGATAGAAAGGGACGTAAGACAAGGATGTGTCTTTTCACCTGATCTGTTCAACTTGTACAGCGAGAATATTTTGAGGACACTAGATGCTACGCCAGGATTTGTTATTGGAGGCCACAATTTGAACAACATAAGGTATGCAGATGATACAGTGCTGATTGCAGACACGAAAATAAACTACAAGAGACCCTATAGAAGGTAACTGAAGAGAGTGACAAAAAAGGACCTTAAATAAACTGCAAGAAAACCGAATGTATGGTCATCAGCAAAAAGAGCAAAGCAAGATGCCAAATACAGGTGGGGGATACCAGAATCAAGCAAGTAAAAAATATTAAGTGCTTAGAAAGTGTTCTAACAGGAGATGGAAAGTACGACACAAAGATTCGAAGGTGAATTGGCATGGTGAATAACACGTTCCAGAAGCTGAATAAAGTACAAAGACACAGGAAAATTTCGCTAGAAACAAAGAAGAGAGTGCTAGATTGCCACGTGATGTCAGTTCTTCAATACAGCAACGAATGCTCGACAATATCATCGAAGATATGGAAAAAAGGGAAAACCTGAAACAGCGGAAACGTGGTTCTACAGAAGGATACTGCGGATATCATGGACCGAGCATGTGAGCAACGATGAAGTGTTGAAAAGAATGGCAACGAAAATAAAATTAATAGTGACACATCAGGAAGAGGCAACTGAAGTTCCTGGGATAATGCAATGAGAAAGGACGGCTTAGAGAACCTGATACTGATAGACCAGATAGAATTAAAAAAAAGACAGAGGAAGGCAGCGGTTAACGCATTTGAAGGGCCTGATCAGGTGGATGACAAAACGGGGGTTGCGAGTTGTAACAGGAGAAAGCATACTAAGAGCCACTAGGGATAGGGAGACGTGGAAAGCCGTGATCGCCGACGTGCTGATAAGAAAGGGCTCATAAAAGAAGAAGAATGGGTTCATTACTCCCGAATTGAGCATTCTATTCTGTACCTTAAAGAGCTGACACTTTTCCGTTAAGCTTGAAAGTAGAAACCCTGTATTCCCCAAACATATAACCTATATTTTCAAATTTAAAAGTTGAACTTCATTCTGGTTATTAAAATTAAAAACACACATAAAATCTAAATTTTTCTGTCTTCTCCTCTCTATATTATCTCTTTAAATAACAATCGTATTGTTTTCTACATTCACATGTAAATCATTTTCACAACAATGAGTCAACATTGCCTGGAAACGAGATAAAATCTGGAAACAAAACTTTCTGTATCGCAATATAAATTAAATTAATAGAAAAAAATTAGTTATGATTATATTATGCTCTACGATATCAGTTGTATTGAGCACCTTTTTTAAAAATAGTAACTGTTAGAGACCTCGTAATTCTCAAATATATATATATATATGAACTTATTTATAAATGGAACTTTGTCTGTGCGTGTGTGTCCATTACCTTGTCGTAATGTAAAAATATATTATTTTAATTAAAACAAATTGAATTATATATATATATATATATATATATATATATATATATATATATATAAACTAATTTATAAATGGAACTCGGTCTGTGTGTATGTGTGTGTATGTGTGTGTCTGTGTGTATGTGTGTGTCCGTTACCTATAAATTCCGAAACGTCTGAACCGATTTTCTTGAAAGTTTACACAGTTGTACTATAAGCGTCTGCGAGTGTTTTTAGCTAGGTTTTGTGTCGAGGTACCGCCGATAAATATCGAAAATCGATAATCGAAAAAATCGAGTTATAGAAGGAGTGGCCCGATTTTAATCAAATTTGATACACACGTAGAAAAGACATAGGAAACAATATTCAGAAGTTTCAAGGTTGCAGTTCTTACAATAGTGCAGAAAATCGATAATATATATATAAAAGGCAAGATGTTTGTGTGTGTCTGTTTATCTGCCTGTATGTCTGTATTTTTTTCAGCCATTTTATTTTAGTTATTGTTTCGGGTTCGGCTCTAAGTAGGTATAATGGTAGTTCTTAGTCTCAGCCATGATACCATTTACTCAGAAGACTTATTTAGCCTTCAAAATTCAGTTTACGACGAAAGAACTTATTTGATATCGATACCAGGAAATCAAAATTTGACTTACATCCATTCGTTTTTCTTTCAGTCTACAGTTTCGCTTTAACTGGAAACAGCTATTGCTTTTTAGTCTTTCGTGCCAACGTCTAAAGAATCTGAGCTCCAGGACCATGGATTAGTTTTAAAGCTTTCATTACACCCGAGCAAAGCCGGGTTATACTGCTAGTATATATATATATATATATATATATATATATATATATATATCGTAGATATAAGTTGAAGCTAGCAAACTTACACGCACAATACGTGGTACTCTTTACTAGTGACTTTATATCGAACTACATTAAATTTTGTAAATATCTTTACGGCGCTCCGCTGGGGTTTAATGGAAAAAGAGCTCGTATTGTGTGACCATTTTTTGCTGTGTTTCACGCTCCCTGTGACCTTGTGCTAAACGATTCTTAGGCTTTTTAAAATGAGCAATTTTCGTTTTCCTGAAGGTAAAGAGAAGTAGATATTTTCTTTGATTCTTCGCTTTGATTTTTATCTTGGCCGAAATCTCGGAATCAGTGCGACATATCAACCATCCGTCTGTTACTTTACGTGCACCCCCATCTCCTGGTTCCAGGAATCTTAGCGGATAGATTAAAAACTTCGGGGTTAAGAAAAAAAAAAAAAAGAAAAGAAAAGACGGGGTTGTTGGATGACAGTAAGTAAGAATTTTGATTGAAAACGTACGAGGCTCAAAATACTCGCTGAAAATTGTTGGCACCTACAAAATCGAGATGTTTCTCACTGAACGAACATGCAGTTAATGAGATGAAACATTTGAAGATCTGAGTTGCATGTTAACTTCTTATTTTCTTTATTTTTTTTCTTTCAGCTTCAGATCATTTTTTATTAGGGACATCTACTAACAGATAACCTTTCTCCATTTTGATACCTTTTTAAGTGAGGAAATTTTCGATTTCGGAGCGATTGCTTACCTGGCTATATAAGTTCGAATCTATCTCGAACCTATCGTTTGACTATTCGTTTTCTACCGCTTATAAATCTTGTACAGGTTAATTAAAACCAGAAGTTTTGTTACATTGTAACCTGTTCATGACTAGGTTGAACCGTTATCTTGCACACATATCCGAATAAACTGTGCCTCTTACTCTGTATCTTTCCTACTCGAGTGGCTCCTGGGTGCAGGGTGAATATCAACGAAATAAAATAAAAATGAAACAATAAAAGAAACTCTTTCCCAAAAGCTGCTTTTTATCTTGTCCTAAACATCACAGAGATTCAGAAAGCGAATTGGCATGGCGAAGGAAGCATTCCACAAATTGAGCAAAGTATTAAGAAACAGGACAATTTCGCTAGAAATAAAGAAGAGTGTACTGGCTTGCTACGTGATGTCCGTCCTTCAATATGGCAGTGAATGCTGGACAACACCATCAAAGATGAAGGAAAAACTTGAAGCAACTGAAATGTGGTTCTACAGAAGGATGCTGCGAATATCATGGATCGAGCATATGAGCAATGATAAGGTCTTGGAAATGATGGTAACAAAAAGGAAATTAATACTGAGCATCAGGAAGAGACAGCTGAAGTTCCTGGGGTACGCAATGAGAAAGGAGGGTTTGGAGAATCTGATACTAACAGGCCAGATAGAGGGGAAAAGAGACAGGGGAAAGCAACGGATAACATATTTGAAGGACCTAATCAGGTGGATGACGGAACGAGGATTGCACGGTGTAACAGGAGATGGCGTGCTCAGAGCCACCAGGGATAACGAAACGTGGAAAGCCATGATCGCCTACGTCCTGAAGGGACAGGGCACATAGAAGAAGAAGAAGAAACATACGATGACATAACAAATGTTCACTTGTCTTGTAAACTTTTAAAATCTAAAATAAAATGTCAGTTGTGACAAGTTTTCAATCTTTTTTACATTGTACTCAAAAATTCTTGTAGCATTCAAGTTTCTTTCGAAAACAAATTTTGTTCTAAACTAAAAATTTGAAAGTTAAAAAAATGTAAGTGCGCTTATATGAGCTTGTTCCGAATATTTTTTTATTTTTTGCCAAGAATTATTCATCCACAATAATGGCGAGATAGGTATATACGCAACAAATTGTTTGTTTCAACCGTTTCCTTGATGAGATATATTTTGCATGCTTTTTGTTTTATTTTTATTTTTGTTTTGTCCTAGCAGTATAACCCGGCGTTGTTCGGCTGTAATGAAAGCTTTAAAACTAATCCATGGTACTGGAGCTCAAACTCTTTGGACGTTGGCACGAAAGACTAAAAAACAATAGTTGTTTCCAGTTAAAGCAAAACCCTAGACTGAAAGAAAAAGGAATGGATGTAAGTCAAATTTTGATTTCTTGCTATCGATATCAAATAAATCATTTTCGTCGTAAACTGAATTTTGAAGGCTAAATAAGTCTTCTGAGTGAATGGTATCATGTCCGAGACTAAGAATTACAATTATACCTAATTAGAGCCAAAACCGAAGCAAAAACTAAAATAAAAGGGCTGAAAAAATAGACATACAGGAAGATAAACAGACACACACATACAAACATCTTGCCTTATATATAAATATATTATCGGTTTTCTGCACTATTGTAAGAACGGCAACCTTGAAACTTCTGAGTATTGTTTCTTATGTCTTTGTCTATGAATGTATCAAATTTGATTAAAATCGGACCACTCCTTCTATAACGCCACTTTTGCGATTTTCGATATTTATCGGAGGTACATCGACACAAAACTTAGCTTAGATCACTCGCAGACGCTTATAGTACTACTGTGTAAATTTTCAAGAAAACTGGTTCAGCCGTGTCGGAGTCTATAGGTAACGGACACACACACAGACAAATTTCCATTTATAAATAAGGTTAGATTAGATGTAGATTAGATGCATCACTCAGGGCCGAAATATCTGCCTGTTAAAAGAAGTGACTTAGCGTTAAAAGGTTTATGTAGTACGGGTTTTCTACATTAATTTTGATAAATATAACCTTGCAACGTGTTATGAAAAATATATCGATCGCCTGCTTTCCGGGCGAAATTGTTGATTATTTTTCAAAACTAACAAACATTATATTCTTCAAAAGTAACAGATTATATTCTTCAAAACTAGCAAACATTATATTCTTCAAAACTAGTGGACATTATATTCTTCAAAACTAGCAAACATTATATCCTTCAAAACTAGTGGACATTATATTCTTCAAAACTAGCAGACATTATATTCTTCAAAACTAGCAAACATTATATTCTTCAAAACTAGCAGACATTATATTCTTCAAAACTAGCAAACATTATATTCTTCAAAACTAGTAGACATTATATTCTTCAAAACTAGCAGACATTATATTCTTCAAAACTAGCAAACATTATATTCAAATTTCTATCAAGCTTTTGCGTCCCTACAAATATTTTTACCAGTAACAGCCGTGAGAATTTTACAGTTGTCATGTTATAATTTTTTTTTATGTATCAGTATTTAGTCATAATATCAGTTTGTGTTCCACAATTAAAAATTGCTCGGTCCTGGGTATGACAGTAAACTGCATCCGGCAGCAAGGCCTCTAATTGGGAGGTTGTGAGGAGCATGGAACCACCTCTTAACTGCTGTTTTTCCCAGATCCATTCTGACCCGAAGTGGTAGCGCCTGTTAGGGTCCAAGCTATGGGCAAATAATTAACCCCAAAAGTGGGGTCAAAACACTACGACAGTATAAAAATCAACTTTTATAGAAATATAAACATTTTTGAAAGAAACATATTACTAATGATACATTTTTGAAGAAAAAATATCACCATAACACATTTTTGAAGGAAAAAATATTCTCAGCAAAACATTTTTGAATACAAAACTAGAAGACATTTTCAGTTTTCTAAAATAAAGAAGAATACAAATAAAAAATCTTCATTAAAATCTGACTAGATCAATCTTTTCACTATAACCGATTATAAAAATTACTTAAAACCCCAACTTTTTGGCATTAAATAACCCATAGAGGTGTTGCTATGCCTTAAAACAAAACTCAAACTCAAACTCCAAAAATTACTCGTGGAATTTCCGCTATTGTATGGATAAATATTTGAGCTTAACATCTTATATTGCAACACCGAACATCATATTTTAGTTATGATTGCACTCTGGTTCCTTAGTTAGCACGTATGTTATGCTTTCCTAGTATCTAAAAAAAAAAAAAAAAAAAAATGGACACTGCGCCTCCTCGGCCTAACTCTCTCAGCCAACCACAAGTGGAATGACTAAATTAAATCCATAACTAAACCTGCAACTAGGAAGTTCGGTTCACTGAGTAGGGCCAGAATGATTTTCCCGTCTGAATCCATCCTGCACATATATAAATCTATCATTCGCCCGTGCACTAAATACTGCTGTCACATACTGTCCCTACCATTCATTTCGGGAATCTTGACAAAATCTAACAGATAATCTGCAATGTGATCGAGCTCGACCTGGAAGCTCAGCTACAGTCACCTTTTACCGATGTAATGTGGCTTCCATCTGTCTCTTTTACAAATACTTTCACGGCTTCTTCTCCGATGAACTTAGCTCACAGCTGCCACCTATATATGAATTTACTCGAGCCACATTATCAACTAGGTCCCACTCTTTTACTGTGAAACCAATAAAATGTAATCATAACTTCTATTCTTACAGCTTCTTTTTTCACACTTCCCGCCTGTGGAATTCTCTTCCGTATACATGCTTCGTTGACAGCTACAATCTCCAAGAATTTAAATCTCCTTGATGCACATCCTTTCTATGAAAACCCTTGTATCATGTTCTTTCCCATGTCCACTTTACTTTCATGTAGCTATCTTCACACCAGTGTGCTCATCCTTCTCTTACCCATTTTCTGACACCCCTCGTAACTTGTTATTCTTTCTCATCCTTCTCCTCTTATATAACCCCCCTGTGCATCAGTGGCAGTACAGCCTTGCTTGGGGTGAAATAATTATAAAAATAACTATTCTGTTTTGACTGAGTGGAAATACGAAAAAGACTTAGCTGAGACGCTGATTTGTTTCAGAGAAAGGAAGAGAGAAAGAAATAAAGAGATGTCGTTCCTATATTGTATAAAAAATAGACCATTCCGTCTTGATCGCGAATGAAGACGAATAAGAAATGTTCTTTGTTTCGCTGCGAAAATGTAAGCAAGAGATGAAAAGGAAAAATAGAGAGAGAAAAAAAAAACAGAAACGTTTATGAATTTTAAATCTTTCCATTTGAACACTTTTCCTTCTTGAAATAATGGCCTGCATTCATATGAATATTTACCGATGCAATTATTCGAGTAATTCAATAACCGTGGAAGTCACAAGAGGGTTATTTAATCGTTGAATTAATGCAATGACGAAGGAGGGCATGGAAAATTTGATACTAACAGGCCAGATAGAGGGAAAAGGAGACAGAGGAAAGCAGCAGATAACATATTTCAAGGTCCTGATCAGGTGGATGACAGAACGGGGGCTGCGAGATGTTACAGGAGAAAGCGTGCTAAGAGCCGCTAGGGATAGGGAGACGTGGAAGGCTATGATCGCCTACGTCCTGAAAGAACAAGGCACATTAAAGAAGATTTTAAACCCGTGAAGTATTATCACGTCTTCTGTTTTTTGTCTTTCCTTTTCTCTACGACAAAAAAAAAAACAAACAAAAATAAAAAAATGCCTTTCTGATATATATTTGCTTCAATTTTCCTGCCTGTCTAGATGGTGTAATCTCATAGAATGGTGAGGTTTTCTGTTTCTGTAACTCGAATTGGGCGATGTTCATATCAATGTTTGCATATTTTCTAAAGCAATTTCACACTGGTTGTGTAAATATTAACCCACTATATCGTGACGATTTTTATATTCATTTGGCGCAAGTACAGAACATCTTGAGATTAGATGATCTATGGTTTCCTGGTATTTGTGACAGAATATGCATTTTGGACTCAAATTATTTCGTATGCCTATGAGTTTTTTGTAAAAATATTTAAAAAAAACAAACTCTGGTCTTGGACTTCAAACCTGATGCTCGTAACCAACGATGAGTATTAATTAACTTTATCAACATCGAGTTTATTAGCACTTTCTGGATATTGGCCATGCAGAGATTTGTCTTGGCAGTTTTGTTTCATCTGTTTAAGAGCTTTATACAGTGCTTTCTTTTTCATATTTTTGCTGGAACAATTGTTTCTTGGGTTCCGTTATAGTTTTCCAAAGAATCCACTAAACGTAAATCTTCTTTGTATTTACTGTCTTATTTCATAATTGAATACTTTTTCTATGTTTTCATGCTGTTTAACTAATTGTTTCATCCACCAGCTCTTTGTTGTTTCCATATATATTAGTAAGCCATTAGTTGTTGACTTTTATAAAAATTCTAGCTGAATAAGATCTCTTCCACCTTCTTTACGGGTTATGGAAAGACGGTCTACATCAGCCTTTGGATGATGTACCTTATGTTTAGGAAGGAGCATTTCTTGTCTTAGAATCCATTCGTTTGATGTTTAGAATCCAGTCCAAGAATGTTGAAACTATATTGGACCGCTGGGATGACAAGCTTAATAATGGCCATAATTCTGTTCTGAGAATTCAATTCAGTTTTTAATATCAGTCATGGCCTTCTGTAATACTCTTTACGCACTATTTCTTTCAATTTTTTTTCTTGAATTCTTTCACTCTCATTTACACCTAAGTGTTTGTAAACTTCTGGCTTTAAATCTTTTATTGTTACAGCAGGGTTTAAACTAATTGAGGATGTTTGTCGTAGCAAGCCTTGTTGTTGTTTCCATTTATATTAGTAAGCCATTAGTAGTTGACTTGTATAAAAACATTCTAGCTGAATAAGACCTCTTCCACCTTCTTTATAGGTTATGTAAAGACGGTCAATAGCAGACTTTGGATTGTGCACTTTATGTTTAGAAAGGAGCTTTCTTGTTTTAGAATCCATTCGTCTGATGTCATTTAAAGTCTAGTTCAAGATGTTGAAACTATATTAGACCACCGGGATGGCAAGGTTATTAATGGCCATAATTCTTTTCTGAGAATTCAATTCAGTTTTTAATATCAGTCGTAGCCTTCTACAGTACACTTTACGCACTATTTCTTTCATTTTTTTACCTTGAATTCTTTCACTCTCATTTAAACTTAGATGTTTATAAGCTTCTTCTTTCTCTAAATCTTTTATTATTACAGCAGGGTCTAAGCTAATTGAGGATGTTTGTTCTAGCGACACTAGGTTTTGTTTCCATACATATCAGTAAGCCCTTAGGTGTATTCTTTTATGATAATTCTAGCTGAATAAGATCTCTTCCAATTTCCCTACAGGTTATTTAAAGAGGGTCCGCATCAGCCTTTGGATGATACATTTTATGTTGAGAGATAACTATTCTTTTCTTAAAATCTGATGTCATTTAGAGTCCAGTTCAAGATGTTTTTTTTTTATTTTCTTCTTTGATTTCTGTCTATTCATTTACAGATTTTAGTATGCTATTCTGATTTTTTTCTTTCTCGTCATTATTATCACATTCTGAAATTATGACCATCATGATAAAGAGGAAAAAGAAACGATTCTCGAATTTGCAAGTCAAACAATGATGGTTCACTGTTTTGAATAGAACCGCTTTGTATTCAAAATGGCGAGGGTTTGTTCGCTAAACTTCCGGCTAAATAATCGATAAAGGTTTATGATCTACGTCTTCTGTTACTTTTTTTTCGATTAGTTTCTCAAAAAAAAAATGCTTGAAAGAAGTAACGCAAAAGAATTTTACTTTAAACAACGTATGAAATCAAGAACAATTATGCAAATGATAAAAATAATAACAGGGGACATCATGAATATTCATAATCTCATGCATATTCAGTAGCCGATGAATAAACATGAAAATGAAAGAAAAGATTTATTATCAGGGAAGATACAGATATACTGATATCACTGCCCTATTAGAAAACTAATTTGCGAGTCGAAGGGATTCTGGTTAAAATGAAGAAGAAATTGTAAGAAACAAAAACAAAAAAAATGAAAGAAAATATTTTTGTCTAATGTCATCGAGAAGAAATATTCTCTATTCTTCCATTTATCTTCAATGTCATTACCATTACACCAAGAAGGTTACAATTCTGTACTATTATTAATTCTTCTTCATGAATCCATCTTTTACCCCCTAGTTATGGGTTAATTATCAAGTCAATTTACTAAACCTAAACTTAGATGTGGCGCAAAACCAAAAGTAAGGGATACCCAGTTAGTATCGAACTTACTACTCAGTTGTACAAATGCTAGCGAGACAAGCTTGGTAACGATTACACCAGGTCGAGGTGCCAGGGTTAATTATTAAGACTTGTATCAATAAACCATTATTATCTTTCAATAAAACTCTTAAAACCTAAAAATATTGCCATGGTTTAAAAACCTGCAATAGTTTGATAAGACGTCAAAAATGAAGCAATCAATTCTTCTTAATCTTCTTTTTTTCTACTTCTTTTTCCTTTTTTCTCCTCATTTTCCTCTGCTTAGCAGTCTTCTTTTTCTTTTTCTTTTGTTTCGTTTCTTGTCCCTCTTCTTCTTCGTACTCTGCTTCATTCTTCTCCTTCTCCTCTTCTCTTTCTTTTGTCCTCTGCTTCTTCTCCTCTCTTCCGCCCCCTTTTTCTTTCTTCCTTTTTTTTCTCTTTCGCATCACCCAGTCTCCACGTCCTTTTCTTCTTCTTCTTCTTCTTCTTCTTCTTCTTCTTCTTCTTCTTCTTCTTCTTCTAATAATAATAATAATAATAATAATAATAATAAATTATTATGTTGTCATTTTGTATCATATTTCTATTTCTGCTATGGTCGCACTACCTACCAAGTCAGCGAGGAGACCTAAGGCAGGTCATGGTGCGTTGTTATGGCCCCATTTCATGCTTTTTTTTTCATATCTCCCTAACATCCCTACCGTTACATAGACAAAATTCACCTTAGTGTGTGGGCTGTACTTAACAAGAGAATTTTTTGTATATCTCTTAAGCTTGGTTTTCCAGGGATTCTTTCAATGTGTTGTTTTGTTCCATTTTTTTATCATTCCAAGTGCACCTAATATCACTGGCACGATTCTTGTTTTCAATTTACACGGTTTTTCTATTTCAATTTCCAGGTCTTTATATTTTGACAGTTTTTTTAAATTCCTTGGTTGCTACGTTACAATCCGCTGGACAAGCCATATCAATTAATAGTTAAGTTTTAAATTATTATTATGTTGTCTTTTTTCCTCATATTTCGATTTCTGCTATGGTCGCACTACAAACCAAGTCTGCGGGACGATCTAAGGCAGGTCGTGGTGTGTTGTTATGGCTCCAGTTCATGTTTTTTATATCTCTTCTATCATCCCTAGTGCCACACAGACAACGTTCTCCCTAGCGTATGCGCTGCGCCTAACAAGACAATTTTTCTATATCACTCAAGCTGGGGTTTCTAGGGATTCTTTCAATGTGTAGTTTTGTTCCATATTTTATCATTCAAAGTGTATCTACTATCACTGACACGATTCTTGTTTTCAATCTCCATATTTTTTTCTATTTCAATTTCCAGGTTTTATACTTCAACAACTCCCCGAACTCCCTGGTTGCTATGCCACAACCCGCTGGACAAACCACATCAATTAATAGGTAAGTTTTTCTTTTTGTTTTTTAGCAATAATGTCCGGCCTATTTGCTTCAATTTTTCTGTCTGTGTTGATGGTGTATTTCTGTAATCGGTGCTGGGTGATGTTTATACCAGTGTTTGTTTACACATTGTCCAATGTATATATTACCCCCACTCTATCGTGACGATCCCTATATTCATTTGGGACAAGCACAGAACATCCTGAGATTAGATGGTCTATTGTTTCTTGGTATTTATCACAAAACCCGCATTTTGGATCCACATCATTATGCCTGAAAGTTCCTAGTGAAAAGACATTGGTTTTGCGCTGCAAGAATAAAGCCTTCAGTCTCAGACTTTAATTCAGATGCACGTAACCATAAATGAGTATTGACTTTATTAACATTGGATTTATTGGCACGTTCTGGATATTGACCATGCAGAAGTTTGTCTTGCCAGCGTTGTTTCATCTGTTCAAGACCTTTATCCTTGGCTTTCATTTTTATATTTTTTGCTGCAATAGTTGGTTCTTGACTTCTGTTTGCTTTTCTACAGAATCTACTAACTGTAAATCTTGTTTGTATTTACTGCCTTCTTTTATTATTGAATATTTTTTCTTTCTTTCTTCATGTTGCCTTACTAATTGTATCATCCAATCCTTTGTTGTTTACATGTATGTTAGTAAGCCAATAGTTGTTGTCTTGTATGACAATTCTAACTGAATAAGACCTCTTCCACCTTCTTTACGGGGTATGTATAGACGGTCTACATCAGTCTTTGGATGATGCATTTTATTCTTAGAAGGATGCTTTCTTGTTTTAGAATGCATTCGCCTGATGTTGTTTAGAGTCCAGTTTAAGATGCTGAAACTATATTGGACAACTGGGATTGCAAGTCTATTAATGGCCATAACTCTGTTCTGAGAATTCAATTCAGTTTTAATATCAGTCGTAGCCTTCTATAGTACTCTTTACGCACCATTTCTTTCATATTTTATGGTGAGTTTTTTTCACTCACATTTACACCTAGGTATTTATAAGCTTCTTCTGGCTCATTATTATTATTATTATGTCATTTTTCATCATATTTAGATTTCTGCATTGGTCTCACTACCAACCAAGTCTGCGGGGAGACCTAAGGCAGGTAGTGGCGTGTTGTTATGACTCCATTTCATGTTTTTCTATCCTCCCTATCATCCCCAGCATTACATAGATAACGTTTTCCTTAGTGTGTGGGCTGTACTTAATAATACAATTTTTTGTATATCTCTTAAGCTGGGGTTTCCAGGGATTCTTTCAATGTGTTGTTTTGTTCCATTTTTTATCATTCCAAGTGCACCTACTATCACTGGCACAACTCTTGTTTTCAATTTCCACATTTTTTCTATTTCAATTTCCAGGTCTTTATATTTTGACAGTTTTTCAAATTCCTTGATTGCTATGTTACAATCCGCTGGACAAGCCATATCAATTAATAGACAAGTTTTCTCCTTCTGGTTTTTAACAATAATGTCTGGCCTGTTTGCTTCAATTTTTCAGTCTGTGTAGATGGTGTAATCCCATAGAATGGTTACATCTTCTATTTCTGTAACCGGTGCTGGATGATGTTCATACCAGTGTTTGTTTACAGCTTTTCCATAATGTTTGCACATTGCCCAATGTAAATATTGCCCAACTCTATCGTGGCGATTTTTATATTCGTTTGGGGCAAGCACAGAACAGCCTGAGATTAGGTGGTCTATTGTTTCTTGGTGTTTATCACAAAACCTGCATTTTGGATCCATATTATTATGCATAATATTTGCCTGAAAGTTTCTCGTGAAAAGACTTTGGTCTTGTGCTGCAAGTATAAATCCTTCAGTTTCAGACTTTAATCCAGATGCACGTAACCATCGATGAGTATTAACTTTGTCAACATTGGATTTATTGGCACGTACTGGATATTGGCCATGCAGAGGTTTGTCTTGCCAGCGCTGTTTCATCTTTTCAAGAGCTTTATCTTTGGCTTTCATTTTCATATTTTTTGCCGCAATAGTTGGTTCTTGGCTACTGTTTTGCTTTTCTACAGAATCTACTAACTGTAATTCTTGTTTGTATTTATTATTATTATTATTATTATTATTATTATTATTATTATTATTATTATTATCATTACGCCCAATTCTTCTACCTCGCATAACGGATTCTATACAATACATAATTATTAAAAAAAATCACTTTCATTTATAATTCCAACAATCTTCGGAATACTTAGCAATGGCCAGTGTTCAAATATTAACTTTTAAAGAGATGATAATTTCTTAATTTTCATTCAATATCAATAAATTTTTATAGAGAATAATTACATCGTCTTTATTTCTTGTTCCTAAAATTTTGTGCCGACTTAAATATTTTCGATGTTCGAAATGGCTGGAACTTTGCGATATAAATGATTTTATAAGTTAACTAATATAACAGGCTTTAAACTGTCTCCTTATATTAAAATATGTCTCCTCCACTGGGTTATTAATGACAGATCGAAAGGCGAATCTTGCATCTAGGACCGGCGGTTGGGGCTACAAAATCAATCGTTAAATCTGGGAAATGTTGAAATAAAATGTGCTTCTTTGATGTTGACAAACATTATGCAAAAGGTTTTAATAAAAAGCCGGTTTATAGAAAATAACTTTCATTTTTTTTTTATTATTAGTATATTTTATTTTTTTATTAAGTTTTATTTATTCTTTCTTTACATCACAATTTCTTTCTTTCTTTCTTTCTTTCTTTCTTTCTTATGTTTCTAATATTTCGTATCTTTCTTTTTCTTTTCTTTATTTTTATGCCGACAACATTTTTCTTTCTTTCCTTTTTCTTTCTTTCTTTCTTTTTTTCTTTCTTTCTTTCTAATATTTTGTATCTTTCTTTTTATTTTGTTTATTTTTATGCCGACAACAGTTTTCTTTCTTTCTTTCTTTCTTTCTTTCTTTCTTTCTTTCTTTCTAATATTTACTATATTTCTTTTTATTTTCTTTATTTTTATGCCGACATTTTTCTTTCTTTCCTTTTTCTTTTCTTTCGTTCTTTCGTTTTTTCTTTCTTTCTTTCTTTCTTTTGTTTCTAATATTTCGAATCTTTCTTTTTCTTTTTTTTATTTTTATGCTGACAACATTTTTCTGTCTTTCTTTTTTCTTTCTTTCTTTCTTTTTTCTTTTTTCTTTTTTTCTTTCTTTCTTTTTCTTTTTTCTTTCTTTCTTTCTTTTTTCTTTTTTCTTTCTTTCTTTCTTTTGTTTCTAATATTTCGAATCTTTCTTTTTCTTTTATTTATTTTTATGCCGACAACATTTTACTGTCTTTCTTCTTTTTTTTTGTTCACGCTTCCTTTTATTTTTGTTGAATTTTTTAATAACTTTTCTTTAAATATTTCTTCTCTTTTCTTTATTTTTTGTCACTTATTCGTTTTATTCTTTTTACACGCCGCCATCATTGTTTGTTTGCTTCTTTCTTTCTTTCTTTCTTTCTTAGTTTTTCGTTCATCTTCTTCCGATTCTTTTTCACTCTTTTCTTTCAAGCATTCTTATTCTCTTTTTAATTTCTTTCGTCTATCCCGTTTAGTCAATGCTTCTCAGTATCTAATGACGTCAAAATCTTTTTAACAGAATCACGGTTTCAATTATCTCTTTAATAGTTCAATTGGAATCGAACCTATAGCTGTTAGATCTCTCCTTTAAATCTGAATATAACTGAAAAAAACCTGACATAATTGATAAAATATTTAAAGTGAGGGTCTTTGGATTGGCTTTTACAGCAACAATTCAATGTCTTCATTGACAAGAAACACAATCGTAGCATGCAATATAAGGCAGCTTTCTTGCTTTATGGCGTATGAGTTCTTTTATAGAAACAGTTGGGATTTTAGGAAAGGAAATCATTAATCTTTTAGTGTCTATTGTTCAAATAGTGGAATAAATTTTTAGAACTGGTTCTTAGATACAAGAAGAGCATTAATGTTTATGTTTATATTTTTATGGATAATATACACAGAGCAAAATAAAATACAATATGTACTTACACATCAGGATTTACATTATTCGGACTATTGTTCTCATCTTTGTTGACTACAAAAAAGAGGCTCTACGCAAAAAAGGGATGAAGATTATATACCCGAGTGATTGTAATAAAGAGTTCTGTTCGAAATTCCTAACACCTGAGGAAGGGCGGAATATACAACAGCCGAAACTTTGTACAAATGTCAACAAAGATGGGGAAAATAGTCCGAATGTAAATATTTTAAATAATACTTCATCTCAAAAATATAGACAAATAGAATGATTTATTATTAAACGTCGTCCAAATGGCAACAAAGATGAGGAAAATAGTCCGGATAATTTAAATACTGTAAATACTACCTCATCTCAGAAATATAGACAAATAGAATGAGTTATTATTAAACGTCGTCCAAATGGCAACAAAGATGAGGACAATAGTCCGAATAATGTAAATACTGTAAATACTACCACACCCCAGAAATACAGACAAATAGAATGATCTATTATTAAACGTTGACTACGGCTATATCGTGTTGAATGCACCGGTTCCCGTCCGATCACCGAAGTTAAACAACATTGAGCCTACTCAATACTCAAATGGGTGACCATTTGGGAATGCGAGGTGCTGTAAACGTAAGGACCAAGAATGGTCCACCGGTCCTTCAGGTTTGGGGGTTGGGTGCAGGGCTAACAACTCTCCCCCGTAAAAAAACAGTTTGTTACAGCAACCAAAAGTTGCTGCCCTATGCCCCATTGTGCGTGATGGGTAAATAATGATGATTGTTAAACGTTGTACAAATGGCAGCAAAGATGAGGATAATAGTCCGAATAATGTAAATACTAGCTTATCTCAGAAATATAGGCAAGTACTTACACATCGTTTTAACAAAACAATGTACAGTATTTTCTTGTACATAATAGAAAAAATATAAACGAGAATTACTGGCAGGAGTGGGCAATTATATCTACCCGTTTTCAGAAAATGTCATTCTGCTAACAAAATGTCTTATTTGAGACAAAAAAAAATCGCAAGTTTGGGCTACAAGATGAAATTTGTTTATATTTGAAATTTTGCTATTTTTTATAAAATTTTCTTACTTAATTATTAATGACAGACAATTGTTTAAAAAATTAATTGATATATATATATAAAATAAACTGAAAAAATAATAGCTCAATTAACACCTTAAATGTATTAACGGTTATATTTATTTATCTCATTTTTCCCGGAAATTTGAAGAAACACGTAATGGCTGAATATCCGGTTGATATCTATTCTTTAATATCGTAAAAAAATAATATATTACTGAAATATACGTAGGGCATTGAGATTTAATGGATAATATGATACAACATTTCAAATAAAATCATACGCATACCTTTACAATGGAGAAGTGGGGCATTCGTGCGCCTATGTCGCAATAGATTGTGATACAAAGTCAAGTTTAATGGGAGGTTATCGACAATGGCGTATAAAATCTTTTTCACCCACCCATTCTGTTTAAAAAGAATAGCACATTGTTTTCCCGTTGTTAAATAAAGTAACAATACAGACATAAGACTTGAGAAAAGAAATATAAATAATTTAAACTTCCCGGAAGTTATTACCCCTTTGTGTTCGTTGCAATGTGAAATATTTTAAGCGTCGTCGACAGCTGAAGATATCATTTTTAGCTCCTCTGAATACATTTATATTATATCTATGCAATGTCCATTTTAATACATGAACATTAATAATGCGAACTACCAATAAGTTGTATACTAAAACCTGGCATCAAAGTTAAAAATAGTTCCTGGGTATAACGGTAAATTGCATCTGGCAGCAAGGCTTCATTTTGAGATTTTGTGAGGAGCACGGAACTACCTCTTAATTGCTGTTGTTCTCAGGTCCACCCTGACCCGGAGTGGTAACACATTTTGGGGTTCCAGCTATGGACAAATAGTTAATGAGGTCAAAACACTATGAAAGTATAAAAGCACACATTTATAGAAATATATGCATAAAAATAAACTTTTATGGAAAAAATATACTTGTTTAAAGTAAAAAAAATTACCAACAACACATTTTTGAGGAAAGAAAATTATTGCCATAATACAAAAAAAAAAAAAAAATTACCAGCAATGCAATTTTAATATAAATCTAGAAGACATCTTCAGTTTCTAAAATAAAAATAAAAACTTAATCAACATCTGACTAAATGAACCTTCTCATTATAACTGAACATTAAAAATACCTTAAAACCCCACCTTTTTGGCATTAAATGACCCACAGTGGTTGATATGCTGTTAAACAAAACTCAAACTGAAACTCAAAGATAAAAACAAAAGGTATCAACAGATATAACTCATCCAAACAACAGAAAACTGACCATGGCTAACACGCACTTGACCGAAACGACGTTTGTGCAATAACGTTCATTCTATTGTCAAATAAATTCGTTGTTTCTTTTCCACTTATTTTAATCATAATTTTCATCGACAAAGTTAATAAATCTTCCATGTGCAGTGTCTCTTAACGGTCCTACACAAATTCCTGTTCTTTAATAAGATCTTTCCTTTGGTTATCTCATCTGATAAATGTACTAACAATGATTTACACAAGCTCATTAGGTATGTTATTCGTTGCTATCCTCTGTCTTGCCTTCAGCATATCATGAGAGTGTCAGATTCTCCAAGCTCTCTTTCATCATCATGTGTCCCACATATTTAAATCGTGTCTAGGTTTTAATATCTAAGCGTTCTCTCCGTTTACATTTTCCCTAAAATGTCCTTGTTTCTTAAATGTTCACTCCATAGTATCTAACCGTTCTCTCCGTTTACATTTTCCCTAAAATGTCCTTGTTTCTTAAATGTTCACTCCATAGTATCTAACCGTTCTCTTTCCGTTTAAACATTTTCCCTAAAATGTTCCTTCTGTTTCATTTTCCCAAATGTTCAAACTCCATAGTATCTAACCGTTCTCTCCGTTTACATTTTCCCTAAAATGTCCTTGTTTCTTAAATGTTCACTCCATAGTATCTAACCGTTCTCTCCGTTTACATTTTCCCTAAAATGTCCTTGTTTCTTAAATGTTCACTCCATAGTAGTCTCAGAACCATTTTTTTGTTGCCTAAAGTCCCATATTTATCTGAGGAGAGGTTTTCAAGCATTTATGACCATAAAAGAGGGTTTTTCATTCTCTGCTCTGCTACCCATCCAAAAAATCTTTATGTAGGTTTCTTTCTGTTTCAATCTGACACACTTGACCACAATATATACTGAATGTGTTAATTTGCTAACAATGCTTTCCTCATTTGACGTCCTAAAGAGTTAAACCTCTCCTTCTGATTCGAATTATATTAGCATGCTAAGGCTAGATTCGTTTCTATTGAGAAACGAATCTAGCCTTAGCCATACTAATATAATTCGAATCGAAGAAAAGAGTGCTAGACTGGTACGTTATGTCCGTTCTTCAATACGGCTGTGAATGCTGGACAATATAATCGAAAATCAGGACAAAACTGGAAGCGGCCGAAATGTGGTTCTACAGAAGGATGCTACGCATATCGTGGACTGAGCATACAAGCAACAACGAGGTGTTAGAAAGAATGGCAACAAAAAGGAAATTGATGCTGAGCATCAGGAAGAGACAACTGAAGTTCCTGGGACATGCAATGAGGAAGGAGAGCTTGGAGAACCTGATACTGACTGGACAGATAGAAGGAAGGAGAGACAGAGGAAGGCAGCGGATAACATATTTGCAGGGCCTGATCAGGTGGATGACGGAACGGGGGTTGCCAAGAGCAACAGGAGCAAACATACTAAAAGCCACAAGGGATAGGGAGACGTGGAGATCCATGATCGCCTACGTCCTGAAGGGACAAGGCACATAGAAGAAGAAGAAGGCTAGATTCCAGAAGAGTCTGTGCGTTTTTATTAATGAGATTCTGCGTAATACGTTTAGCTCAGAGGAAAAAATCTTATTTTGTGGAGGAGTTAATTTGTGTTCGGTTAATTAAATTGTGTACCAGTGCTGCTTTATAGTAGTTAGGGTATTCACTCTTATATTTGAAAATGCAAGAGTTTTTGCTAGTTGTTTTTTATATGGCGAGGTAGTAATTTTGTGTTTGTTTGTGACTATTAAAATGTCAAGGAAATCATTTTGTCCTCTTTGTTAAGTTCATGTATCAACTTTAAGAGAAAGATTTTTTGAAAGTTTTTTTCTTTTTACTTCTATTATATCTTTTGTGTTTTTACCTAATATAAAATACCATCTACATATCTTAGGTAGATAGAGGCATTTTTAGTGCTGCTAAATATAAGATTTTATAGGTTGTCCATGTATATGTTGCTGAATGTTGGACAACGAACTGAGCCCATTGAAACACCGTCCCGTTGCATGTATACATTATTTTCAATTAGAGTAGATAGATCTTTCTATCGCCCGGTTCACACTCCACCCACGTCTATTGAACAGGTTAAGAGTCTCATCCCTTGTTCCATGTTTAGGATGTGGTTTCCGGCTTTCTCTTTTCCAATCTTTTCACTATTACGTAGCCCCCTGCACATCAGTGGCGTTACCGCCTTGCTCAGAATGATACGATTAAAAAAACATTTTGTGATCATAGAATGGGACGATTTTTTTTTGTATTTTAAGTTTACTTTCTAGTGGTGGAAGATAACTATTTTAATATATATCTTTTATAATAATATGATTGGTTTCTCTAACAGGAACGTTAGTGAATAGATTTTCAAAGCTAAGTGATGCGATATTTTCAATTTTAGGTTTTTCAGTTTTTAATCTAAACTTATTTATAAATGAAAAATTTTTTTTTTGTGTGTGTGTGTGTGTGTCCGTTATCTATACACTCGGAAACGGCTGAACCGATTTTATTGAAAATTTGCACAGTTGTACTATAAGCGTCTGCGAGTGTTCTTAGCTAGGTTTTCTCTCGAGGTACCCCCGATAAATATCGATAATCGATAATCGAATAAATCGGGTTATAGAAGGAGTGGCCCGATTTTAATCAAATTTGATACACTAATAGACAAAGACATAAGAAACGATATTCAGAAGTTTCAAGGCTGTAGTTCTTACAATAGTCCAGAAAATCGATAATATATATATATATATATATATATATATATAAAAGGCAAGATGTTAGTGTGTGTTTGTCTGTTTATCTGTCTGTATTTCTTTTATACAAATCCACAATTTTTATCCGATTCTTCACACAAATATTCTTCAGGCTGAGTCTGAGCTCCAGGACCATAGATTAGTTTTGAAGCTTTCATTACACCCGAGCAACGCCGGGCTATACTGCAAGTATTTGTATAAATTCAAGATATGATTTAATGCTATATTTGTTAGGTATATATGGTGTAATTATTTGGTTAAGCGTTTTAGTTAGTATCTGTGATATAATAGAGCGAAGTGAAAATATAGGCTTGTGTGTTTCGATTGAACCGTAAATGTATAAATCAGAGACTAAAGAGACTAGATACATATGTAATACACTAAATATTATCCCAAAATATTATTATAATAAAAATAAGCAGACATAATGTTTGCAATTTATTTAATCTAATACACGCATGCGCGGGCATTCACACACCCACACAAACACACACACTCATATATATAGCTTACGGTCATATCACGTTGAATACACCGGCTCTCGTTCTATTACAGAAGTTAAGCAACGTTGAACCTGGTCAGTACTTAGATGGGTGACCGCTTGGAAACACCAGGTGCTGTAAGCGTTTAGTGACAGATGTGCGTTGTGGTGCAGTGGATATCTTCTTTCGGAAAGAGAAATCGGTGAGACCGAGTTCGAATTCCAGTTGAATACCCTGTATTCACTTACGCGCTTGTACTCTTGGTAAAGGTATTAATCCGTCCTTTCCCTCCAGTTACGGGTTAAATAACTGAAGTCTGCTGTTTATGCGATCTGTGGCAAACTTCTGCATCGATTGTTTGTTATCAATGGTTCCAAAAATGGATGGTGCTACACAAGTTTTCACCACTCTAAACAATTCTTTGTGTGGCAGTCTAACTCAGTTAGACACTCATACGTCGAAATTGACGGGAGAGTCCATATATATATATATTAAATATATATATATTATTTATGTTATATATAAATAAATAATTTATATGTATATATACAGAGAGAGAGAGAGATAAATACATAACGTTCTTTATTATAATAGAGCGGATATATATATATATATATATATATATATATATATATATATATATATATGAGTTATTTTGAACATTATTTTTACCGATACTCGTATGTAAGTAGATATTCTGTTTTTAATTAAACAGTATTTTATATTTATATCTACCGGCCTGATTATTTTACGATAAATTTTTATGACGAAAATGTGTGTTACCCAGCAGGAGTCGAACCTGCGACCCCTATTACATAGGGGAAGCATACCATTTGATCTGGTACCGTCTTGACCACTCGACCATGGATAGCCTCTTGATCATACGAGGTTTTTATCATGCTTATATAACACAATTTTCGATCCATCGTAAACAAACCATATCTGCTCTGTAATGTATCGTAATGTCAAACAAATGTAAACATGTTAAGGAAATTAACGAATTTTAACGAAATTTGGTTATAAGCAACCGACAATTTGTAATGAATTATTTTGAACATTATTTTTTATATAAGCATGATAAACACCTCGTCTGATTGTCGGTTGCTTATAACCAAATTTCGTTAATTTCCGTAACATGTTTACATATATATATACATAATAAAATTCGTTTTAATTAAAATAATATACTTTACATTGCGACACGGAAATTTCTGTTTCGAGAAAAAAGTTTATATTTTTAATAATACCTGATTTCCCCAAAAATTAAAGTCAATCTCTATTTTCCATTGACATAAACAGTTGCATATATTGCAAAGAAAGTTGGGCAACTGAGACGTAACAGAAAACTTTTTTCGTCGGAATCCATCTTGCACATGGAAAGAATTTACTATTCATCTGTGCATTGAGTACTGTTGCCGCATCTGGTCTGGTTCTGCTGTTATCTGGTGATTCTGTGAAAGATCTGTAATGCCATCGATCCTAGCTTGGCATTTCCACTTAAGTCATTTTCTCCTCGACGTGACGTTTTCTTCTGTCTTTTCTATAAAAAATTGAATAGTTAAGAGATTTCTTTTCCTAGTGCCGCAAATTTAAGAGGTCCGAAGGCGAATTGGCATAGAGAAGGACGCGTTCTAGAAGCTGAGTAGATTATTAAGAGACAGAAAAATTACGCTAGAAACAAAGAAAAGAGTACTGGATTGTTGTGTGATGGCCGTTCTTCAATATGGCAGTGAAAGCTGGACATTATTTGGAAAGATTAAAGAAAAACTTGAAGCAACTGAAATTTCAATCGAGCATGTGAGCAATGATGAGGTTTTGGTTGGTTGGTTGGTTGGTTGGTTGGTTGCTTGCTTGCTTGCTTTGTTTTTATGGCATATCAACTTCGGCGGGTCATTTATTGCCAACTAAATTTTTTTTATTTATTTATTGCTGGTAATACCTTTTTCTTTCAACAATTTATTGTTTTTTTATCTAAGTTTTGTGTCTAGTAATACTTTTTTCTTTTCGAGTCTCAAGATTCATTGGGATTTGTTTTTAAGGGCAGGGTCTTCAAGTCCTACTATGTTATTTAACCCATAACTGGAGGGAAGGGACGGATTAATACCTTTCCCAAGTGTACCAGTGCTTAAGTGAATGCAGGGTATTCAACTAGAATTCGAACTCGGCTCACCGATTTCTCTTTCCGAGCCGATATCCACTGCACCACAACGCACATCTGTCACTATACGCTTACAGAACCTGGTATTCCCAAGCAGTCACCCATTTAAGTACTGACCAGGCTCAACGTTGCTTCACTTCGGTGATCGAGCGAGAACCGGTGTATTCAACGTGATATGGCCGTAAGCTGAGGTTTTGGAAAGGGTAGAAACGAAAAGAAAATTAATACTGAGAAGAGACAGCTAAAGTTCCTGAGACATGCAATGAGGAAGGAGGGCTTGGAGAACCTGATACTATCAGGCCATACAGAGGGAAAAAGAGACAGAGCAAAGCAGCAGATAATATATTTGAAGGAACTGAGCTAGTGGATGGCAGAGCGGGGATTGGGTGGTATAACAAGAGAAAGCGTGCTAAGAGCCACCAGGGATAGGGAGACGTGGAAGGTCATGATCGCCTACGTCGTGAAAGGACAAGGCACATAGAAGAAGATATATACCAACTTTTTATAAGAAATTATGATGTGGATATAAAGTGGGGGATCAAATATATGTTATAATCAATATATAAACTGATTCCTCATTTTGTGGCCATGCTAGTTTCTATACATTTACATTCTAGATTTATGGTCTTGAGCTAGTGGATAGCAGAGCGGGGATTGGGTGGTGTAACAGGAGACAGCATGCTAAGAGCCACTAGGGAGAGGGAGATTGTAAAAGCCATGATCGCCTACGTCCTGAAAGGACATGGCACATAGAAGAAGAAAATATATGCCAACTGTTGATAAGAAATCATAATGTGGATATAAAGTGGGGGAACATATATATGTTATAATCAATATATAAACTGATCCCTCATTTTGTGGCTATGCTAGTTTCTATACATTTACATTCTAGATTTATGGTCTTGAACTAGTGGATAGCAGAGCGGGGATTGGGTGGTGTAACAGGAGAATGCGTGCTAAGAGCCACCAGGGATAGGGAGACGTGGAAAGCCACGATCGCCTACGTACTGAAAGGACAAGGCACATAGAAGAAGAAGAAGAATAGATAGGCATCTAGGTACCAACCGTTTACTGTTATGGTAGCTTAGTGTCACTGCCATGAGTTTCTTTCGTCGCACTTCAACCTGTGCAACTTTTTTCCGTTTACTGATTACTACAATTTAAAAAGAAATAAATACAACATGAAACGCAATCTTCTATCTTCTTGAATCCCGTTCAACTTTTGTCTTCTGAATCCTCCCAGTTCTCAGTCTCCTCTTTCGATTTCTGCGCAATGGAAGCATTTCCGCTAACGGTATTGACACTCACACACACACACACACACACACACACACACACACATTATACGCACGCACAGAGACAAATTTCCATTTATAAATAAGTTTAGATTCATGTTATCTTGGAAGAGTTGAAGCGTCTTTATGTTTTGGTTTCAACCTGTGATTTTCAAGAAGTGTGTTTTTGAAGTAATATTTCATGCATCGGTTGAATTACTGAACCCAGGAAGGTAACTCGGTAAATCCGATCAGTAATTCTTATAAAAACGTGTGTTAAAAAAAACAAAAACAAAAAAAAAAACAGATAACATATTGTTGTCACTCAGTATCGCATAACAAGGATAATAAAATTGTGCTTGTAAAAAGTTTAAAGATAAGAATCAAGCTATGGCCGGCCAGGCATGAGCGTAATGTTTCGCATGCTGACCTTGGAGTCATTACTTCCTGCATCGGTTGTAGCCTTAGGCCAGCCATGGACATTTTATGAGGCAACACTGCATTTATAGCCAACAGTGGCGCCAAAGATAGCAGAATGGAACAAGCCTGCGGTTATAAACTTAAAAGATTACACTTTTAATAGGAGACAAACAACTCGTGAGAATATGACGAGATACTGGAAGCAGTCGCTGCGAGAGAAAATCCATATTCCTTGAGGATGAACGGGATAATGACGTTGACATCCAGTGAGGAGTGCCATTTGAATATGTCGGATAAATTATCCACTCCAAGTAGATGAATAGGAATAAAGATTTTACTGGTTTATTCACGTATATATATATATATATATATATATATACATTTTGATTGAAGATCATATTTGCATATGTACACATATATTTCTCTTACTCTCTCTCTCTCTCACTATATATATATTCCAATTGTAAACGAGTAATTACGCAACCTAGCTTTCTACCATGACTGGTGTCTTCAGGAGATTTGCAACAACTGATTTTATCGTTTACCGTTTTTTTTAAGAACGCTCATGTAACGGTGGTTTTTGAACCCTCACGTCCCTGCCACGTGAGCGTTCGAAAAAGACTACTGTTACGTAAATGTTCTTTAAAAAAAACCCGGTAAAATCAGTTATTGCAAATCACCTGAAGACACCACATGGTAGAAACCTAGGTCGCGTCATAACTACTTTAAAATTGAAAAATATTCAAAAGTTCTACGGTATAATTATATGGAACACTTTTTAATAAAAAAGTGCACTAGTCTAATTTTACGATGACCAAAAACTAAGTAATTAAGAATCCACACACACACACACACACACACACATATATATATATATATATATATATATATATATATATATTGATCGATCGATCGTGAGTCAGAGGCATGATCAGAATAAGAGAGAAATAGACACGTACATACAGGGTGCGATGGATGAACTGTCGTCTAAATGACGCAAAAATGAAAATAACACTGGCATCTCATTTAAACAGGTATAAAGGGTGCGATGAATAAATTGTCGTCTAAAAGAAACCAAAATGAAAATAACACTGGAATCTCATTTTAACAGGTATAAAGGGTGCGATGAATAAATTGTCGTCTAAAAGAAACCAAAATGAAAATAACACTGGCATCTCATTTAAACAGGTATAAAGGGTGCGATGAATAAATTGTCGTCTAAAAGAAACCAAAATGAAAATAACACTGGTATCTCATTTTAACAGATATATCTGCCAAATCTACACAAAAATATCTTGGAATAATGAAGAGTAAATTTTTTTCAAGAAAATCTCCATTGGCTTCCAACTCGGTCTCCAGACGCTAATGCTACTTTTCTGGACGCTGTTCTTGTTTAAGTTGGTGAATGCAGCCATAAGCTTTGCCATGAGCTTATCGTTGGTTTTACAATGAGTTTTGTTTGCCCCTCGCTCAATTGCACCCCACACATAATAACCAAAGGGATTGCCGCGTGAGGAGTCGGGTGGCTATATGTAAGAGGTGATGTAGTCACAGAAATTGTCTGTCAACCAAGAATGGGTACTTCTGCTTGTGTGGCATGGTGCAGAGTCAGATTGCCAGACATAATATCTTCCATCAGCCAACCGTCTTAATTAATCCGTCTCCTCCCTCCAGTTATGAGTTAAATGATAAAACAGATTGAGTTATATAGCCTTGGCTGGCAACCAGTTTACAGCAGAAAGAAATGGCAACCTACTACAGAATAATCTAATGCCCAGTCAGTCATGTCTCTTTCGAGACATGATCGCTCAAAGCATGTATCACGTATGGCACTTAAATGATATATTTAACGAAGCTTTTTGTCTTGTATTGTATAAGGGAATGGAGGTGCTTAAATGTATTTTCCTCACAATGAGTAGAACGAAACTTACAAATTCTGAGTGCTCTTATAATGAATCCAATGATTATTTTATATTTTACTTTGTTGCAATGATGAGAATAGAAATTTTGAGATAATTCTTATTAGATGATTTGAAATAAGTGTGTGTGTGTGTGTGAGAGAGAGAGAGAGAGAGAGAGAGAGAGAGAGAGATGATTTGAGAGATTAGGTGATTTAAAATGAACACTAATTTAGAGAGAGAGAGAGATGATTTGAGAGATTAGGTGATTTGAATTGAACATTAAGTTACAGACTGAGAGAGGGAGAGAGAGAGAGAGAGAGATTAGATGATTTAAAATGAACACTAATTTAGAGAGAGAGAGATGATTTGAGAGATTAGGTGATTTGAATTGAACATTAAGTTACAGATATATATATATATATATATATATATATATATATATGATTTGAGAGATTAGATGATTTAAAATGAATACTAATTTAGAGAGAGATCGATGATTTGAGAGATTAGGTGATTTGAATTAATATTGCTGGTTATGACTGAGAGAGAGAGAGAGAGATAGAGAGAGAGAGATGATTTGAGAGATTAGATGATTTAAATGAACACTAATTTAGAGAGAGAGAGACATGATTTGAGAGATTTGGTGATTTGAATTGAACATTAAGTTACAGACTGAGAGAGAGAGAGAGAGAGATAGAGAGAGAAAGATGATTTGAGAGATTAGATGATTTAAAATGAACACTAATTTAGAGAGAGATCGATGATTTGAGAGATTAGGTGATTTGAATTGAACATTAAGTTACAGACTGAGAGAGAGAGAGAGAGAGAGAGAGATGATTTGAGAGATTAGATGATTTAAAATGAACACTAATTTAGAGAGATCGATGATTTGAGAGATTAGGTGATTTGAATTCAACATTAAGTTAGAGAGAGAGAGAGAGAGAGAGAGTGAGAGAGAGAGAGAAAGATGATTTGAGAGATTAGATGATTTGAAATGAAACACTAAGTTAGAGAGAGAGAGAGAGAAAGAGAGCGACAGAGAGAGAGAGCGACAGAGAGAGAGAAAGAGAGCGATAGAGAGAGAGAGAGAAAGAAAGCGACAGAGAGAGAGAGAGAGATGATTTGAGAGATTAGGTGATTTGAATTCAACATTAAGTTAGAGAGAGAGAGAGAGAGAGAGTGAGAGAGAGAGAGAGAAAGATGATTTGAGAGATTAGATGATTTGAAATGAACACTAAGTTAGAGAGAGAGAGAGAGAAAGAGAGCGACAGAGAGAGAGAGGGCGACAGAGAGAGAGAGAAAGAGAGCGACAGAGAGAGAGAGAGAAAGAGAGCGACAGAGAGAGAGAGATTAAAAGAGTAGGGCAATGAGGGGAGATTTTTTCAGATTTATTTTATGTACATTTCTAATTTCATGGAAGTTATTCTTATTAAATTTCAAACATAGAAACCTGACATATTAATTTTATGCAATTCTACATCTACATTTCCCCCTGCTGTCGTCATCTTTGACGCATATAAATATTTATTTGTCTGTGAGTGCATCCGTGGCTGTATGTGGGTGCCGGATAAATTAAATAAAATGTCAGATGCTTAAAATAAAATTAATATTCAATTCAGAAGTATTAACAAGTATATTAGGTGTGTACCATTAATTTTCGCTTTCATCATTACGTTTTTTGCTTTATACCGACATAGACGCTTGTTTCTCTAAAAGATAAGTAATATGAAATGCCTATAGATAATAGGTACATTTGAAAACATATATGCATGTGCGTGTATGCATGAACGTATATATATATATATATATATATATATATATATATATATATATATAGTACTGTGCAAACGTATTAGGACAAGAACTATTTTATCTTTTATGAGCCATCAAAATAAAGATTAAAATCACCCCTATCCTAACACTTTTGCACACTACCGATCGTACGCAAAAGTATTAGGATTTTCAAAAAAACCTCACTGAAATTCAAATACAGATTGAAAAGCCAAGTAAATTGTTAATAAATATTGATTATTTAAAACTAGGTGTAAAAGAAATGTATCAAAAAGGAGTTATATTTAATTTTTTCTATTTTCTATCAAACAAGATATTTTGAAACTACTCTATTGAACATCTATGGAATATTTTGGATAAAAAAATGATAAATCTAATGTTACTTTGCAAGACACACTTTGGAAACAAATAAAAGCTGCCTGGCAGGAGATACCATTAGATACATTGAAGAAGCTTGTGATGTCAGTGCCTGACAGAATGAAGGCTGCGATCAAAGCAAAAGGCTATTATACTCAATATTAAATTTATTTTGTAACAAGTATTTCTCTTGTTAAAGCATTTGTTGATTAAATCAAATAAAATTACTTTAATTAAATTGTTTATTTTCTGTCAGTATGCCTCATAAAAGATAAAATAGTTCTTGTCCTAATACTTTTGCACAGTAGTATATATATATATATATATATATATATATATATATATATATACTACTGTGCAAAGGTATATATATGAACAATCTACTCCAATGCCTGTAATCGGTTCTATGTTCACTATGTATTCATGTTCATTCTTTGATAATGACTTATGTAAGCCGAAAGCGCAGGCCTGATCAAAAATCAACAATTACTGTGATTTCCTGTCGTCTTTCAACGATACCACCACTAAGCTTATCAGACTATACGAAAGGATCCTACAGAAAATAAATAGACAAAACTTGTCTATATTATTCAACGAAACCTGTATTAATGAAAATATGCTGCCAAAATACAGACAATATATATATATATATATATATATATATATATAGGGTGCAATGTTTAACTGGTCGCCATGTTATATTTTAATTTACACGCATGCGCATTGTATTTCTATTTATTTTATCGACTCCACAGGTGATTTTCTAAGCACAACGTAGATATGGCACAAGATCGAAAGTATGAGACACCCAGTGAGGATCGAACTCACTACTAAATTTTAATGATTCTAGTGCGACAAGCTTGCTAACCATTGCACAAACCAAAGGTGCCCTTGTCGACTCCGTAGTATGTAATGTCAGTTAGTCACCGTCTGTAAGAAAAAAACCCTATGACGCTATTCCTTTTGCAAGAATTTTGGAAATGGCACACAGGACTTCTTGGCATTTGCGCTGAAAATTCCAATGCGAACATTTTTTTTATATAATCGTGTCTCCCCAAGAAAGGCATTGTACTGGTGCACAAAGGGTTACATAGGAGGAAAGTTATGAGAAAGAGTGACAAGTTATAGGAGATGTCTGGAAGTGGGTAAGAGAAGGATGAGAATACTGATGAGAGTAGAGTGGACGGAGAAAGGAGCATGAGAGTTAAGATGCAGGTCAGTGAGAGAGGAGATGATTATTGACTTTACATTTAAATTCTTGGAGGTTGTAGCTCTCAGGGAAGCAAGTAAACGGAAGGGAATTCCACAGGCGGGAAGTGCGAGAAAAGAAGCTGACGGAGTAGAATTTGCGTTTATATTTTATTGGTTTCACAGTAAAAGCTAGTTGCTAATCTTGTGGCTCGAGTAAATTCATATATAGGATTTCAGGGTATCTTGGTGTCAATCTGATGTGAGTAGAGAGGATTCAGAAAGAATTGGATTATATACCCGGTGAATGTCATGGTCATTGGAGCGATCATTCGTGGTAGCGGCATTATGCATCGATTCATCTTCCAACAGGGCCCCTGACTCAATATGGAAGCTTACATTAACTCCCTTGAGAAAGTAATGCTAACTTTGGTTAACAGGGTGCCTGCTGAAATAACCTTTGTCTAGCGACAAGACTCTAAACCATACCAACAAGAAAATCCAGATATGGCTGTCAGACAATTTTTTGCGACCATATCTCCCTGGCCACTTAACACCACAGACTGAAAGCCCCTTGTTTATTATGTTTACGGCTCAGTTGAATGATAGATCAAAAAAATCCTAAGCTAAACCAAAAAACAAATGTTCGAGTAGCGTCCACCAAATAAAATACGGAGACCGTCCAGAAGATATGCGATTTCGTTGTTGTTTAGAGGCAGTGGTTGAAGCTATTGGCAATTTTATTGAATACATTTACTCCTTTTTATTTAAAGATATTTTTGTTTCATTTTGCTAAGTATATATTCAACCGAGATATAACTGTTATTTTTTTCAAACAACCCTCACTTAATAAAATGACGTTTAAATCTTGTCATAACACATTACATTGCATTTAAATATATGGTTCTGTTCTCATTTTCTTTTAATCATTTCACCCCAAGCAAGGCATTCCATTGCCACTATTGCGCATGGGGCTACACAGGGGAAGGTAAAGAGGAGGAGTGGTTAGGTTTAGGAAATGTCAGAAGGAAGGTGATAGATGGGTAAGGATACCGAGGATGAGGGTTGGGCCGATGGGAAGAGTGTTTGAAAGAATGGGAGCGACTTAGTGTGTTAGGAGGTGTCTATTGACCTTACATTTATGTGACACCAAAAATGAACTAAGGGTACGAATTATTTTTTAATCATTTCACCCCAAGCAAGGCATTCCATTGCAACTATTGCGCATGGGGCTACATAGGGGAAGGTAAAGAGAAGGAGTGGTTAGGTGTAGGAAATTTTCAGAAGGAAGGTGATTGATGGGTAAGGCTACGGAGGATGAGGGTTGGGCCGATGGGAAGAGTGTTTGAAAGAATGGGAGCGACTTAGTGTGTTAAAAGGTGTATTTCGAGCTCTCAGGCGGTGTGACGTCATAGAACCGCATTAAAAATTTACGAAATACGTTTGCTATTTTTGGAAACTGTTATTGTTGCTTAGCAAAGTTTTATGTCAACACAAGATAAAAATATCTCTGATTGTGGATGTTTTTAAGTTAACATCCTTGTAACCTCTCTGAAGATGGGTCATGTGAGCCGGAAGTTTAGAACAAATTTCATAAAGAAATATCCAAATGTTGGAGAATTTTTGTCTTCATTTTCAATTGAAATTAAAGCCAAAATACGATGTTTAGAATGGCTCATGATTAAACATAATAGACATTCATTGTCTGTTATATTTAACAGTATATGTTTAGTAAATTATTTGCTGCCTCCATACACTATATATTTATATATATATATATACATATAAATTTGAGAAAATTTTCAAAATTCAAAGGTGTCGGATGCACATTTCGACATGAGATCTCTAACAGAGATTCCACGTCACCTCAGCGACATTGTTCTGTTCCAAATGGAGAAAGCCCTGGGGTAAAGGGGGAGAGGCAAAGTTAACAACGGTGAAGAATTGAGAGTTCCCTTAAGGTCAGGGAAGTGGGATTTTTTAAGTTGGGGATTAGGTTAAACAAAACAGAACAGGACAGAACTGGGAGGGGCGGAGATTCGAGCGTGTATAGAGACAAAAGAAAGACGGGGAATCAAATATCAAATGGAAGACGCTCGTTCGGCTCCATACGTGAGGGTTTACAGCGGTTTGGAACAGTATATTTAGGAGGGGAATGCATAGATTTAAATGTAAGATCTTAAAAAATTTTATTTAAGTTTATTCATTACAGGAAGTCATAAATTTAAGATTATTAAAGAAATATATATATATATATATATATATATATATGGGTTTAGTAAAGGAATCCATATTTTATAAAGACAGATGGTATATATATATATATATATATATATATATAAAGACTCTGCTTATAGGTATGATATATATATATATATATATATATATATATATAGAAAGACTGTGCTTATAGGTATGATATATATATATATATATATATATATATATGACTGTGTTTATAGGTATGATATATATATATATATATATATATATATATATATATGGGTTTAGTAAAGGAATCCATATTTTATAAAGACAGATGGTATATATATATATATATATATATATATATATATATAAAGACTCTGCTTATAGGTATGATATATATATACATAGAAAGACTGTGCTTATAGGTATGATATATATATATATATATATATATAAAGACTGTGTTTATAGGTATGATATATATATATATATATATAAAGACTGTGCTTATAGGTATGAGGATACATGATTTTCTATCTTGCACAGTGCCCATTCGACCCATCATTTCCGTGTTTTGGAGGCTGTTTACTTGAAAATCCGTCAGCTTAATCGGTGCAGAGAGAAAGAGCATTTCATTCGCTCCTTACGATTGTTGGAAGGATTTTAAGTTTTTATTTTTCCATTTTATTAATTTTGTGGAACTGTGAGTTTGAACCTCCTTTACATTTAATTATTTTTTGGATTAAACTTGTTTTAAACGAGTTACAACTTTTTCATCTGAAAGTAATTTTCGTGTCCTGTCTCTCATTAACCATAATGCGCATGAACACCTTTGATAACGTGTTGGCTGAAAGGATCCTAAGTTCTACACGATGATGTCTATTTGTTATTTCTCTGGGTACAAGTCCCTATATCTATCTATCTATCTATCTATCTATATATATATATTAACTACCAACCATAATTATTAAGCCACCCCAGATTTTAAAGGAAATTATGTATTTCATACTATTTTTTGTCTTTATTGCCAAGTGGATAATTCTAAATGAAAATAGAATGGTTCTTTTGTTATTATTACTTTGCAAAATTTTACAAGGCAAGGAAGCAAAGATGAACTCTTCCGAATCACCCTAAATTTTCTTCATTATTTAATTGATGAAACTGGAATATTGATAATTATCAAGTATTTATAAATTAATTTGATGCACACGTTATTGTGCAGTATTAACAAAAGAACCATTATATTTTTATGTACAATTATTCACTTGGCAATAAATACTAAAAAATACTATGAGATATATCATATTTTAAAACACTATTATATCAATATACCTAGCAGTATAGCCCGGTGATGCTCGGGTGTAATGAAAACTTTAAAACTAATCCACGGTCCTGGAGCTCAGACTCTTTGGACGTTGGCAAGAAAGACCAAAAAGCAATAGTTGTTTCCAGTTAAAGAGAAACCGTAGACTGAAAGGAAAATGAATGGATGTAAGTCAAATTTTGATTTCCTAGTATCGATATCAGATAAGTTTTTTTCTTCGTAATCTGAATTTTAAAGGCTAAATAAGTCCTCTGAGTAAATGGTATCATGGCTGAGATTCAGAACTACAATTGTACCAACTTAGATCCAAACCCGAAGCAAAAAATAAAATAAAAGGGCTGAAAAAAATACAGACATACAGACAGATAAACAGACACACACACACAAACATCTTGCCTTATATATATATATATATATATATATATATATATATATTATCGATTTTCTGCACTATTGTAAGAACTGCAACCATGAAACTTCTCAATATCGTTTCTTATGTCTCGGTCTATGAGTGTATCAAATTTGATTAAAATCGGACCACTCCTTCTAAAACCTGATTTTTTCGATTATAGATTTTCGATATTTATCGGGGGTACCTCGACACAAAACCTAGCTAAGAACACTCGCAGGCTCTTATAGTACAACTGTGTAAATTTTCAAGAAAATTGGTTCAGCCGTTTCGGAGTCTATAGATAACGGAAACACACACACACAGACAAAGTTCCATTTATAAATAAGTTTTTATATATATATGAAATGAATTGTTTGAACATTATTTTTTTTTGTCAATACCCGTATTTAAGTAGAGATTCTGTTTTTGATTAAGCAGTATTATATATTTATATCTACTGGCCTGATTATTTACGTTTTGTATTACGAAAAAGGCCAGTAGATATAAACATATAATACTGCTTAATCAAAAACTGAATATCTACTTAAATACGAATATCGATAAAAACCAATGTTCAAACAATTCATTTCAAATTGTTGGTTGTTTATAACCAAGTTTCGTTAAAATTCGTTAATTTCCGTAACACACACACACACACACACACACACATACACACACACACACACACACACATATATATATATATATATCATAATAATAATATTTATTAATAAATTATAACATTGATATGTTATAATATCACTACAAAAGTAGCTATTTTGTTTCGACACTTTTTGTGTCTTATCAAGTGATGTGGTTATTTCAAAATGAATGGCTTTAAAAGGTTAAGAACAAGCAAGACCTCTTTCATCAGGGACGCATTATTGTATGTACAATGTGGACCAATCAGAGTAAAGCAACTTTTACTTTGGAGAATATGTGGGAAGACTTAACATTAATCTTGGTGGGCATTGGTATTAAAATTTTATAAAATTAAGATCAGCATTATTAATTAACTATTATATCTACTATATTTTTGTTGCTAAAAAAAAAAACATATATATATATTTTAACAATTTCGTAGATTTAGAAAGTTATTAATATATTAGACGGGGGAGAGAAAAAGAACGCATACATGAATAAACCTACAAACATTCACATATGGAAAAATATTCACAAACATTAGTAAGAAAAAACATATACATAGTAATACACCCATGTATATATACATACACAAATTTCAAAATTTAGTCTTTATCGAGATGTCAATTTGTCTGTTAACTTTTAGGCAGACTAATATATATATTTATATATGATAGACATTTCGTGTCGATTACTATTATTGAACAACTTTTAGAAATAGCAAGTAATTCTCAGTAAAGAAGAAATTCAAGATTCAATTTACATATATATTTGTATACATTTGTATATAGAAACAAATGTGTATATCATTAATGCTCCGCATCTTTGCTGTATTTGAAACTATGAATTTCCCAATTTTTGATCGCTTATGTTGCTCATCGCAGAGTATTCCAAGCTTGCGGCATCACCTTCAGCATTTCTCTAAGGAGGTTGGATCGGAGTAACACCGTGGCCATCCTGACAGTGTTCCCCTCGGCAGGGCAAAAATCAATTTTTGTCATCGGACAATGTACATTAGCATGCATAATCGCTCCTCAGGTTAAAACTCCCTTGTGTCATATCCAGCCTTGATGATGGGGCCAGTTAAATATCTGATACAGAATTTGATGGAATTAACTTATTTCCTGATATAGGTATTTTTTTTTTAGAAACTTCTAAAATATGTTAGTTAAGCGTCATACGTAATACCGGTCTCTTTCGATCCGAAAAATTTCCCGCGGTAGGTTGCCACTTTTTTTTTAAATAGGCTGGTTGCCAACCAAGGCTATAGAACCCATTCTGTTTCTCTATTTATTTGGAGGGAGAACAGATATCTTTCCCAAGAGCATGTGCGCAAAATTCAACGAAAGTCAGTAGAAATTCTGTTTCTTATGTCCGATTACTTATTTTCAGCCGATATCCATTGCATGACAAACGCAACATTAAATATGATCAGAATATTCATTACCGCCGCCTTAAAGCATAATTGATCTTGTTTGTCTGTGTGCCTGTCCGTGGTCATGGAAAAGTCCTTTTCATAATCGATTGCATTCCAAAAAAGTTTGTTATGCACATCAGAAGAACAAGTTTAGATATTCAGTGCACGGGCAAATAATAGGTTAGTAAATTTTTTTTATTTTTTATTTTTTTAATCATTTCACCCCGAGCAAGGCGGAAACGCCACTGATGTGCAGGGGGGTTACATAAATGTAAAAAGATTAATTAAAAAAGAGTGAGGAGTACAAACTAGTTAGAAAGGAACAATAGAAAGCTGAGAAAGCAGGTGCGATGAAAGATACATAGGTGGAGAGAAAGGGAAGGTTATACAGGGGTGGGGAGAGAGCTAGAGGCCAGTGGTTAGTAGATGAGTATTGACTTTGCATTTAAATTTCTGGAGATTGTAGCCGTCAGGAACGCAAGAATACGGGAGTGAGTTCCACAGGCGGGAAGTGCGAGAGAGGAAGCTGCAGGAGTAGAATTGTCGTCTGCATTTGGCTAACCTGACTGTGAATGGGTGGGACCCAGTCGCCAGTCTGGTTGCACGAGTAAACACCTGTTGAGGAGGCATCAGTGACTTAAGCTCGTCCGAGCAGAAGCCATGAAAGTATTTATAGAACAGACAAAGGGAGGCCACATTTCGACGATGGGGAAGTGGCTGCAGTCGAGTCGCCAGATTCACATTACAGACTCTCCTTTGGAGTTTGTCAAGAACAATGAGGAGAACGGCAGGGGCACCTGACCATAAATGGCAGCAGTACTCCATTCACGGACGGATGGTTGACTTGTATATATGCAGGATGGATTCAGGTGGAAAAAACATCCTGGATCGACATAGTGACCCAATCTTCTTAGCAGTAGATGTTGCTATGGATTCAATATTGTGGTTCAAAAATGTGCAAAATAGATTCTGGCAAGAAAAAGAAATCTGGATCGAAGCATCGAACCAATTTTCCTTGGAGACGATGCAAATATGGACTCTGTATAGTCGCTCGACTTCAAATCAGTGGAAAACGTGAATCCAAAGAACCGTAGTGTATCGTATTCCTGGAGTCTAACGTCCTATATCGTAACAGTAGTCAGAGATCAACCAAATGCAGCTAACAATGCTACTCCATCAGCTTCTTATTCTCGCGCTTCCCGCCTGTGGAACTCCCTTCCATATACTTGTTTTCCTGACGGCTACAATCTCCAGGAATTTAAATGCAATGTCAATTCCTATCTCTTATCCACTTAACTCCAGCCCTTATCTACATCACCCCGTGTATCTTGTTCTTTTCCTTTCTCTCTACTTTCGCAACTATCTTCACTTTTTTCTCTTGCCCTTACTCTTTCACGTCTTTTAGCTGGTTCGTCTTTCACTTCACTCTCCTCCTGCCTAAAAATTTAACTCTCTTATGTTGCCCCTGCACATCAGTGGCGGTACCGCCTTGCTTGGGGTGAAATGATTAAATAAAAGTTTCTCTATGGTAGTCAAAGAAAAGCAATTTTGTTAAGGAGGCATTAAAATTTACATGCCATTTATTACCCCAATTAACTGAATAGGGGTATTTTTCAAGAGAAGAATCCAGATTTACTTTGATACTGAGACATGAGTACATTGTCGTATCATCTACATAAATATTTAGTAATACATTATTTAATACATAGGGCTTGATAGTTCTAGTAATAACTCTAGGTTGCATGTTTTGGAACACTTCGTTTTTTGGCTTATCTCTTAATATATTTCAACCGAGTCTAAGCCTAAGCTTCTTCATCTTCTATGTGACTTGTCCTTTCAGGACGTATGCGATCATAGCTTTACACGTCTCCTTATCCCTGGTGGCTTTTAGCTTTTTTCTCCTGTTACACCACGCAACCTCCGTTCTGTCATCCACATGATTAGGTCCTTCAAACATGTTATCCGCTGCTTTTCCCTGTTTCTTTTCCCCTCTATCTGGCTTGTTAGTATCAGGTTCTCCAAGCCCTATTTCTTCATTGCATGTCCCAGGCGCTTTAGCTGTCTTTTTTTTTTTTGATGCTCTGTATTAATTTCGTCGTCATTGCTCACATGTTCGATCCATGATGCCTGCAGAATCCTTCTAGAGAACCAGATTTTAGTTGCTTCAGGTTTTCCCTTCATCTTTGGTAATGTGGTCCAGCATTCACTGTCATATTGGAGAACTGATATCACATCGCAAGCCAGTGCTCTTTTCTTTGTTTCTAGCGAAATGTTTCTGTCTCTTAATACTCTACTCAGCTTCAGGACCATGCCCTTCGCCATGCTAATTTGCCTTCGGATCTCTTTGTCGCACTTTTCGTCTTCTGTTAGAACACTTTCCAGTTATCAAATATTGAACTCAGCAAATTCACAAACCAATGCTTAAATCCACCATATTTCAGACGTTGCACCTTTCAACATTTTTCAGGTGTCTGTCAATCAGGTTAACCTTCAGGGAATTTCAAGCGGAATCCATGTCTTAGTAAAAATGATTTTGTTCTTAACACTTTCTATGTTTCTGCTGAATCTAAGTCTCCATTAGAAATTGAACTTCCACCAAATTCACAATTTCTTGCTTTCTTGTCAAATACAATTTCAAAAAATATTAACCCTGTAGGGCCATTCGTATCATATTTGATACAGTATTTCCCTATAAGGAAACAGTTGGTATTTCCCTATAAGGAAACATTTGGTATTTCCCTATAAGGAAACATTTGGTATTCATTGACTGAGCAGTCAGTACTGCTTTCATTTGAAATTTATAAAATATTTTTCTTAAAAAATTTTTCAGGAAAATATTTCTTTCAAGGCTTGTTTTCATACTGTATCAAATATGATACGAATGGCCCTAGAGGGTTAGGGCTTATACAGGGCATAAAGTGGGTGATCGGTTTTCTATTGTCATGAAGTAATAAACTGATCCCCCACTAATTACTACTTATTAATATAATAATATAATTCACCAGTCTACCGCAGAAAGCAATGGCAACCTACTGTGGGATAATCTTCTGCCCAGTCAGTCATGTCTCTTTCGAGACATGATCGCCTAAGCTTTTTTTCACGTATGGCACTTAACTGACTGACTGTATATAATACAAACATGATTAACCCTCTAAGGCCATTCGTATCATATTTGATACAGTATTTCCCTATAAGGAAACATTTGGTATTTCCCTATAAGGAAACATTTGGTATTCATTGACTGAGCAGTCAGTACTGCTTTCATTTGAAATTTATAAAATATTTCTCTTAAAAAATTTTTCATGAAAATATTTCTTTCAAGGCTTGTTTTCATACTGTATCAAATATGATACGAATGGCCCTAGAGGGTTAATAATATAATATGATTTTGGCTTCTACTTGTCATAAAGTGGGGGATCAGTTCTATATTGTTATGAAGTAATAAACAGATCCCCCACTAATATGATACGAATGGCCCTAGAGGGTTAAATGCAACGTCAGTCGGCGTTTCTGTCTTCTAGTTCAGTTATTATCTATTTCCTCAATTCCATCAAGAAATTCTTATCTGTCTTTCTGTATGGCAGCAAATATTTGACAATCTCTTCAAGGCAACAGATATGTGGTTCTACAGAAGGATGATAAGGATACCATGGACCGAGCTCGTTATCAGCAACGAGGTGTTGGAGCGGATGCAAACGAGTAGAAAACTAATACTTAACATCAAGAAGAGACAGCTGAGGTTCCTCGGTAACGTAATGAGGAAAGAGGACCTGGAGAATCTAGTACTCACTGGATAGATAGAAGGAAAGAGAGACAACAATATATTTTGATAGGCTTGAGCAAACGGACGTCGGAATCGGGTTTGAGGAAAGATATTAAGAGTGACGAGAGGCAGGGGCAAGTGGAAGTCCATGATCCCGCAACGGCCTGAATGGACACGGCACATGAAAAAGAGGAATGGCTTCTCATTCATTTTCACTCTGTGGATAACCTCCCGTCATTATAACCTTGTTTGGGTTGAAATGATGAAAACATAAGACTAAGGAAACAATACTGGACACTTTATTACCGCGTGATGTGGGCGTTGTGGTGCTGTGGATAACGGCTTGGAATGAGAAACCGGAGAGCCGAGTTCGAATTCCAGTTGAATTCGTTGCCTTCACATACGCGCAAATATCCTTCGGAAAGGTATGAATCCGTCGAGTCTCCCTCCAGCTATGGGTTAAATAGCAGCATAGAGTGGGTTCTGTAGCCTTGGTTGGCAACCAGTCCACCGAAGAAAGTAATGGCAACCTACTGCGGGATAATCTCCTGCCCACTCAGTCATGCCTCTTCGAGACATGATCTCCCAAAGCGTGTATCACGCATGACACTTAACTGACTAACTTAATATAATAGTTGGAGATATGATTAAAACTACTACTGGGCATAAAGTGGGGGATCTGTTTTCTATTGCTATGAAGTAATAAATTGATCCCCCGTTAATTATACTTAATATAATAATGTAATATAACTGGGAAATATCTTCTACCCAGTCAGATACGTGTCTTTGGAGACATGATCGCCCAAGCGTGTAACACGTATGGCCCTTAACTGACTGACGTAATTTAATAGTTGGAAACATGAATAAAACTTCTACTAAACATAAAGTGGGATATCTTTTTTCTATTGTTATGAAGTAATAAACTGATCCCCCACTAATTATACTTAATATGACAATCGATTTCTTCCCACTTCAGATATAGGTCAAATAACAGGACAGATTGGGTTCTGTAGTCTTGGCTGGCAACCAGTCTACCTCAGAAAGTAATGGCAACCTACTGCGGAAAAATCTTCTGTCCAGTCAGACATGTCTCTTTGGGGACTATATCGCCTAAGCGTGTGTTCCGTATAGCGCATAACTGACTGACTGTATGGTGTCAGAAAAATGAAATAATATTCCGAGATAATCCTATATACGGTTGATTACTTATTAACAGTTATTTATATATTTATAGATGCCTATAAATTTCCATACTTCAGATCATGTGCTCTCATCAAACGGCAAATGCTGGAACAATTAAATATCATTTTTTTCTTGGGTGAAAAGAAATTGTAATGTCTTGGCCCGGCTGAGGGCGGATACGGGATCATATTTCTAAAAGACCAGTACCAGCCGCCTACTGACGGCGTACAATAGCGTGTAGGTAAAGAAAATGTGCCAGTTTGGTATTAAGCTTTTGTCTGGGATATGCCATTAATACATTAAGTTTGTCTTTGCAATTTACGCTTGAGGATGATCTCGGAGAAGATTAAAAGTACTTGGGTCAACAAGAGCCACGGCGCTTTTTTTTTAAAGAATTTAAACTTAACATTATAATTAGAGAACTAGATAGGATTATTATAAAAGAAATTGTCATAATATTTCTATATTAGTCAATGAAACATGCTATATTGTCTTGACATATCATTTTTATGTTATTCTTTCGGGGTTATTTTTTAATTATACAGGGTGGTTCAAAACTAGGAGGACACCAGGGGAAATCGGTTTGTGTATCAAGATAAAGCTCCACTACATTATTCAAAAACATTCTGTGAGTATGTTGAAACGTTTCCTAAGAAATGTGTTGAGGAAAGAAGGCTTAGAGAATCTGATACTTGCAGATCAGATAGTAGGAAAGAGAGACAGGAGAAAGCAGTCGATAATATATTTGATGACATCGCTCTACATTATTCAAGAACATTCTGTGAGTATCCTGAAACATTTCCTGAGAAATGCAGTAGCCAAAGAGGTTCAGTTGATTGGCCAGCACGTTCGTCGGACTTGACCACAATGGACTTCTTTTGGGGAGCACTCAGGGACATAGTTTATAGACAAAAACAAAGAAGTGTTTTTAAAAATTACATAAGAGATACATTTTAACAAATTAATACACAGAGGAACTTGTGCAAATATATTCGTCAGAGCATGAAGAGTAGATGTCAAACACCTGTGTTGACGAAAAGGAAACTAATACTGAACATCAGGTAAAGACAGCTGAAGTTCTTTGGATATGTTTTGAGGAAGGAAGGCTTAGTAAATATGATAATCAGAGGTCAGATCGTGAGAGACAGCGGAAAGCAGTGGATAATATACCTGAAGGGCCTGATGGAATCGCTTCATATTATTCAAGAGCTTCCTGTAATTATCTTGATGAAACATTTCCTGAGAAATTGATTGGCCTGAATTGGTCCAGCTGACTGGACAACACGTTCACGTGACTTGACTCCAATGATTTTTTACTGTCCAATTGCTTTTGGACACGCCTGTGTATATATTTCGTGTATCGTATATTAACCTGATCCCCAACTTAAAAAAACCCACTTCCCTGACCTTAAGGAAACTCTCAATTCTTGACCGTTGTTAACTTCGCCCCTCCCCCTTTACACCAGGCCTTTCTCCATTTAGAACAGAACAATGTCGCTGAGGTGCTGCTGAATCTCTGTTAGAGACCTCATGTCGAAATGTGTATCCTACACCTTTGAATTTTGAAAATTTTCTCTAATTTATATATATATATATATATATATATATAGTGTATTGAGGTAGCAAATAATCTTCTAAACATATGCTGTTAGATACAAGAGACAATGAATGTCTATTATGTTTAATCATGAGCCGTTCTAAACGTCGTATTTTGGCTTTAATTTCAGTTGAAAATAAAAACAAAAATTCCTCAACATTTGGGTAATTTGTTATTAAGCTTGGTTTTAAGCTTTCGGCTCACATGAGTCATCTTCAGAGAGGTTAGAAGGACACGGGGATGCAGTTTCCCATACCACCTTATAGTGGGTTGAAAATGGAGGATCGATTTACTATAACGTTGTATGAGAAACTGCCCCCTCCCAAATTTGTTTAAATATTGTAATTTTTCAAAATATTTTTTGATAATCGGAAAGTTTAAGTGACAATCGATAGGTCTGAACAGAAAAATGTAAAAAATAAATAAATAAATAAAAACAATGAAATTAAACATCGTGGTAGTCTGCTTCAGTCCGCCCAAAGTTCTAACCATCTGAAGACGGTGGGAGCGTATAGCGGCCGAATCGTCATGAATATGGCAACAAAGATGAGGGCAATAGTCCGAATAATGTTAAAAATAATTGTAGAAATATACACTACTGACCATAATTATTAAGCCACACCAGTATTAAAAAAAAGTATGTATTTTATACTATTTTTAGTATTTATTGCCAAGTCGATAATTCTAAATAAAAATAGAATGGTTCTTTTGTTATTACTTTGCAAAATTTTACAAGGCAAGGAAGCAAAGATGAACTCATCCGATCACCCTAAATGTTCTTCATTCTTTCATTGAGGAACTACAATATGACAATTATTAACATTTATAAATTCATTTGATGCACATGTTATTGTGCAATAATAACAAAAGAACCATTCCATTTTCATTTACAATTATTCACTTGGCAATAACAAAATAGGATAAATCGTATGAAATACATCATTTTTTTTAAACACTGGGGCGGCCTAATAATTATGGCCGGTAGTGTATTTAAGATTGTCCCTGAATTAAAGTATATATGCACACACGTAAATGTTTATACGCACACCATTTGAAGGAAATTTAAAAATAAAACTTTTCTCTTGCGTGAGTTAATTTCTCTTTCTGTCTGTCAACAATCTCTGTGTAATAAGAAAGATTCGGGAACTAGATCAATCTACAGGGTATTCCTAAAGTATGGACACATCGGAAAATATCATTAATTATATCACAGGTTAAACATGGCTTTATCGAATGAAAGAAATTATTTAATTTTTTTCTGGAGTATGCTGAAGAGAAGGTGTACTCAATGAAAATTGCAGATGCAACACACTTGGTCGAACACATGAAAAGCGAATGTGCTAAAATTGACGGCAATGTGGAGTGATTGCAACTGTAGAGGAAAGGAAATTAAGAATTAAAACCAACTTTCTTCTTCACTTTTACAAAGATTCATAATGATTTGTGAAATCCTAGTTTTACCAAATAGAAAAAAAGGATTGACCACGTGCTGAAAGAAAAAAGTCGAAACTGGATTTCGCGAGTAGATTTTAAATTGATTTTCTGACCAATGGAAGTTATGTGTAAGACCATAATGATTTAGCGATCCAGTGCGAAAAATCTAAATTGCTATAAAAGGCCCCGGTCAGCGTCAGTCAGTCAGTCAGTCAGTTTGTCTGTCAGTCAGATGGGAGCAGCGAGACGAAACAACTAAATAGTAACGGGAGAATCTTCAATCACGTCACACATCGTCCTCCTTCTCCTTCTTTCTCGTGTGCTAATTCATTCTCCTTCTTCTTCATCCAAAGACATTCATACCAAACAAACGCTCGTACATACATACGTGCGTACGCATAGACACTTTCCAACAAATTACTATTACGAACATTTTCTATAACGCTTGATACCCTCAACTTTCTCATTGAACATTAATTTCTATTAATTCTTGTTATTCTATTCTTTTAATAAATTTCTATTTTAATAAATTTCTATTTTAAAATACAAAATGTATATTGTATTCTACTATTTCTCCCTAATCCACACATTCCAACCATTAACCTGTCAACCAACCATCTGATGAAAACCTGATAATTCTGGATAAAACTTGTAAGGAGTTTGGTTAAGTATGACAAAAGGCCGAATCAAGAAACATTAACCATCTCACAATAGCGTCACACCAAATTCACGTGAATCTTGCAGAGCGCATCAACTTTTGCATCACAAATGATGAAAAAAAGATGTTATTTGTAAATATTTTAATTCAATAAAATATTGTCGAAAGTTTAATTTCTTGAAAATTTTTATCTGTGTTTCCAAACTTTAAGGAGACTAAAAAATGAACTCTGTGGGTTAGAAAAGTGTTTCCCAACCATTTATGCCTCATTGCCGTCAAAGCGACAGTTACCAAATTAATAATAAAATAATGCAGTATCGATTTCGTAATATAAGAACAAATACTATTAAAATTACAAACCGATATCTTTAATCCGGTTCTATATGATCCGTTAACATCCTTGGTTCAGCAACAGCCATAGATTTTAACCAACCGCCGTAATGTTCGCTGATAGTAGCGCTACACATTGTTTACAAATTTCTGAGTAGCCGACAGCAGCAGAATGTTTTGGTGATCCGGTCTAGGTCTTTTAGATAACCTCATATTTACTCATTAAAGCTTAGAAAATATATAACATATTTTTGGTTTTAGATCTTGTTTTTTAGCCCGAAACAATAAAATCATTTGGAAGCATTACTTATTGTTTATTTTGTGTTTTGGGCTTCGTTAGGCATTTCATATGTTTAATCAGCTTGTAATAAAATGATTGCATGGCGTGATATCTTTCATCCTGCACAATCTGTGGTCCGGCAATAACATAGCAATAATCAAGTGAGACACGTTTGTCAACAGAGACACGTCGAATGCAATCCTCTAATCAATTGTCAGAGCAGACGACATCTCTTCTCATTAAATGTTGTTATTTCTGACAATAAGCTTCATTAAAAGAAAAAAAGAATGAAAATAAAAAATTATTCACTGAAAGTCGAAATTAGACAAAGGAGAAACATGGAGGTAGGAACAGTTAGCGACCCGGAAAACTAAATCATCGACCTGTGTTCAAATTCCCGGGGTGTCCGTTAAAAAGTACACTTAGAAAAGGTATGGTCTATTTCTTCTGGCCCGGCTACAGAGAAAATAGAAAGATTGTCTGGACCGCGTTGCTTTTATGTGACAACCAGTCTAGTAGAAAAAAAATTACATTCGTTAACATTTTTTGCAATTGCAGCATTAGTCTATGTAGGAACTACAGAATGAAACATTGGTTATCCGAGTACCTGTAATCCTTCTTCTTTTACGGGTCCCATCAAGACGTGGGTGATTGTGGTCCTCCACAAAATTTTCCTCGTTGTAACCCTTAGCAACGTTTGTTCGTTTGCCAAGCCTCCCGATTCTTAGCTCGACATCCACTCGCGCAAACTCGTCAGGTAGGTAAGCCGCTACCTGTCTCTGTTTCTGTTGCCCCTGTGAGTGTTAGATTCTCTAAGTCATCTTTTCTCATGTCTAAGTAATTTCATCAGTATTTTCTGATTCAGAGTATCAATAATTTTCATTATGACACTTATGACTATGTCATGTTTTTTATTATGACGGTTTCGTTATGACTTCGTTGCTTCAGACCCCTTCTATAGAATAAACTTTTCTGTTGCCTCCACGTTTTTATTAGTGATAAGATTGAGCAGCATTTACTGATATACAAGAAGTTTGATATTACATAAAAGATCAGCAAATTTTCTCTCCGTCATTCATTACCCTTGATTACTATGTGTAGGGTGCAGTTGAGCGAGAGACCAACAGAACTCTTTGCAACACCAAAAGTTAACTGAAAGCAAGGATGTTTGTAGCATTCACTAACTTAAACAATGAGACCGTTCAGAAGAGATGCAAGGGATTCCGAATTTGTTTGGAGGCCGTGGTTGAAGCCAACGGTGTTTTATTGAATAAGTGTCAGTCAGTTAAAGTGTCATATGTGATACACGCTTGGGCGATCATATCTCGAAAGAGACATGACTGACTGGGCAGAAGATTATCCCGCAGTATGCGGTAGACTGTTTGCCGACCAAGGCTATAGAAACCAATCTGTCCTGCTATTTAACCCATAACTGGAAGGAAGAGAAGGATTAATAACTTTCCCAAGGGTATTTGGGAGTAAGTGAATACAATGGATTCAACTGGAATTCGAACTCGGCTCCCCGGTTTAACGTTCCGAGCCGATATCCACTGTACCACAACGCACATCCTTGATATCAAGTGTTATTTTCATTGTGGCGTAATTTAGACGACCATTTATCCATCGCCTATTTTACTGCTTGGCTTGAATTTTTTTTTTTAATAATGCATTTCTCGTTTATCGAATCTGCGTTCAGATTTCCGGTGCTACATTTTTCGTCCCCTGTTAAAATATTTCCAAGGAAAATGTAAACTACTGCGCTTGTTAGATTTTGTCCGCCTCTTAATTTCTGTCTCTTGCTGTTGCGGAGTTATTTTCGCACTGACGGCTAGTATTTGTACTAAAGTCGGATCTAATAGGTTTCGACGGACAAAACGTTAGCAACATGATATAATATGTATTACGCAATGTAATCTTGCCAGGTCGCTCACTACTTTCGTATTCGACTAACTGTCGACTACTATCATCCAACATCGGCTGACCCTCGTTCCTCTTACTACTCTTATTTAAATTAGGTGGGACGAGTCTATTCACTATAGAATAGGTGTGTTTCGCTATAACACTTGCTGACGACCATATTTTTAGTTTTTGTTCAGAAAATAACAACATTTAAAATTCCCCAATGATTTTATACAAGGAAAATAAGATATGTACAAGAAACTAAATAAAATTGTATTAGTAATAAAAGCCCCCCCACTACTCTAATATTGTGACAGCAAAATCACTTCCCCGGACGAAATATAATGCGTGGCTTTAGAAATATAATAATACCATTTATGCGATCAGCAATCACTCACACAATCACTCACACATTTAAACACCATAACAAAAACAAAAAACACACTTGAAAAATAACGAAAGACGCCACCCATCCACCGGAGAACTAACATTGTTGAACACCTAAAGTGGGAAGGGAAGGGGGATTAAACTAAAGAAAAATAGGGGACAAAAAAGAAAAGGGGGCCAATGAGCAATCATAACCTAGCTAAGTTAACTTTAAAACGAGAAACAGAAAATCAAAATCTTCCTATTCTAACCTAGCCGGGAAGGGGTGCACATGTTGTGCACAGCACACCCAATATCCTGATGCCTAACCAGCATCAAACAACCACTCCAGGTCAGCACCTTTCACTTGACAGAATCGCGCAAGACTCACCCACCTTTTGCCAAATTCAGATGCAGTGAGTCGTTTCCTTTTCGTCCTGATCTTGACTTTAAACTGATGCTTAAAGAACAAGATCAGTTGGAAAGAGGTAAACTTCTCATCACCATAGAATTCCTTCTGTCGCGTCGCCCATATCACGACACCTAGTAAGCATATAAACACATAATTCTCCGCCGTAGTCAACGACGGTACCAATTACTTCATTATTTATTGTACGATACGTACAAATGTGGCACAAGGCCTAATACGGGGATGGGGAAGGCTGGTCTTCATCTGTCCTAATTTAACTTAGCTATTCACTTTCGTTGACCCTGACACACTTACAATAAACCTTTCACCATAATACCACATTTTTACTTACCATTCTTACCACGTCCACCATAATACCTCAGTTGTTCTATCTAGTCCTACTTAACTCCCATATGTACAATTTTCAGTGGAGGGCATGGGCAGAAAATAACAACATTTAAAATTCCCCAATGTCTATTTACAATGAAATACAATATATACAAGAAACCAAGCAAAATCATATTAGTAATAAAATCCCCCCACTACTCTAATATTGTGACAGCAAAATCACTTCCCCGGACGAAATATAATGCGTGGCTTTAGAAATATAATAATATCACTTATCCGATCAGCAATCACTCACACACTCACTCACACATTTAAACATCATAACAAAAACGAAAAGCACACTTGAAAAATAACGAAAGACGCCACGCATCCACCGAAGAAGTAACATTGTTGAACACCTAAAGTGGGAAGGGAAGGGGGATTAAACTAAAGAAAAATAGGGGACAAAAAAGAAAAGGGGGCCAATGAGCAATCATAACCTAGCTAAGTTAACTTTAAAACGAGAAACAGAAAATCAAAATCTTCCTATTCTAACCTAGCCGGGAAGGGGTGCACATGTTGTGCACAGCACACCCAATATCCTGATGCCTAACCAGCATCAAACAACCACTCCAGGTCAGCACCTTTCACTTGACAGAATCGCGCAAGACTCACCCACCTTTTGCCAAATTCAGATGCAGTGAGTCGTTTCCTTTTCGTCCTGATCTTGACTTTAAACTGATGCTTAAAGAACAAGATCAGTTGGGAAGAGGTAAACTTCTCATCACCATAGAATTCCTTCTGTCGCGTCGCCCATATCACGACACCTAGTAAGCATATAAACACATAATTCTCCGCCGTAGTCAACGACGGTACCAATTACTTCATTATTTATTGTACGATACGTACAAATGTGGCACAAGGCCTAATACGGGGATGGGGAAGGCTGGTCTTCAACTGTCCTACTTTAACTTAGCTATGCACTTTCATTGACCCTGGCACACTTACAATAATCCTTTCACCATAATACCACATTTTTACTTACCATTCTTACCACGTCCACCATAATACCTCAGCTGCTCTATGTAGTCCTACTTAACTCCCATATGTACAATTTTCAGTGGAGGGCATGGGCAGAAAATAACAACATTTAAAATTCCCCAATGATTTTATACAATGAAAGTAAGATATGTACAAGAAACTAAACAAAATCATATTAGTAATAAAATCCCCCCACTACTCTCATATTGTGACAGCAAAATCACTTCTCCGGACGAAATATAATGCGCGGCTTTAGAAATATAATAATATCACTTATCCGATCAGCAATCACTCACACAATCACTCACACATTTAAACACCATAACAAAAAACGAAAAGCACACTTGAAAAATAACGAAAGACGCCACGCATCCACCGGAGAACTAAAATTGTTGAACACCTAAAGTGGGAAGGGATGGGGGACTAAACTAAAGAAAAATAGGGGACAAAAAGAAAAAGAGGCCAATGAGCAATCATAACCTAGCTAAGTTAACAATGAAGCAAAAAACAGAAAAATCAAACTTTCCCTACACTAACCTAACAGGGACGGGGTGCACATGTTCTGCCCAGCACACCCAATATCCTGATGCCTAACCAGCATCAAACAACCACTCCAGGTCAGCACCTTTCACTCGACAGAAACGCGCAAGACTCACCCACCTTTTGCCAAATTCAGATGGAGTGAGTCGTTTCCTTTCCGTCCTGATCTTGACTTTAAGCTGATGCTTAAAGTACAAGATCAGTTGGGAAGAGGTAAACTTCTCATCACCATAGAATTCCTTCTGTCGCGTCGCCCATATCACGACACCTAGTAAGCATATGAACACATAATTCTCCGCCGTAGTCAACGACGGTACCAAGTACTTCTTCCGTTAAGTTCCTGTTAAGTCTTATTAATATAGGAGGGAGAGTCCATTATCTAAGGAATAGGTGTGTTTCACCATAACACTTTCTTTCTTTCTTTCTTTCTTTCTTTCTTTCTTTCTTTCTTTCTTTCTTTCTTTCTTTGATCTAGTCTTTGTGGTTTTCTTTCTTTCTTTCTTTCTTTCTTTTTCGTGTTCTTTGTATTTCTCAATGAAACCTTAAATAGTTGATCCTATACTTTATTTTTGTTTTGATTATTAAATTTTTCTTCGTTCAGTCGGATATTTGGATACCCAACAAAATATCATTTTTTAAAATTTTTTTATTTGAAATGATATATATATATATATCTCAGAAAATGTTTAGATATTCTACAATTTCATGGGTAATACGTATTTCGCAGCAGGAAAAAAGCTGCTCGTCCGGCCCAAGAGACACAGCAGTTAATCTAATTAAATTAACTGCTGTATCTTTTGGGTCTGACGAGTAGCTTTTTTTTCCTTCTGGGAAATACGTATTACCCATGAAATTGTAGTATATCTAAAATTTTTCTCAATTATATTACTCTGTTAAATTAAATAAATAAATTTAATTTAAATTTAAAAAAGCTGCTCGTACGACCCAAGAGATACAGCAGTTAATCTAAATAAATTTACTGCTGTATCTTTTGGGTCTGACGAATAGCTTTTTTTTCCTTCTGGGAAATACGTATTACCCATGAAATTGTAGTATATCTAAAATTTTTCTCAATTATATTACTCTGTTAAATTAAATAAATAAATTTAACATTGGGTTATCTGAGTTCGTCTCTATCGGAATTTAGTATTCTACGTTTTATATACATATATATATATATATATATATATATATATATGTGTGTGTGTGTGTGTGTGTGTGTGTGTGTGTAAGAAAAAACAGCTTCAAAATGTCAAGTTTGTTCTTTAAATAAAAGAAGTTAAGCATACAAAATTTAATGCACCGTTTGCTAATAGAAATTTCCAGATGTGCTGAAAGACTATAAATTCAGAATAATGACTCACTAATTCTCTTGAAAGGCCTTATCCCGATCACTCTTGAATGGTTGTTTTGATTATTAGAACATCTTTTAACGGAGGTGATAGCTATATGCCAGGCAAAATGATGTGAACATGCCAGAAACAAAAATGCTATTAAGGAACTATTTCGGTAAAAGGATTCTTCTGATGAGAATCAGATTGAAAGCGTCACTTTTAAATAAAGAGAACGGATAGAAAACCTGGAAATGTTATTTGCTTCGTGGCTTCAAACACTCTTAAACTTCTAAACAAAAGAAAGAGCAAGCACCATCATATGAAATTTGCCAAACTGTTTAATTTCGAGTTAAAGAACTTCGAATTGTGGCATGTGAAAAGATTAGATTAGATTAATTTTGTATCAGATTAAAAGAACATTAGATTACAGGACACTGGTCGTACAAGAACAAAGAATCTGTAATTTGGGAATGAACCAGATTTTGAAAGTATTCAAAGATTCAGATTCCAGGATCTTCGATTAAATCTTAGAAGTAAAAAAAAAAAAAAAAAAAAGGAATGCTTCCGGTTAAAGTTTTGTCTGATTAAAAGGAAATTGTAAGTTTGAAATGCAGAAAACAGGTCTTTTGAATTGTTTCTTAAAATGTTACTTCATTTGGTTTCTGAAGGTTTTCTGCAATCAAAGATCTATTTAACCCTCTAGGGCCATTCGTATCATATTAGTGGGGGATCTGTTTATTATTTCATAACAATATAGAACTGATCCCCCACTTTATAACAAGTAGAAGCCTGAATCATATTATATTATTAACCCTCTAGGGCCATTCGTATCATATTTGATACAGTATGAAAACAAGCCTTGAAAGAAATATTTTCCTGAAAAATTTTTTAAGAGAAATATTTTATAAATTTCAAATGAAAGCAGTACTGACTGCTCAGTCAATGAATACCAAATGTTTCCTTATAGGGAAATACCAAATGTTTCCTTATAGGGAAATACTGTATCAAATATGATACGAATGGCCCTACAGGGTTATTTTTTGAAGCCAGTATGTTTAAGCCATTGAGTCTACTTTTAAATATTATAATGTGAATTTATAAAAAAAATATTTTCCTGTATTACTAGCTCAGTAAATTATCTTAATAATGATGCGATACAATAAATAAATAACCCAAAATTAAATAAATAAAAACAAAAAAATTAAAAAAACAATGGCAATAAACTTACGGAATTCGATGAAGACGGATATTTTACTCACCTGTAAAAAGAAAAACAAAAAGTAAACATTAAACTAATATTAACAATCCATTAAAAAAAGCATAAAAAAGAATTATTGATCAGCAAGATAACATGTCAGATTAGATTGTCCAGCAGTCATTGCCTTATAGGAAGAATGATATTACATAATTTCAAACGAAATTTTCCCGTTTCTTAATACTTTGCTTAGTTTTTGGAAAACATGTTCATCTTTCACTGCCATATATTCCAGAAGCTGAGGAAAATATTAAGAAACACGACAATTTCGCTAGAAACAAAGAAGAGAGTACTGGATTGTTATGTGATGTCAGTTCTTCAATATGGCAGTGAATGCTGGACAATATTGTCGAAGATGAAGGAAAAACTTGAAGAAAAGCAATTGAAATGTGGTTCTACAGAAGGATGCTGCGAATATCATGGATCGAGGATGTGAGTAATGATGAGGTTCTAGAAAGGATGGAAACGAAAAGGAAATTAATGCTCAGCATCAGGAAGAGACAACTAATGTTCCTGAGACATACAATGGGGAAGGAGGGTTTGGAGAACCTGATACTAACAGGCCAGATAGAGGGAAACAGTGACAGGAGAAAGCAGCGGATAACATAGTTGAAGGGTCTGATCAGTGGGATGACAACGAGGGTTACGTGGTGTAACAGGAGAAAGCGTGCTAAGAGCCACCAGGGATAGGGAGATGTGGAAGGCCATGATCGCCTACGTCCTGAAAGAACAGAGCCCATAAAAGAAAAATAATGGTTATGAAAACAATAATAAGAACGAAAAGAATTATTGATCCCCAAGATGACCTGGCGGTATCCGGTTAAAAGAATAAGAAACAAAGTTTTAGAAATATTGTACTCGGTGGACAAACTAAATGTTCCAGGTTGAAATATCAACCATTTGAAGATGGCCGAAATCTTATGAATATAGAAACGAAGATGAGGACAATACTCCGAAAATTGTAAATAATGTAAATAGTAACAATACCTCAGTTCAGAAATATAGACAGATCCTGAAGAAGGCCGAAGCGTAAAACTGCTGAAACGTCGCCAATATGACAATAATGATGACTTCAACAGTCCGAACAATGTAAATAGCGTAGATAATTAAAATACTTCATCGCAGAATTATAGACAAATATTATCAGAAATGTTGGAATACGAAAGGCCAACGTCTGAACTTATCATCGAAATGTCCAGACAAATAACTCTCAGCAATTGTTATTAGATTTCAGCCGATGCGTTTACGACCTGCTTAAAATTATCTAAATTTCTCAAATTAGTTCATGCATTTATACAAAATGTTTTTGAAAATAATATACTGATTTTTTGAAAAAATTTTTTTTATTTTTTGAAAACTTTGTTTTTCATATAAAAAATGGCCGACTGACTTAATACTTTAAATAATTTAACTGAATACACTTATAATTATTGTACAATTCGCTCGGACTAGCATGCCTACCATTGTCCTGAATGATAAATATCCTTTCCGGTGTTTCTTTATTTCAGTCTCACTTTGTCTTTTGGCCAATGTCGACATTCTCTGCTTGGGGTCATTGAGAGGAGAGAGAAATGGACTTGTGTTCAGCCGGAAAGTGTATGTTTTGTCAAATATATACAAAGACGAAATGTATGAAAACTGAGAGAGTTGGGTAGGAACAAAGATGAACATGAACAAAATAAAATAGAAAGAAAGAAAGAAAGAAAGAAAGAAAGAAAGAAAGAAAGATCGATCGAGGGAAAGAAAGAAAAAGGCATAGATAGATAGATAGATATGAACGGGCCTTTATATATATATATATATATATATATATATATATATATATATATGTATAGATAGATAGATAGATAGATATGAACGGGCCTTTATAGATAGATAGATAGATAGATAGATAGATAGATAGATAGATAGATAGATAGATAGAAAAAAGGCCAACGTAGATAGATAGATAGATAGATAGATAGATAGATAGATAGATAGAAAAAAGCATATATATATATATATATATATATATATATATATATATATATATACTAGCAGTATATCTCGGCGTTGCTCGGGTGTAATGAAAGCTTTAAAACTAATCCATGGTCCCGGAGCTCAGACTCTTTGGACGTTGGCACGAAAGACTAAAAAGCAATGGTTGTTTCCAGTTAAAGCGAAACTGTAGACTGAAAGAAAAATGAATGGATGTAAGTCAAATTTTGAATTCCTGGTATCGATATCAAATAAGTTTTTTTCGACGTAAACTGAATTTTGAAGGCTAAATAAGACAAGCAAAAACTAAAACAAAAGGGCTGAAAAATACAGACGTACAGAGAGATAAACAGACACACACACAAACATCTTGCCTTTTATATATATATATATATATATATATATATATATATTATCGATTTTCTGCACTATTGTAAAAACTGCAAACTTGAAATTGCTGAATATCGTTTCTTATGTCTTTGTTTATGAGTGTATCAAATTTGATTAAAATCGGACCACTCCTTCTATAATCCGATTTTTTCCATTATCAATGTTCGATATTTATCGGGTGTACCTCGACACAAAACCTAGCTAAGAACACTCGCAGACGCTTATAGTACAACTGTTTAAATTTTCAAGAAAATCGGTTCAGCCGTTTCGGAGTCTATAGGTAACGGACACACACACAGACACACACACACACATGCACACAGAGACAAAGTTCAATTTAGAAATAAGTTTATATATATATATATATATATATATATAGATAGATAGATAGATAGATAGATAGATTTTTGCCATTTTATATTTTTAATTTTGCGCATGCATATTTTTCATTTTTGTTCTTTCGATTGCACTTTATATTAGGATCAGTTGAGCACCCGTCTGTTAGAAAGAAGCATCATGACGCAATTCACTCCGTTAGAAATTTGGAAACGAACGGTATGATTTTAGTGTCACTCTGAGGACAGTGCAGAGGTTTCAGAAAGCTGTGTGTGTGTTATATCAATTCAAAATCATGATTCTTGGGGTGATCTCTAAAGATGGCGACGTTATAAATTCATTCATCATCCAATAGATCATCGGACACAATATGCCGAATATGCTGGATCAAGAGGGTGGTGGCTTGAAGACCCTATGTCTGGCAACGTGACTCTGCGCCATGCCACACAAACAGGAGAACCCCTTCATTGTTGTCAGACAATTTCTGCAACTACATCATCTCTTACATGTGGCCATCGAACCAGACTACAACCCTCTTGATTATTATTTGTCGGACACAAATGAGCAAAAGACCAACAAAATTCCTTGTAACACCAAAGATGAAGTCAAGGCAAGCATTATGGCACCATTCGTAAACTTAAAGTATCTGCCCTGAAGATTTGCAAGAGAATCCGAAGTCATCGGAAGGTCGTCGTTAGAGTTCATGGCGATGTTATTGAATACATTTAATCATGTTTATCTAAAAATATTTTTTGTGTAATTTTTGTTAAATACATCTGTTAAAATGAGATGTCAGTGTTATTTTCATTTTTTTGGTGTTATTTAGACGACAATTCGTCCATCGCACCCTGTATAGCTGTCAAAATGAGACGCCAGTGTTATTTTAATTTTTGCATCTTTTACACGACAACTTATCTCTCGCACCCTGCATATCATAAGATGAGGTGCCAGTGTTATTTATATTTGGTTTCATTTAGACGACAATTCACACTTCGCACCCTGTATATCCCCCAAAAAATGAGATGCCACTCTCATTTTTATTTTGATTTCATTTAGACGACAATTTATCCATCGCACCCCGTATATCCCCCCCAAAAAATGAGATGCCGGTGTTATTTTCATGTCATTTAGACGACAATTTATCCATCGCGCCCTGTATATCTGATAAAATGAGATGCCAATGTCATTTTTTTATTTTGACTTCATTTAGACGACAATTCATCCATCGCGCTCTGTATATCTGATAAAATGAGATGCCAATGTTATTTAAAATGACCATCACTTAGACAGCAATTCATCCATCGCACCCTATAGAAAACAGGTAGATATGCCGATATTCGTCTTGTCTTATACTAAAAATGGAGATTTGATTTCGCTGATACTGTGTAGGTAATTTCAAATGCTGATCTCCAGTTGACCGGGTTGGACAATTGGCTTGGAATAATTTTTAATTCACCTTTTTCTTTTCAGTGTCGTTCCGTACTCGGCCATACGGGTTATCTTCATAAATATCAGAGAAGAATAAAGGGAGAACCATTCTTGATAATTGACATGCATTCTTAAATATTCATGAATGGAAAATCATGGGAACATTCGGTGATACATTTTGCCAAGAGTAACCATATCTTATTTATCGTTGAAGATATTCGACAAAATTGGATCGTAGGTTGGCCTCCGAATTTTGACACTTCGCGAGATTACCTATTCTATTACTGAAACTTTAGCATCGAAATATTAATGTTAAATTTTCATGAACGCTATTCTTGCATTTTTAGTGTTTTATATGGAAATTCTTGCACTAATCGACCCATGACATTGACAGCGCCATATTCCATCGCATATGTTGGTTGCAAGAGTATTTTTTGTACATACACCCAAATCACGTTGAAATATTGCTTCTTGTTGTACAACTGAAGCTAAAGTTCTATCAGGTCGTAAAAGATTATGGCTTCCCACAGATTATATGTACTTTCTTGGCTTTATATGGTTATATCTTCTTCGGAATTTGGTTTCCAACACCTTCATCTACGATCGGAGAGTGTCTGGCATCCCAAAAGAGGGAGCAAAATGAGACAGATTTTTAGTTTTGTGCGAAAGTGAAAGCAACATAATTCTCTAGAATTTAATCCTTGATCTCCTAGCCTTGTGAAATGGGTCAGTTTATATTGACCTCTTTTTAAAATCAGTGTAAAATATAAATTTAATTAAAAAAAAATTAAAGTTGATATTTTGAAAATGTCTAAGGTTAAATTTGAAATGTTTATTTTAATTTCGCGTCAAAGAAGGCAATAAAGCAACGAAGAAACAAAGGGGTTACTGAGTGCGAAAGAACTTGAGAAAAAAATTATTAAAGAGAGAGAATAAAAAATGTACAGCAGTCCATTTCCCACTTTCCTGTTTCGGTAGAGCCCAAAAGCCCCACCGATTCCTTCTGGGTGATCAATAATTTTCCACCCTACAGCCTCTCTCTCACAGGCTGGAGGGACAAGCCTCTCCCTGCTCTATCGCTACTTTTTTTTTGCTCCGTGGCAATCGGACAAAGTTGAAAACATTTGGTAAATTTCGAAGAAATCAGTGACCACGCGCCGGCGTAATCAGACTCGAGTCAGACGCCTAGCCGACGACCACGCCCAGGGGTGATCGGATGTTCAGGAGCCGGCCCCGTGGCAATCGGGCAAAGGTGAAAAATTGGAAAAAATTTAAATCGAAAATGAAATTGAAGTATTTTATTGTTATTTCTTTCAGTCCCCGATATCACTCAATCAGTTAAGAGCCATACGTAATACCAGCTTTGGGAGATCATGTCTCGAAAGGGACATGACTGATTGGGCAGAAGATAATCTCGCAGTAGGTTGCCATTGCTTTCTGGATAGACTGGTTGCAAGTCTATAGAACCTAATCTATCCTATTATTTAACCCATAACTGGAGGAAAGAGAGGGATTAATACCTTTCCCAAAGGTATTTGTGCGTAAGTGAATGCAAGAAATTCAACTGGAATTCGAACTCGGCTCCCTGATTTGTCGTTCCGAGTCTATATCCACTGCACAACAACGAATCTACATTTAATGAATTCAATTTGGCAGCTGATTTCTTTGGGGTGACTCACCGGAAGCAGGCGATAGAGGATGGTTTAAGGGGGATTATCAGAAGTCGCCGTCCCTTCTTTCACGTCAACGGGGACGATCCTGTAGTCGACCCGATCTCCCGTCGTCGTTCTAGCTGCTCGTGTTTCTCTCTCTCTCTCCAACCTCTTTCCACGTTCCACCTCGCGCGTCGTTCGCTGCGTGATTTCCGCTCGAGATACCACCCCGTCGCTATCGTTGAAGCAATGTTGAATATGTGCACTCACTAATCTTGCACAGTGGACAGCGCTTTCAAGCGTGATTTTCATTTTTTCTTTTCTTTTTTTTTTTCTGTAACATGAGTTAAATGAGCGTCTGCATGGGACGAGGCATAGCCGTTTGTTTCCGGATGTATACACCGATTCTTACTTTGTTATCTCTTTTGACGAAAAGTGCACACTAAAATGCAGGCCGAAATACCAATATTAAATGTTAACGAAATGACCACAATACAATTATTTATCCTTATCTTGCACCATTTTTCAAAATGGCTTTCATATAATTATTTTTTTTGGTTTGCTTGTGTTCTTAAGGTTTATGCCGAAATGCTTTGGGTTACCAAATTTGTACAAAATAAACCTATGTAATAAATGTTGCCCCATTAAACAGTATATATATATATATATATATATATATATATATATATATATATATATATATATATACTAGCATCATAGCCCGGCGTTGCCCGGCTACTCAGGACACTTTTTAATTAGATGATTAATGCAGCGTGTTGCGATTTCCGAGCGCTTGTAGTCGCCGCCTCACTTTAAAACTCAGCTATACCAAAAAATAATTATAGAAAAAATTGTTTAAAGATTGATCGAAAATTTCATTAAAAAAATCTATTTTCTTTTGTTTTGCGTAAACGTGAGTTGATGTTTTGTGTGACATTGTAAACAACATTGCGTTTGGTTTTGTTTCAAAATTACGGGGGAAAATATTTACATTTTTTTGTTGACTAAATGCATTTCAGAAATTTTCAAAGGATATTTAAATATTTAGACATTTAATTTTAGAAGAAAAAGTTACATTAATGCCACACGAATTACCGACAGTTGGTTTCCTGCAGGAAATATTTAGCGAAAATTATTTTTTTTTAATTTTATTTTCTGAAGAATGAAATATTAAATCTGAAAAAAAAAAACTTAAATAATTAAATTAACCATTGGCACTTTTATTTTTACATATTTTGTTTTAGTTTGAAAAATCACTTTTTAAAAAATATTTCTTTTGTTTCAAAATTACAGGGAAAAATATTCACATTATTTTGTTAACCAAATGAATTTTAAAACGTCGGAATAAAAATTAAATATGATGGCTCATTTGTTTTTGTTTTTTAGTCGGGTTTGACACGTGTGATTCGATTTCTGTGACGTAATCTAGCAACCATCTTAGATCTTAGATGTTTTATGGAGCAAATGTAAACAATCGACTCCATTGGCCAAAAAGTGCGAAAGGGAAAATTGCTGAACTTACACTCGAAAAGTATATGTCGACTTGGCTTTCCAGTAGACAAGTGTCCCTAGAAAGTTTGAATGGCGTAGCTTAAAAACTGTAGGCGTGCATAGATTACAGTCACACACAGACTCACAGATTGCCTTATATATATATATACATTAAAATTTGTGTACTTAGGCAGCAATTTTTTTTAACATGTCAGATAAAATAAATTGCAAACAATAAGTTTTGCTTATTTTTAATAAAATCCGTTCATACTCACGGATAATCCTTCGCGTATTACTATCAAAAGATCTCAGAAAAGTCCGAGGCAACATTCATTAAAAAAAACTTAAGCCGTCAATTAATAGAATCAATTATGAATACTGTAGTAATGTTCTAAAATGTTTGTAAAACGAACAGTTTTTTCATGATTAAACACGTGCATGACCATGACATTACAACATATAAAAAAAATCCATTTTGGATAATTTTCACGTTGTAATGAACCATAGCAATTTGTTAAATTTGTTAAATATTTGAAGCAGGAAAAATGTACAGTAATTTTTAGTAACACAGATTTCCGGTTACATTTGTTACCATAACTCACACTCCTGAAGATGACCTCGGAAAGAGGTTGAAAGTACTTGGGAACTTTAAGAAATTAATGAAAATAACATCTGTCAACGCTACAGCACATTTCTGACATCTTTTGATTGTAATACGCGAAAGATTATCCGTGAATATAAACGGATGTTATTAAAAATAAGAAAATATATTGTTTGCAACCAGAGAAAGATCTGCCAACCAAAACATCAAGAAATAGAAAGGAAGAATTAATCTCCTTATCAGTTTTAAAGCTGGGTGCATATTATTAAGGGATGAAAATAATTGTTCCGGATCAATTTCATCGTTAAAGAGACAAAAAGTGTCAAATACATAACGGAAATAAACATCAGGTCTATTAAATTCTGATAGCTCTTCTCATGGAATCTAAAAAAGATGCATGCTGAAATTGGACCCAAAGGAGAACCCATTGAAATATCGTCAATTTGCCTATACATGACGCCATCAAAACTAAGAGGTTTGATTTTATTGGCCAGATATGTATCACGTGTAATAAATAGATGATCATTTGTAAATGTCGATAAAACTGATGCCTAATTATATGTGTGTGGCACGAGTAAGAAAAGCAATAGATGCTTATTTTAAATGCAAGTATACGTATGTGAAAATAATGCATGTATCAATCAACATAGTGCCATTTTGGATTTTTTTTAAATTTAAATTTTTATATCTTTCGACTTTATAAAGTCTATGAAGAAGCGTATTAAAATGAAAAATGTTAGATTACAGACACTTTTTTTTCTACCTTTGAAGCAGCGGAAATGTGGTTCTACAGAAGGGTATCGTGGACTGAGTATGTAAGGAACGATGAGATGTTGGAAAGAATGGCAACAAAAAGGAAATTAATATTGAGCATCAGGAAGAGACAACTGAAGTTCCTGGGGCATGCAATAAGGAAGGAGAGCTTGGAGAACCTGATACTGACAAGCCAGAAAGGCAGCGGATAACATATTTGCAGGGCCTGATCAGGTGGATGACGGAACGGGGGTTGCGAGATGTAACAGGAGCAAGCATTCAAGAGCCACAAGGGAAGGGAAACGTGGAGAACAATGATCGCTTACGTCCTGAAGGGACAGTGCACATAGAAGAAGAAGTTCTCTACTTAATCTCTTCTTCTTGTCGAATTTCAATCCATATATTCAACTAAATTATATATATATATATATATATATATATATATAGTCATCCGCAGATATATCTGTTTTGCTCTATCCCAGCACATCAGTACGGTTAGACATCCGATATCTTTTAACCAGGATTGAAACTCGATTCTGCCGCTGAGCTATGGGCTCTCGATAGAAAGAGACAGACTTTTAACGTGTGATATACCATGTAAGCACACGCCATTAGCTAAGAGTGTTCTAATTCATTACTGAATGAACGATGTGTAGATGCTAGAGTAACTACTGTTTTTTCAAAGTCTACCATTCTACCAGAGTGCTCAGTCAGGGTGTGAGAGCGTAAATTTCGAGACACGGTTGCCAAAGCGTGTATCGTGTATGCCACTTAACTGACTGAATAGATTAAATTATCTGACGTTCTTAAACAAACTAATGACTTTTTTGGTGTTGAACATTGCAGCGAAATACAGATGTCCCGGAATACGAAATACAGATGTCCCGGAATACGAAATACAGATGTCCCGGAATACGAAAGGAAAAGATCACAGTTAATCAGAGATTTGAAGAGGGTAAATTGTCGTGATTGGTTGAACATCCTGCCCGAAGTTTGCCCCACAATTCAGTATTTCATAGGTAGAAGTTCTCCGAGTTGAACTTAATTTTTGCTGTTGGAATTCGAAAAGACTAGATAACGGTTAACCTTAGACTTGAAAAGTTTAAGATTGTAGCTATTGCGAAAACTTCCTGCAGGCAGTCACTCTCACAAAGCAGCAGATCATGAGTAGATTGTTGGTTGGTTGTTTTGCTTTTATGGCATATCAACCTCGGCGGGTCATTTATTGCCAACTAAATTTCTTTCTTTCTTTATTGCTGGTAATACCTTCTACTTTCAACAATTTATTGTTGTTTTTATATTCGCTAGAAACAAAGAAAAGAGTACTGGATTGCTGTGTGATGTCCGTTCTTCAATATGGCAGTGAATGCTGGATATTATTTTGAAAGATTAAGGAAAAACTTGAAGCAAATGAAATGTGGTTCTACAGAAAAATGGGGCGGATATCATGAATCGAGCTGTTGAGTAATGATGAGGTTTTGGTTGGTTGTTTTGCTTTTATGGCATATCAACCTCGGCGGGTCATTTATTGCTAACTAAATTTTATTTATTTATTGCTGGTAATACCTTTTTCTTTCAACAATGTATTCTTGTTTTTTAATCTATGTTTTGTGTCTCGTAATACTTTTTTCTTTACGAGTATCAAGATTCATTGGGATATGTTTTTAAGGGCAGGGTCCCCAAGTCCTACCCTTGTTATTTAACCCATAACTAGAGGGAATGGACGGATTAATGCCTTTCGCAAGGGTACCAGTGCTTAAGTGAATGTAGGGTATTCAACTTGAATTCGAACTCGGCTCACCGATTTCTCTTTCCGAACCGATATCCACGGCACCATAACGCACATTCGTCACTAAACGCTTACAGCACCTGGTATTCCCAAGCAGTCACCCTTCTAAGTACTGACCAGGCTCAACGTTGCTTAACTTCAGTGATCGTGCGAGAACCGGTTCAACGTGATATGGCCGTAAGTCATTTATTTACGTAGGTTCAAGACTAATCTATTAAGGTTCAAGGCTAATTTATTTTGCTTAAAATTGAAACAGAATTTTCCTTGTGCTTATAAACAACAAATCATATGTAATTGCCATTCAATAACTATGCAAAATGTTTTTTTAAATGTTGTATTTAGTTTTAGACAAAAGACACGGTGCTGAATTACTGTGTAATATTAATCTAAACGGATAGGAATGTTCAACAGTCGAGGGTAGATGTCCCACCTCAATCCGAAGGCTCAAATAGCAAAAACTTCCTTTTTAAAAGCTAAGCACGGTATTAAAAAAACAAAAAGAAATGAGTGTTAAAGTCTTCTATAATATTTATATTTTTATATGGCAATGAACGATTCCTCAAAGATATACACTACCGGCCATAATTATTAGGCCACCCCAGTGTTTTAAAAACTGATGTATTTCATACTCTATTTTCAGTATTTATTGCCAAGTGATTGTAAATGAAAATAGAATGTTTCTTTTGTTAATACTTCACAATAACATGTGCATCAAATGAATTTATAAATATTTAATAACTAGCAGTATAGGCCGCCGTTGCTCGGGTGTAATGAAAGCTTTAAAACTAATTCATGGTCATGGAGCTCAGATTCTTTGGAATGTTGCCACGAAAGACTAAAAAGCAACAGTTGTTTCCAGTTAAAGCGAAAGCGTAGACTGAAAGAAAAATGAATGGGTGTAAGTAAAATTTTGATATCCTGGTATCGATATCAAATTTTCTGTACTATTGTAAGAACTGCAACCTTGAAATTCTTAATATTGTTTCTTATGTGTTTGTCTATGAGTGTATAAAATTTGATTAAAATTAGACCACTCCTTCTACAACCCGATTTTTTTATTATCGGCTTTCGATATTTATCGGGGGTACCTCGACACAAAACCTAGCTAATAACACTCGCAGACGCTTATAGCACAATTGAGTAAATTTTCAAGAAAATCGGTTCAGCCGTTTCGGAGTCTATAGGTAACGGACACGCACAGACACACACACACACACACACACACACACACACACATACACATCCACACAGAAAAAGTTCTATTTATAAATAAGTTTAGATTAGATTACCTATATTGCAGTTTCATCAATTAAAAAATTTAAATTTTGGGTGAGTTCATCTTTGCTTCCTTGTCTTGTAAAATTTTGCAAAGTAATAATAACAAAATAATTATTCTATTTTCATTTAGAATTATCCACTTAAAAATAGTATGAAATACATCATTTCTTCAAAAAAAAAAACAAAAAAGCAAAACAGGGGTGGCCTAATAATTATGGCCGGTGGTGTAGAATTGACTTGAGTCAGCAGAGATTTGTTTTGACAGAAATCTGTGAATACCATAGAGCATGTAAGCAACGAGAAAGTTTTAAGAAAAGGGGGTAAAAAAAGGAAACAGAATCAAAACGAGCGGTTGCCTTCTTTAAAGCACTTCATGAGGAAAACAGGGTTAGAAATTTAACACACTCAATACATATAGACGGCAAAAGTGACAAAGTGAAACAACGGCTAACCAAACTAACGATCTTGTATGAATAAATTCAAGAGCAAAGAATTAAAAGGTTGGATAGTATGAAGGGCAAATAGGAAGAAGCTGTGGAGAGTCATGATTATCTACGATCTGAATGCATGTAGACAAGAAAAAGATTAAATTAAAAGCGATGTTAAAAAAAACCGGCAGGCATTTCTAACATTGTTCAAAGGTTGAAGCCTAGATATCAGCTTCAGATAGCTTGGATGTTATTGGTCACTAAATTCAAGGCCCAAGAAGCACTCAGACTAGAGGGGTTACCGAATAAGGTTTCTCTGAGTGCATAAAGAGAGAGAATAAGAGTTGCAAAGTACGATAAAAGGAAGCAATAATGGGAGAAAAGGGTAGAAAGAGATAGACACACACACACACACACACACACACACACACACACACACACAAAGTGAGAGAGAAAGAGTGAGAGAGAAAGAGACAGAGAAAGAGAGAGAGAGAGAGAGAGAAATGTGTAATACAACAATAAACCATTTTCGTAAAGTAAAACGGTCTCTTATAATTCCTGGAACAATTCTCACTCAGGGCTCCATACATTCGGCCTTGTACCACATCTAAGCTTCGCATTTAGACGTAGCGTATTTGTTAGCAAGCTTGTCTTGTTGGATCAATTAGGATAAAGAAGTGATTTCTTTACTAGGTGCTCATTAATTTGGGCCCTGTGGAACAACCAAGCTATGCTTAGTAAATCACTATATGGCTTTTCCGACGTGGTGTAATTGTTAGCAAGCTAGATTAATTACGATAATTAGGGAATTTGGTACTCAGTAGGTCCTCTACATTTCTGGCCTTGTGCCACAGCTAAGCAACGCTTTGGAAATCATTTGGGTCATCTGCACTTTCGGTTTTGTGCCACATCTGAGTAACCGTGTCAGTTAGTTAAGTGCCATTTGTGATACACGCTTGGGCGATCATGTCTCTGAAGTGACATGACTGGCTGAGCAGAAGATTAGCCAGCAGTAGATTGCCATTGCTTTCTGCGGTAGACTGGTTGCCAGCAAAGGCTATAGAACCCAATCTTTCCTGTTATTTAACCCATAACTGGAGGGAAGAGATGAATTAATACTTTTCCCGAAGATATTTTTGCGTAAATAAATAAAAGGAATGAAATTTGAATTCGAACTCGGCTCCCCGATTTCTCGTTCCTAGTCGATATCCACTGCACCACAAGTGTAACGGTTAGAAAATCAATTAGGTGCTCCAAAGTTTTGGCCTTGTGCCACACCTAAGAAACGTTAAGAAAATCATTTCGGTGCTCCACACTTTAGTCGTTTTGCAACATGTGAGTAACGTCTAGAATACCAGTTGTATGCTCAAGATTTTCGGCCTTGTACCACATATAACCTTCACCTATTAGATCACTTTACTGCCTGGAATGCTGCTAAAAATTGTTTTTTTTAATTTTTTTTCGTTATCTTAAGCGGAACTTATATTTTTGTGTTGTCGCGTAACGACATCAAAATAACGTATTTGATGCACTTGATTTTTCCCCTTTCGATTAAGAATGTTACTGTCGAGTATTTTAAAAAAAGTCAATGGCTTTAATGTTAACTGATTCCCATGAGTTCATACACCAAATCATGAAATTTCATACAAGAACGCGCCATAATTTATTTAACATACTATTTGGGATTTTCGTTTTTCCAAACCCATTATTTGAGTTCACAATGGTCCCTCAAGTCCCAAGAAATGCACTCGCTTGTAATGATTTCTCTATATTTTCTGGGGTTTCAATTTTTTTTTCTCCCAGAAGCACGAGAATACATCTATAAATTGCTAAGTGTTTACTCCTATCGCAGTTAAAATCTCGTTATTATATGAGGTCAAAAACTTCCAGTATAAATCCAAATGGAGTGTTTTTGTTTTTTGTTTTTTGTGATTATCATGTTACGACAACTATTCACTTGTAGATCGACTTGATGTTGTATCAGATGTCCAAGAGTCGATTTTTTAAAAATATTTTTGTTTTCTAACATTTGTCTTGTTTTATTTATTTATTTATTTATTTATTCATTTATTTATTTATTTATTCATTTATATATTTTTTGCTTTACCAAACATGTTCCAATATGTTTGTCCATATCTCATGTGTTTTCATGATTTTACACTTCCAGGATATTATTTCCTGGCAAAGTACTATTCAATAAGGCTTTTAGGGTACAAAAAAAAAAAAAAAAAAAACTCTGATAAATAGATTTCGGTAACAGCCTGGGATAAACATTAATCATGAGAATTCTCGCAGACTGCTCAAAAGATGGAAATGGTATATTATAAACATATGATTACTCTGATTTTTTTAATAAAATATGTCAGTATTATCGCGTCTTGGTTGTCATCAACTTGCATAAACTGGGAAATTTGGGTAGCAGTCCTTCAGGTATACATGTTAGGTCAAAGGTCAAGAACTTTGTTCGTTAAGGATATTTTTTTATTAATCTATTTCCATATTTATAATTATTTTCTTTGTTTCCGGTAATAGTGTTTCCGGTAATAGTGTTTCCGGTAATAGTGTTTTAATCTAATTTTTCCAAACGTTTCGTTTTCATTAGCCGCTAGCAAAGATTTTACTCTATGTCGGTTTCGTCATTTTCAAATATCGGTTGTGTCTTCACGTTACAATTGTTTTCTTTTTTTGATAATCGTGTCGTCCCATACAAGGCATTTTACTGACATTGTTGAGCAGGGGGTTTCATAGGAGGTAAATTATGAGAAACAGTGATTGGTTACAGGGAGTATCAAGAAGAGGGTAGGAGAAGGATGAGAATACTGATGAGAGTGGAGAGGAAGAAGAAAGGAGCATAAGAGAGAGAGAGAGAGAGAGAGAGAGAGGATGCAAGTTAGTGAGATAGGAGATGACTATTGACTTTACATTTGAATTCATGAATATTGTAGCTGTCGGGAAAGCAAGTAAACGGAAGGGAATTCCACAGGCGGAAAGTGCGAGAGAAGAAGCTGTTGGAGTAGAATTTCCGTTTAAATCTGAATCGATTTATTGAAAATTTACACAGTTGTACTATAAGCGTCTGCGAGTGTTCTTAGTTAGGTTTTGTATCGAGCTACACCTGATAAATATCGATAATCGAAAAAATCGGGTTATAGAAGGAGTGGTTCGATTTTTATCAAATTTGATCTATCTAATCCAAACTTTTTTTATAAATGGAACTTTGTCTGTGTTTGTGTGTCTGTGCGTGTGTATGTCCGTTACCTATAGACTCCGAAACGGCTGAACCGAATTTCTTGACAATTTACACAGTAGTAATATAAGCGTATGCGAGTGTTATTAGCTAGGTTTTGTGTCGAGGTACCCCCGATAAATATCGAAAATCGATAATGGAAAAAATCTGGTTATAGTATGAGTGGTCCGATTTTAATCAAATTTCATACACTCATAGACAAAGATATAAGAAACGATATTCAGAAGTTTCGAGGTTGCAGTTCTTACAATAGTGCAGAAAATCGATAATATATGTATATATAAAAGGCAAGATGTTTGCGTGTGTGTCTGTTTATCTGCCTATATGTCTGTATTTTTTTCAGCCCGTTTATTTTAGTTTTTTCTTCGGGTTTGGCTCTAAGTATGTATAATTGTAGTTCTTAGTCTCATCCAAGATGCCATTTACTCAGAGGACTTATTTAGCCTTCAATATTCAGTATACGACGAAAAAAATTTATTTGATATCGATACCAGGAAATCAAAATTTGACTTACATCTATTCATTTTTCATTCAGTCTACGGTTTCCCTTTAACTGGAAACAACTATTGCATTTTAGTCTTTCGTTGCAACGTCCAAAGAATCTGATCTCCATGACCATGGATTAGTTTTAAAGCTTTCATTACACCCGAGCAACGCCGGGATATACTGCTTGTACACTCATAAACAAAGACATAAGAAACGATATTCAGAAGTTTCAAGTTTGCAGTTCTTACATTCTTACAATAGTACAGAAAATCGATTATACATACATACATACATATATATATATATATATATATACAAAAGGCATGATGTTTGTGTGTGTGTCGGCTTATCTGCCTGCATGTCTGTATTTTTTCAGCCCTTTTATTTTAGTTTTTACTTCCGGTTTGGCTCTAAGTAGGTATAATTGTAGTTTTTAGTCTCAGCCATGATACCATTTACTCAGAAGTCTTATTTAGCCTTGAAAATTCAGTTTACGACGAAAACACTTATTTGATATCGATTCCAGGAAATCAAAATTTGACTTACATCCATTCATTTTTCTTTCAGTCTACGGTTTCGATTTAACTGGAAACAACTATTGCTTTTTAGTCTTTCGTGACAACGTCCAAAGAATCTGAACTCCATGACCATGGATTAGTTTTAAAGCTTTCATTACACCCGAGCAGCGCCGGGCTATACTGCTAGTATTCAATACAAAAACTATCAAGATTAGTTTTTCTTGTACTATTAATATGTATAACATTATTATCTCCCTTAATATCCAAATCTTGACGAAGTGTAGTGAATCCAATACAGAGAATGGAATGATTCCCCAGCTCCTCTGATTGTAGATCTAGAAATAACTGTCCGGTTGTGGGTAAATGTGGATCGGAAAATGTAATCTATCAAGCAACCATCTACCGTAGGGAAAATAAAGAGAAATGTAATGTTTATATCGGACTTTCGGCGGGAATTTGAAAGCAACGGTTTTATACCCACAGGCATCCTTCACCAACCCTAGTTTAAGAAACCGAACAGCCATTTCTCGAAAATACTGGGAATTAAAAAAAATAACTTTAATCCACAGATAAAATGGAAGCTCATAGGCAAGGTTAGGATCCATAACTTAAGAGGTAGATGTAATCTATGTTTGACAGAAAAAAATTTCAATAATAAAATATACTTCTAAATAAACGAAGAGAGATCATAAGTGTGTGTCGTCATAGAACTAAATATAAATTACAATAATCATCCTATTCTTTCAATTCGTCACAATAAAGATTTTTTTAAAAAATTAGCTAAGGAGTTACTTCCTAACCAACTACCACTACCAACTCAAGGATCAAGTGACATACCTCCCACTACCAAAGAGGAAATTACTACTAAAATTCCTCTAGGTTAACCCTATAAAAACTAATACCTTTCAACCCCTTCCTTTACTAGAGCTAATCTCTGGGCTTAGAATTTTTCTCATTCTCTGTTTATAAGGGGCTTAAAAATGCATGTCTTAAAATGACACGTTGAAAATGGCTATTTCTCAGTTAAGTTTTATATGAATTTACAGATAAACAGGTATAATTTAAAATATTGGACCATCCATGCTAGTAAATATATATTCTTTTCAAACATCTTAAAGCAAAGAAATGACCGACTTATAAACTTTTGTTTACGTCTTTGGCTGAAGCTATTGAAAAGAAAAAAACAAGAGTAAAAGGAAAGATTTAAAATTTTTGACTGGAAAGTTAAATTTTGTTGCAATTTATTCTTTCTTGTGGTATTTCCTTGTTTCTTGCGAATCTGTAAACTTGGAGGTAGAAAACATGTGATGGGGAATGAATAATGTGAAGGTATTTATTATTTTTGCTTCAAGAGCGTTTGTCGTGTACAGTTTTTGGTTTGTTTATTATTTCGAATGTTGCTTCCTGTCTTTAACGAAGAATGAATTCAAACCGAAAATCGGAAGGACAAGAATGGAACGAAAATAAGGGAAGAATGAGAATGCTGGAAGGAAATTTGGGAAAAAAATCAGGATGGTTAGATAGAAATCATGAGAAAAGAAAGAAAGAAAGAAAGAAAGAAAGAAAGAAGATGAAAAACCGAATATAGAAAGCAAGTGACAGAATGCAGAAAGAAAAAAAATTAAAAAAAATAAGGATAAAAAAATAGAAAGAGAAATTAAAAAGACGAAGAAATAAATAAAAGAAAGAAAGAATGAAGGAAATAAAAAAACGAAAGAAAGAAAGTAGCCAAAGAAAGATGAAGAAAACGAAGAAGAAAAATTTATCAACTTACATAAAAGACATTGTTTTATTGCCTTGTTTCTTACGAATCTGTAAACTTAAGAGAATGAAGAATATGAAGACGACATCGCATTTTCAACTGGAAGCAGTTTTCGATGTTCGGTCTGATGCAAACGCTATCATTTCAATTGAGAAAAATCAGATGTCATCCTGCTAATTGAATTTTTTATATGATTGGTTGCTTCGTTTTCTACGACTTATTAAAACACTGCAGTTTGTTTAAAGCCAGAAATATTGTAAGAAAAATAAAAGGGATTTAATTAGAACGGTTTAACGATACAAGTACTATAATTAACCCATGTCCAGAGGGAGAAGATGTGGTTTCATAACTTTCACAAGGGTACTTGCTCGTAAGTGAATGTAACCAACCCAACTCAAGTTGGAACTCGACTCTCCGTTTATTAATTCGCCGACAGTATCCATCGCACCACTCGCACATTCGAACTTACATAACCTGGTATTTGAAACCGGTCACCCATCTCTGACTTATAGAACACAAATCCTATATCATCCAACAGTCAACTTAAACACACAAATTAGAATTGCACATTCGCAAAAGTGGATCAAAACGACTAAAAACATTTTGGAAAAAAACCCAGACCAAGGCAAATTTCACAAGTCAAGGTGAAAATCAAAATTCTAGATCCTGACTGGATTCGAAATAAAAATACATATATGACTTTTTTCACACCTAGAAGCGAAAACGCTTGCTGGAGCCGGTCACATGACCAGATTCACTACTTAAGGACATTCCGTGACCGGTCAAAAGCAGTCAGAAAGGGAGCGGTATCTGATAGCATCTCACAATGTAAGGAAGAAACTTAAAGTTGACTGGGTCACGTCTCGCCGACGTTTTTTCCAACTTTCTTTTCTTCTTTTTCACTCCACGCCACTCGGACGTAAGGGCGCGTCACAGATTCTTTCGACTTCTTCTAATTCTCATTTTTCACTCCACACTGCCAAAGAAAACAACAACAACAACAACAGGAAAAATTTCACAAGGCAAATAGCGACAATTTACCCATCGCATCCTGTTGATTTGCTATATATATATATCCTATTCACTTGAATATATATATATATATATATATATATATATAGAAACACTACCTGCTATAATTATTAGGCCACCCAAGGTTTTTTTAAAGAAAATGATGTTTTTAATACTATTTTTATTATTTATTGCCAAGTGGATAATTCTATATGAAAATAGAATGGTTATTTTGTTATTATTATTTTGAAAAATTTTGCAAGGCAAGGAAGCCAAGATAAACTCGTCCGAATCATTCTAAATTTTATTCATTCTTTCATTGATGAAACTGCAATATTATTAAATACTTATAAATTCATTTGATGCACGTTATTTTGCAGTATTAACAAAAAAAAAAAACACATTCTATTTTCATTTACGATTATCCACTTGGCAATAAATACTAAAAATTAGTACAAAATACATCATTTTTTAAAATACTGGGGTGACCCAATAATTATGGCCGGTAGTGTACATTGCATAACTTTGTAAACTTTTTCAGTAGAGGCAGTTATATCTATCCTAGATTATTGTAATATTAATACATCACCATTTCTTAATATTTATGTACCGTGTCTTTCCTGTACTTACTTGCTTACTTGTAACGTCATTCACCTGAAGTGGGTTAAGTCGGCTCCAATGAAGTTAACCGCGTCGCGTGTCAAGGCCATCCTCCCTCTTCGATCGGCAGCAGAATCGGCGGCACGAATCTAGCCATTCGCGGTTCCAGCGTCGGACACAAAAAAACGCTAGTACCGGACATGAGCTTCATGTCTGCTTTGACAGTAGCGAGCCACGTCTTAAGTTGACCACCTCCAACCAGTGGTTGTGTTGGGCGCCACCAGTTTACGGACAAATTACCAGGCCTGTGTAGCACGTAGCCTAACCATCGGAATCTCCTTTTAAGCAGAGTTTTTTCCAGGCCAAGGATGTTGCAACTAGCGCGGATGGTCGAGATAGGGATCTGGTCGGAGAGGCGAGCGCTCAGGATAAGGTGAAGGCAGTAGTGATCGAAGACCTCAAGTTTATGAAGACCTTCTCTGCGCAGTGTCCATGTCTCACATCCATAAAGAAGAATTGTTCTGACCATAGCCTTGTAGATTTGCAACTTCGTGGATCGTCTTATCTCCTGGGGAGACCAAAGTCGTTTTTGAAGACGGACAGGCAGTTCTAGCCACATTGATATTTTCGGGACTTAATGTGATCATTTACCCCTATTTTCCTCTTGGTATCTCTTCAAAACCCCGCTCCACTATCCACTTGCTCAAGCCCATCAGTTACGTCTCGTGCTGCTTTTCACTGACTTTCTTTCCGTCTATCCAACCTGTGAGTATTAGATTCTCCAAGCCCTTTTTTCTTTACGTGTCCCAGAAACCTCAGCTACCTCTTCCTTAGGCCGAGTATAAGTTTCGTTTATGTTTGCATCTTCCCTGATCTCGTTCTTGTTATCCTCAGCATCCTTCTGTAAAACCACTTACTATACATATAATAAACTGACATGACAACCGTTGTTATAGTAGGCGGAAGGAGACGACCAGAGCAGCTCTTTCAATGTACCCTACTGAACACTGCTTATCACAACTGACAAACTTTGCAGAATGCAGTCACGATGAGAAGACAATCTATCGAATAAATATTGTTTGACAGTCATCAGCATCAACACTGTCGATCAGCCTCCCTATAATTCAGGCCTTGCTCCCTGCAACATTTGAAAGAGAACCTCAGTGACCATCTTATGGCCTCCAACTCATTTCCATTAAGTTTTTCCCCCTCTAAATCATCTCTAATTTTTTTAATTATGCTTATTTATTCACCTCGATTTAGCTCTGCTTATCGAAGTGCGAAACCGGTTGAACAGGTCATTTTTCAGGTCTATTTAAAAAAAAATATATACTATCATCATGCTTACTAATAATAAATCATTGGTATAGTGGTGATATATATATATATATATATATATATATATATATATATATATATATATATATCCAAATGAATAAGGAACGAAGAAAATAATTGCAACGTTCAAAACATTAATTTAAAACAATGCTGAATATAAAAATAGAGCAATGAATATTTATTATAAATTATACTTTAGAACATGTACAAGCTACAAACTACTACAAAATTTTACACTTTGTTTCGACATTGAAAGAAATTCTAAAGTATAAATTATAATATATATATATACATAGATACGAATGGGCTAATATGTCTTGATAGATATGAAGAGACTGTTTATATTTATATATATATATAGAGAGAGAGAGAAGGGAGAGAGAAAAATACAAACTGGCATATATATATATATATATATATATATCAGAAAAATTAAGACAGACACGTTATTTCATGGTGAATCGGAAGTATGGGCCTATTTCAGGCGAACCACCGTCAGTTCGTGTAAAATCTTTTGTAAAATAAAGACGGTAGCTGACGATGGTTCGCCTGAAATAGGCCATACTTCCGATTCACCAGGAAATAACGTGTCTGTCTTACTTTTTCTTATATTTGCTCTCTATATATTTATATGCATCTATGCTTAGATCTCTCTTAGAGAGTTATCTTACCACTGTATGTACAGGATACTTACTTGGATTCTTCTATACCCACACTGCATGCTGATATATATATATATATATATATATATATATATATATATAAATAAAAGGGAAGACTCAACAATCATAGAAGGTGGTTTTAAATTATAAATTATTTCGACGGTTATGTTTCTCGTACTAATCGCATCTGTAATTTTCAATTAGTTTAATTTTATCAGAACATGAAAAAAAAAAAAACAAGAGAGAAAATGAAGTGGCGTAACCAAGAGAAAATGATCATCAAGCGCCGTACAATTTAGCCCTTGCTTCCTGTGACATTTGGCTGTTCACTAAACCGAACCTCAGGGACAATCGTTTCTAAAAACATTAGAAAGATGTAAGAATTTGGGACAGGTGTCCTAGACATCATCATTTATTGAACCTTATTGAACCTACGCTCACTTCACGTTAAAACACTGCATCTGATACGATCACCGAAGTTAAGCAACGTCAAGCCTGGTCAGTATTTAGATGGGTAACTGTTTGGAAAAACCAGGTGCTGTAAACTTGGATGTGCTGATGGTATTGTAGGGTTTGATACGGTCACACCCACATACACATGGTCATTCAGCGTTCACGTGATAACCCTAGTTTTTCGCGCTAACGCATGCCGATAAAAGCCGGGGAGCGTCACGTGTTCCGGCAGTTAGGGTTCTGTCCCGAGCAAGAGCAGACATGTTTGTTACCTAACTCACACATACACACGCGCACTAATTGCGGGTAGCAATTAATGGCGCAAATTTTTATTTCTCACCAGCATGCACACGCAACACTAAAAAACTCCAATTGGAAACAGACATTAACAGTATGTACATTAACTTTATTCAAACGGAACTTTATTCAATTTAATATTCTATCGAACATTTACGTTTCTCTCCAGACAAAGGGAAAGAACTTTTTCTTTCCTTATTTGATTTGCATCCTTTCAACTCTATTTAACCTTTGTTAATATATTGTTGTTCTGCTTACTTTCACCTTTTCGTGTTTCTTTTTTTCCTGCTCTATTTCATGACGCAAGTTACGCCGAGTCGACTCGTAAATATAAACTAGTAAGGGACTTCTTCGTCTTCTACAGTATAATGGATAATGCCTAGAAATTTTTAATCGGAGAGTCGTGTTCCACTTTCAGTTCAATTCGTTATATTCACTTACACTTTCCTCCCCATTAATGGGTTGATTAGTAAGATTTGTATTACTAAAATCGTTAATATCTAAAAAGAAAATTTGTACAAAATAGTTAGATTTAAGCATCGAGGTTGATATGCTGATAAAAAAAAACAAGCACACTGAAGTCAGGGGATTCTAATTTTAAGGATGCTACCATTTTGTTTCTTCTCAAAGTCTCACAACTTACGGTATAACTTTCGTAGTTTTATCCTCATAGAAACCCTATATACGCCATTTTCTTTTTACCAATATATCAGAATTATAACTATAAACTATAATTTTTAAATAGAAATTTTTAATGAAATATTGTGAAAATTTTCTAAGTCTCAACTGGAATTTGAGATAATACGGTAAATATTCTAAAATTTACATAACAAAGAAGGTGTTATTTTGAAGTCAGTCAGTTAAAGTGCCATACGTGATAGACGCTTGAGCGATCATGTCTCGAAAGAGACATGACTGACTGGGCAGGAAATTATCCCGCAGTAGGTTGCCATTGCTTTCTGCGGTAGACAGGTTGCTGACCAAGGCTAGAGAACCCAATCTGTCCTGCTATTTAACCCATAACTGGAAGGAATAGACGGATTAATACCTTTCCCAAGGGTATTTGCGCGTAAGTGAATACAATGGATTCAACTGGAATTCGAACTCGGCTCCCCGGTTTCTCGTTCCGAGCCGATATCCATTGTACCACAACGTACAATTTTGAAGGATGTGCGTTGAACTATTTTGAAGTACTAATCTTTATTTCATTTAATCAAGAACTATAATTTTCCAAAGTGAAATAATAGTCTTTCAAAAGGATGGTTTTTCCTTTGAGATCTCTATAAATGTAGACATACCGGTAATTTTAACATTTATCAGTAATATTTTTATAATATTAATAAAACGAAAATATATTTACCTAGGTTTATGCATTCACGTTTAATTCAAATATTTTCAACAAACCGATATTCTTTGTTTATTTACCGAAAAATAAATTAAACGTACCAATTAATAAAATAGACAATATTTAATTATAAGTCTGCTTATGTACACGAACAGTGATTAATATTTGTAACCAATTATCGAGAAAAAATAATGAATGCATAAATCTGGGAAAAAAGTTTTATATGCTTGGGTTTTATCGAAATTCTGAAAATAGCATTTAATCAATGTAAATTGCCAAGGAAGTATTTCACTTGACACTGCAATACCGGTGTCAAGTGAAAAAAGTCCTTTTGATAAATTGAATTTTTGCAAGTACGTATGTTTAACCTTGCTCACTCGTGAATTTGATGTCTTTCATGAAATAAAAGAATGATTGTGTCCGTAAAAAATTTAGAAAAAAATTTTCAAAAGAAAAGATGATGATAATCCAAGACGTTACCGAATACTGCGAATTTTTAATGTGATATGGATGTGCGTTGTGGTGCAGTGGATATCGGCTCGGAACGAGAAATCGGGGAGCCGAGTTCGAATTCCAGTTGGATTCATTGCAATCACTTACGCGCAAATACCCTTGAAAAAGGTATTAACCCGTATCTTTCTTCCAGTTATGGGTTAAATAACGGAACAGATTGGGTTCTATAGCCTGGGCAGGCAACCAGTCTACCGCAGAAAGCAATGGCAACCTACTGCGGGATAACCTTCTGCCCAGTCAGTCATGTCTCTTTCGAGACATGATCGCCTATGGCACTGGTATCAACCCACTTCTATCGTAGTGAATGTTGAACATTCTTACCTTATAAAGAAAAGCTGAGAACAACAGAAATTTGGTTATACAGAAGAACTGTTGGATTCAATGGATGAGGAGTGTTAGAAACAAGGAAATATTAAAGAAAATGCCAACACAAAGAACTTCTTCTATGTGCCTTGTTCTTTCAGTACGTAGGTGAGCATGGCTTTCCATGTCTCCCTATCTCTGGTGGCTCTGAGCACGCTTTCTTCTGTTACACCAGGCAAGCCCCGTTCTGTCATCCACCTGTTCAGGCCCTTCAAATATGTTATCCGCTGCTTTCCTCCGTTTCTGTTCCCCTCTGACCTGTTAGTATCAGGTTCTCAAAGTCCTCCTTCCTTAGGAACTTTAGCTGCCTCTTCCTGATGCTCAATATTAATTTCATTTTGGTTTACATCCTTTCCGAAACCTCATAATTGCTCACATGCTAGGTCCGTGATATCCGTAGTATACTTCTGTAGAACCAGAGTTCAGTTGCTTCAAGTTTTTCCTTCATCTTCGATGATATTGTCCAGCATTCACTGCCATATTGAATAACTGACTTCACATAACAATTCAGTACTCTCTTCTTTGTTTATAGAGAAATATTCTTGTTTCTTAATACTTTACTCAGTTTCTGGAACGCGTCCATACCAATTCGCCTTCGGATCTCTGTGTCGCACTTTCCTTCTTCTGTTAGAACACTTCCCAGGTATTTAAATTTTTGTACCAGCTTGATTTTAGTATCCCCACCTGTATTTGGCATTGTGGGCTGCATTTTTTGCTGATGAACATTCATTCGGTTTTCTCGCAGTTTATTTTTACTCCTTTCTTGTCACTGCAACCATTTCAACGTGGGAACAAATCGCTTATTCGTCGTAAAAAAACTGCAACTAACCTGACGTCATTCAAGGTCGTATAGTGTTCTTTTCTCGTAATTGACAGGCCATAAACTCGTAACAATTCGTCGAGAATTTACCTTAACTTGATTTTTTTCCTTTTTCACTAATAAATGACGAAATATACCGGACCCGAAGATGAATCAATATGGCGAACTGCAACACTTCATTTATAAACAAAATATTCAATTATATCTTTATTCCGTTCTTCTCTTCGGTGACTTGCTAGTGTTGTAAAGTGAGTGGTTTAGTCGGATCGAAACCAAACACGCATACGAGGCGGACTAGCCAGAAGGTCGGTCTCTTCTGTCATCAGTTCAGTCTGAGTGTCAAATTTCTAAAACTGCCTTTTTTGTCATTTTTACTTTCAATCATGAATGACGCCCGGCATTATTCCACACCGATCACGGTATTATACAACATTAATTCATCTCTTCTCCCTCTAGCTACTGGTTGAATAGGAGGACAAATTGTGTTCTATACTCTGGATGTCAATAAGTCTATCGGAGATAATATAGTGGGTTGCTTATCTATATTTATTTTGTTAGTAGTGGGAGTCCGTTCTAGTGAAGTGTAGTTGCAGGTTGCAGGTTAACGAAATTTGGCCTTGTGGTAGATAGCCCACTATAAGTCATAAAATGATTATATATCAAGAAAAGCAAATTGAGTTGAAAATAACATTTATATGTACACGTATCAATTAATGATTTTACAATTAAAGTAATACTTGAATATATGTCCAACGAAGGTTAAATGTTCATGGCAAATAGTAAGCTGAAAAATAATTAATGCTTAGGAATGTGGGGAGCGTGTAAGTGCAGAATGTCTTTGACATTTATGGTCAGGTGCCCCTGCCGTTCTCCTCAATGTTCTTGACAGGCTCTAAAGGAGAGTCTGTAATGTGATAGGCACCGATCTGGCGGCTCGACTGCAGCCACTTCCCCATCGTCGAAATGTGGACTCCCTTTGTCTGTTCTATAAATACTTTCATGGCTTCTGCTCGGACGAACTTAAGTCACTAATGCCTCCTCAACAGGTGTTTACCCGTGCAACCAGACTGGCAACTGGGTCCCACCCATTCAAAGTCAGGTTAGCCAAATGCAGACGACAGTACTACTCCTGCAGCTTCCTCTCTCGCACTTCCCGCCTGTGGAACTTGCTCCCGTATTCTTGCTTTCCTGACGGCTACAACCTCCAGAAATTTAAATGCAAAGTCAATACTCATCTACTAACCACTGGACTCTAGATCTCTCCCCACCCCCGTATAACTTTCTCTTTCTCTCCACCTATGTATCTGTCATCGCACCTGCTTTCTCAGCTTTCTATTGTTCCTTTCTAACTAGTTTGTACTCCTCACTCTTTTCTAATTAATCTTTTTACATTTATGTAGCCCCCTGCACATCAGTGGCGTTTCCGCCTTGCTCGGGGTGAAATGATTAAAAAAAATGTAGTCGCTCCTTAGGTCAGTAAGTAGTTTTGAGACAGAGGAGAAGGAAAGAGGCAAGCGTAGTAGCCACTTAACTTAAGTCAAGGTGATATTGATTACACTCTTCTCCTGAGGTCTGCCTGCTGGGGTCTGTCTGTATCTGCTTTTATATCTACTTTTTGGATCACAGCAGCCCGTTTGGGATTTCACACTTGTATTTGATTCTGGGCTTCCCATTGGCTGATAAATAAAATTCGCGTAGACTCGCGAAATGGAAATTTAATATTTGATTAATTTTTATTTTTCAACCGGAACATCTGCGCGAACCCGGATGCGCAACGACGACTTTTGGTCATTTTCTTTCTGGTCGTTATAGAGCAAATATCCGGTGCCTAGCTTTGCTCGGTCGGTAACACTACAATAGTAATGGCAATCTACTGTAGCAAAATCTTCTGCCTAGTCAGTCATGGGTGCGAATGTATGGTAGTTAATAGAATTTGACTCGGAATTAGAAATAACAACTGGAATATCTTGCGCACATAAAGAGGACAAATAGCTTGGAAAAACGAACACTCACAGGACATATTTTGGGCAAAGTTAGGAAAAGGTATTGAGAAACCTACCTGATGTTTAATGTATGGCAGACTCGGAGGAGTAGGTTTATCGAAAGGGGGATCGCTGTTAAGCGTCACAAAGTATAGGGATTTATGGAGAACAATGTTCACCCATGTCCTTTAGGAATGCGACACGTAGAAGAAAAAGAAAAAGACAGAGAAGGAAGAAAGAAGAGGAGAAGTAAGAGGAGGGCAAGAGATTTGGGTGATGATTATGATGACAATGAGTAATTGTATCACAGAAAAGCGCGAAATGGCTTTCTCTAGAATCTGATGTTCGGAGAGAGCGGGGAAACACTTTCTTGTAAAGTTTTTGAAAATCATTTCAAGAAACCAAATTAGAAAAATAGAACAGTTCGCTGCTGAAAATAAGAGACCTACGATATTTTAAAAATACGGTCATTAACCCTCCACCCCCAAAAAATAAAAATAAAAAAAAAACGAGATTTTAAAAATACGGTCATTAACCCCCCCCCCCCCCCAAAAAAAAAAGAAACAAAAAAAAAGAAACAAAAAAAAACATAAATATTATGATAAAGAAACCTAAACAAAAATAATTCTATAGAGGGATATTTTTTTAAGTTGAAAACCACTTTTAACTTTCTTTATCTCAGCTGTACAATTTTATCCGTTATTTGCTGAAAACACTTTTCAGTATTTGCTAATCAATGACATTTTTGTGGTTGTTGTTGTTGTTGTAGATATTTGGTTTTTTCAAAGAAAGAAAATAGATTTTGCTCTCAAACCACACGATCGTTTCCTTTCTTTCGTTTTAAAATATCCATTTTCTATTTAAATTTTCTTGATTACGTTTTCATGTTTTATTTTTCCAAATGTTTGGTCGCGAGGAAGTGGTGGTGGTACTTCGGTGTATTTGTCTTCCAAGACTCAATCTTTTTAGAGCTCAAATTTCAACTTTTCTAAAGTCAGCAATTAAGCTGGCGAATTGCCAATTCGTTGTCAAAGATTTTTCGCTTCTCCAAATTGACAATCGACCTGAGTAGTCGTTCAATGTTTTGATTTAAATACAGGAAAAACAAAACTTACAGGTAATATGATATCTGTTCGAGGTCTAGAAAATGGGATTTGAAAATGGGGATTACTCTATCCAGGATTAAAAATGCCGGGAAACATTTTAGAATATACATACATACCCTCCTACTTATGCGCCTCTCTCTTTCCCGGTATATATATATATATATATATATATATATATATATATATAAAGAAAATGTTAGACAAAGTGTTAAAAGTTTTTCTTATGATACATTTCCCCCAATATTGTTCTTGATATATAAAAACATATATCGCTATACCATATATATATATATATATATATATATATATATATATATGTAGGTAATATTAGACAGATTTTACTCAACAACACAATAATACTCATTTATACACACTATAAATAGAACCTTTAGATATTGGAGGCCATCTCAGTCAGTTAAGTGCCATACGTGAAACACGCTTGGCCAGAAGATTATCCCGCAGTAGGTTGCCATTGCTTTCTGCGGTAAACTGGTTGCCGACCAAGGCTATAGAACCCAATCTGTCCTGTTATTTAACCCATAACTGGAAGGAAGAGACGGATTAATACCTTTCCTAAGGGTATTTGCGCGTAAGGGATTGCAATGAATTCAACTGGAATTCGAACTCGGCTCCTCGATTTCTCGTTCCGAGTCGATATCCACTGCACCAAAACGCACATCCCCTACATAAAATAAAAGCCACCCAAACTTAATAAAATCACGTTTAAATCTGGTCATAACACATGCATTGCATTTATATATCTGGTTCCGTTAACATTTCGAGCGCTCATGCGATGTGACGTCATAGAAACGCATTACAAAATTTCGAACTGCGTCTGCTATTTGGTAACTGTTTTCGTTGATTATCGAAGTTTTATGTGAACAAAAAATCATCTTTGATGGTATATGTTTTTATGTTAACGTCCCTGTAACCTCTCTGAAGATGGCTCATGTGAGCCGAAAGCTTAGAAACAACATAATAAAGTAATATCCAAATGTTGGAGAAGTTTGTCTTTATTTTTATCTCAAATTAAAGCCAAAATACGATGTTTAGAACGGCTCATGATTAAACATAATAGATATTGTCTGTTATATTTAACAGTATATATTTAAATAATTATCTGCTTCCTCAATACAATATATATATAGTTAATTCATTAGTTTGTGGTCTTAATTAAGTTAGACCAGCATGAAAGCACGAAATGAAAAAAATATGCAACTCATTATCCCCCAACCATAGAGCAAGACCATCCGAACGATAGCCTGATAGATGCGCTCTTTCGTAACCGTGGAGATCTCTCGTCGCCCCCATAGTGACCGCTTAAGACGCACGACCTTGCCGCTCCTATGCGGCGTTTGATCTCAGCATTGCCCAGATGGTACTATGGTTGAAGCGAGGTAGACGAAAGACTGCACGTTCTCAAGATTAACCTCTGAGACCTATCTATTAATTTAATTGTGCGAGAATTTTGCCTCGCCGTGTATATATTAAAGAACAGCATTTCGTGTATTTCTGTCATGTAATTTCTCCTTGTTTTTGTTTCTTGTTGTGCTGCCTCCTCCAGGTCATGACGATTATAATTCTCCCAAGTCATTTAACGTCCAAGACGTTATAGCTGTGTCTTTCAGATTCTGAATGCAAGCATTTTTCACCATTTCCCTTAAAACTTACCGCAGACTTACTTACTTACTCCGTCCATGGAATTACAGGTTTCTTTTTTCACCATTTCCCTTAAAACTTTCTCGATGGTTACTTACTCCGTCCATGGAATTACAGGTTTCTTTTTTCACCATTTCCCTTAAAACTTCCTCGATGGTTACTTACTCCGTCCATGGAATTACAGGTTTCTTTTTTCACCATTTCCCTTAAAACTTCCTCGATGGTTACTTACTCCGTCCATGGAATTACAGGTTTCTTTTTTCACCATTTCCCTTAAAACTTCCTCGATGGTTACTTACTCCGTCCATGGAATTACAGGTTTCTTTTTTCACCATTTCCCTTAAAACTTCCTCGATGGTTACTTACTCCGTCCATGGAATTACAGGTTTCTTTTTTCACCATTTCCCTTAAAACTTCATCGATGGTTACTTACTCCGTCCATGGAATTACAGGTTTCTTTTTTCACCATTTCCCTTAAAACTTCCTCGATGGTTACTTACTCCGTCCATGGAATTACAGGTTTCTTTTTTCACCATTTCCCTTAAAACTTCATCGATGGTTACTTACTCCGTCCATGGAATTACAGGTTTCTTTTTTCACCATTTCCCTTAAAACTTCATCGATGGTTACTTACTCCGTCCATGGAATTACAGGTTTCTTTTTTCACCTATTTCCCTTAAAACTTCATCGATGGTTACTTACTCCGTCCAATGAATTACAGGTTTCTTTTTTCACCATTTCCCTTAAAACTTCATCGATGGTTACTTACTCCGTCCATGGAATTACAGGTTTCTTTTTTCACCATTTCCCTTAAAACTTCATCGATGGTTACTTACTCCGTCCATGGAATTACAGGTTTCTTTTTTCACCATTTCCCTTAAAACTTCCTCGATGGTTACTTACTCCGTCCATGGAATTACAGGTTTCTTTTTTCACCATTTCCCTTAAAACTTCATCGATGGTTACTTACTCCGTCCATGGAATTACAGGTTTCTTTTTTCACCATTTCCCTTAAAACTTCCCCGAAGGTTACTTACTCCGTCCATGGAATTACAGGTTTCTTTTTTCACCATTTCCCTTAAAACTTCCTCGATGGTTACTTACTCCGTACATAGAATTACATATTTATTTTGTTTCCATTTTCCTCGTTAACTGTGGCGACTTTTTCAGCAATCACTTCCATACAAGTCGATTTGTTATAAAATTGCAATTCAACATTTTTTCGTTTTTTTTTGTAACGACATTTTCCTGTTTCTTTGTACTTGGTTTAGCTTGTGGAAGTCATCTTTCGATATCCCGATGTACGTTTGCATTTCGGTGTCGCATCCCACAATATTTGTAACGGAATAAAGAATCACAACCTTTTTTTACCAATCTGTTTTCGCTAGACAGAGATGACTGCAAATAAGACAAGAAGACATTGTTTTTAAGTCAAACTTCCGGAGACATTTCGACTATACGCCTATTTGTATTAAATTGTTTCGCGCTAGGATTTTGATGACTTGTCATTTTGAATCGAGAGACAATGGAAGGAAGACTTGACATGACGACAAATTTAATTCCTTTTTTGTTCTGTTGTTCCTTTCTTTTCTTTATTCTTTTTTTTTTTTTGTTTCACTCTTCAGTCAATGGGGGAGGGACATTTATTCTCTTCAGTATGGCTTCCTAGTCGCTATTTCTTTATTAATTTCAACTTTCGTGTTAACTCCGCGTCCATCTTTCTTTTATTTTTTGCACGACCGTATCTATATCACGTGATAATATTTTATACGGTTAACAGCTTACAAGGAGAAATCTATAAGCAGAGTTCAAATTCCAGTAAAATTCTTTACATCCATCATCTAAAAAATATCCTTGTGTAAGTTAGAAACATTAATCTTCTGAAAAATATACGAGTGAAAGATAGGAAACGTTCATCTTCTGAAATATATCATTGAGAAATATAGGGGTCATTCATCTTCTGAAAAATATCCGTGTGAAAGATACGAGTCATTCATCTTGTAAAAGATATCCGTCTGGAATGTAGGAGTCATTCATCTTTTGAAAAATATCCGTTCGAAAGATAAGAATCATTCATCTTCTGAAAATTATCCGTGTGAAAGATACGAGTCATTCATCTTGTGAAAAATATTCGTGTGAAAGATACGAGTCATTCATCTTGTAAAAGATATCCTTCTGGAAAGTAGGAGTCATTCATCTTTTGAAAAATATCCGTTCGAAATATAGGAATCATTCATCTTTTGAAAAATATTCGTGTGAAAAAAAGAAATCGTTCATCTTCTTAAAAATATCCCCGTGAAAGAAAAAAATCATTCATCTTTTTAAAAATATCCGTGTTAAAGATAGGAATCATTTATCTTCTAAAGAATTACCGAGTAAAAAATAGAAGTCATTCATCTTCAGAAAAATGTCTGTGTGAAAAATAGGAATCTTTATCTTCTAAAAATATCCGTGTGAAAAATAGGAATCATTCATCATCTGAAAAATATCCGCGTGAAAGATACGAGTCATTTATCTTGTGAAAAATATCCTTCTGGAAAGTAGGAGTCATTCATCTTTTGAAACATGTCCGTGTGAAAGAAGGGAATCATTCATCTCCTTAATATATCAGTGTGAAAGAAAGGAATCATTCATCTTTTTAAAAAATATCCGTGAAAAAGATGGGAATCTTTCATCTTCAGCAAAAAATAAGCCGTGTGAAAGATAAAAATCATTTATCTTCTAAAAAATATCCGTGTGAAAAAAAGGAATCATTCATCATTCGTTTCAAAGTTAGGAGTCGTTCATCTTCTAAAAAATATCCGCGTGAAAGGTGGGCATCATTTATCTTTTGAAAAACGTCCGTGTGAAAGATAGGAATCATTCATCTTTTCAAGAATATCCGCGTGAATATTAGGAATTATTTATCTTCTGAAAGATATCCGTGTGAAAGATAGGAGTCATTCATCTTAAAAATATCCCCGTGAAAGAAAAAATCATTCATCCCTTTAAAACTATCCATGTTAAAGATAGGAATCATTTATCTTCTAAAAAATATCCGTATGAAAAATAGGAATCATTTATAATTAAAATAGGAATTATTTATCTTCTAAAAAATTACAGAGTAAAAGATAGGAGTCATTCATCTTCGAAAAAATATCAGTGTGAAAAATAGGAATCATTTATCTTGTAGAAAATATCAGTATGAAAAATAGGAATCATTTATCTTCTAAAAATATCCGTATGAGAAATAGGAATCATTTATCTTCTAAAAAATATCCTTGTTAAAGATAGGAATCTTTTACTTTCGAAAAAGTTTCAGTGTGAAAAATAGGAATCATTGATGTTCTAAAACATATTCGTGTGTAAAATTGAAATCATTTATCTTCTGACAAATATCCTTGTGAAATAAAGGAATCATTTATCTTCTAAAAAGTATCCCTGTGAAAGACAGGAATCATTTATCTTCTGACTATATCCTTTGAAAGATAGGAATTATTTATCTGAAAAATATCCATCTGAAAAATAGGAATCATTTATCTTCTAAAAATTTCCTTGTGAAAGAGAGGAATCATTTACCTTGTAAATAATATCCGTGTGAAAAATAGGAATCATTTATCTTCTAAAAATATCCTTGTAAAAAACAGGAATCATTTATCTTCTAAAAAATATCCGTGTGAAAAATTGGAATTCATTTCTTTCTCACGTACCCATGGGTAATAATATCATAGCAGTCTAGGCTCTCATGCTGTATTTAGAAAATTGTTACAGATTCATTTTTACGACTTATCAACTCTTAGATTGTTATTCATAGCCAGAATATATTTTTAGATTGTGAAAACTATTTTTGAGATAATTATGCTTTTAAGCATACAAAAGCGATATCTAGAGATGATGAAGTAAGTGTTTTTGAGCCTAAGTGATAATTTAAGGTTGGCCTTCCGATTCAAAATTCCAAGCCAATATAATTTTCTAAGACGAGACCCGTCTAGGTCCTGATCAGTTTCAACGTTGCTTAACTTTTGTGGTCGTCGGAGGGACTGGTCATCTAACGTTATGTGTCCGTAAGCTAAAGAATAGTTTTAGAAACCAGTATCACTGGAATTAGATTCACATTTAACCCTGGCTACGCTCATACAATAGAGCCCTGGAAAGGATGATGAAGTTAATAAAAGTTGTGAAATTCTATATGTATTACACAGCGTACACAGAACCGAAAACGAAAAGAAAACTGATACTTAACATCAGAAAAACAGATTCTTTAGACATCAGAGTAATTAAGAATCTCTACTGGCAGCAAACTACCTGCATACGGACAGGTAACGAATTCAGCAGATATACAAAGATAGAAGGGGGCGATCTGTTCAACTTGTACAGCGAGAATATTTTGAGGACCCTAGATTCTATGCCAGGATTTGTAATCGGAGGCCACAATTTGAACAACCTAAGATACGCAGATGATACAGTACTGATTGCAAACACGGAAAGGAAGACCTCCTACAGAAGGTAGCTGAAGAGAGTGACAAAAAAGAACTACAAATAAACTGCAAGAAAACCAAATGCATGGTCATCAGCAAAAAGAGCAACACAAAATGCCAAATACAGGTGGAGGATACTAAAATCAGGCAAGTACAAAAATTTAAATACCTAGGAAGCGTTCTAACAGGAGATGGAAAGTGCGACACAGATCTAAAAACTGATTTGGCATGGCGAAGGAGGCGTTCCAGAAGCTGAATAAAGTATTAAGACACACGAAACTTTCACTAGAAGCAAAGAAGAGAGTACTAGATTGCTATGTGATGTTAGTTCTTCAATATGGCAGTGACTGTTAGACAATATCATCAAAGATGAAGGAAAAACTTGAAGCAGCTGAAATGTGGTTCTACAGTAGGATGCTGCGGATGTCATGGACCAAACGTGTGAGCAATGATGAGGTGTTGGAAATAATGAAAACGAAAAGGAAATTAATTAAAAGGAAGAGACAAATGAAGTTCCTGGGACATGCAATGAGGAAAAATGGCTTGAAGAACCTGATACTGACAATCCAGATGGAGGGAAAAAGAGACAGGGAAAAGCAGCGGATAACATATTTGAAGGATCTGAGCAGGTGGATGACAGAACGGGGTTTGCTTGGTATAACAGGAGAAAGTGTGCTAAGAACCTCCAGGGATAGGAAGATATGGAAAGCCTTGTTTGCCTACGTCCTGAAAAAACAGGGCACATAGAAGAAGAAGAAGGAGGAGAAGGAAAGAGGGTTTAGAGAATCTGATGCTCACAAGGCGGATATAGGGAAGGCGACATGGTGAAGCAACGTGTGACATGCATGATAAACTTGACCAAATGAGGAAGCAGGATTTGGGAGGGGTAACAAGAGAAAGAGAATTAAAAGCTACAAGGAATAAGGAGATGTGGAGGGTCATAATCGTCTATGAGAGACACGGCACGTATAAGAACAAAATTAACCGTTGCTTCACGTCTTTTCTTTATCTTTGATGAGATTGTCCAGCTTTCGCTGTCATAATGAAGGACAGACATAACCTAAGAAAACAGTATTTTTAGCAACATTTTCTTGTCCCCCAGTGCTCTACACAGCTTTAACAATACGCCCTTGCCCATGCTAATACGCTTTTGGATCACTGCATTTCACGTTTTGTCCTCTTTTCAACATTAAAAATATTTCATAAAACGAAACGGTCCTAAAGCTTTTATGAACATGGATACGATATGCCTCTCACAACTGCTCAGGAAATCGAAGAAAAACTAGAAATATCACACCTTTTAAAATCCATCTTGATATATAAATCTAACATCCGCCCGTGTACCGAATCCTACTGCCACATCTGGTCGGATGCCCCTGCTATTTACCTCGGGGTTCTTGACAAAATCCAATGAAGTATCTGTAATGTGATCGATACCGACTTGGCAGCTCGGCTCCAGTCGCTCTCTCACCGGCGTGATGTAGATTCCCTGTGCTTCTTCTACAAATGCTTTCACGGCTTCGGCTCCAATGAACTTAGCTCACTGGTGCCTGCTATGTATTAATTTACTCGAGCTACTAGATTAGCAACTAGGTCCCACCCTTTTACAGTGAAACCGATAAAATATAACCGCAATTTCTACTCTAATTGCTTTTTTTCTCGCGCTTCCCGCCTGTGGGATTCCCTTCCGTATACTTGCTTCCCCGACATCTACAATCTCCAAGAATTCAAATGTAAGGTCAATAGACATCTCCTATCTAACTAACTCGTATCTTTTCTCTTAAGCTCTTTATTCTATCCACTCCCCTTCCATCACACCAGTATTCTCATCTGTCTATTACCCTCCTCCAGATACCCCCTATAACCTACCCCTGTTTCTCATCACTTCTCCTTTATGTAAACCCCTGCGCAACAGTGGCAGTAAAACTGCTTTGCTTGGGGTGAAATGATTAAAAAAGTCAGGTTCAAAATTAGCAGAGTCAATTACAGTAGTGAAGAGCTGGTGATGAAATCACAAATTGCACACACGAAAACTATTTCACGAATATCTTCTTTTAAAACATGCTTTAAAACATACTGGTTTAAAGGACATTTTCAATGGATAGTTTTATTGCCAGTGTAATTGTGTTTCTCTTTGCCATATTTAGAAAAAAAAACGATAATGTCAGTATTTTAAGAAACAAAAAAGATGAAATTGAAATAGAGTTTTAAAAAACTGTTTAGGTCATTATGAAAAGTGAAAACAGGTTTAAAACAAACTGCAAACGATACTTTTTTCACCCCCATCTGTTGAAAATGAGTGCTAAAGTTTATGCAAATGGTTCGGTTTCACTTTGCATTTAGTTAACAAGCCGCCTAAAAGTTGCAAAAGCGTAAAGAAGTTGCAGCAAACAGAAAGTGAAAGTTCCAGCAAAATTGAAAGTGAAAGTTGCAGCAAACTGAGCGTGAAATGGCAGCAAAGTAAAAGTGAAAGTTCCAGCAAAATTGAAAGTGGAAGTTGCAGCAAACTGAGCGTGAAATTGCAGCAAAGTAAAAGTGAAAGTTGCAGCAAAATTTAAAGTGAAAGTTGCAGCAAAGTGAAAGTGAAAGTTGCAGCAAAGTGAAAGGGAAAGTATCCAATCTTTCCAGCTAATCAAATCATAGCTAGGAGAAGAGGCGATGCAATGAACCCTTTCTCTAGAGTATCTGCGCGTAACTGTATGTACATTTATTTACTCACAAATAGCAATGAAAAATGTATCCGTCTATCTCCATTCTTCAGCTTTAGATGAAAAAGTAGGTCTTGTAATAGACAGAGATACGGTTGTTATTCTAAGTAATAATTATTAATTCACTCACAAAAAAAATCTTACAACGAAAATAATGATTCGGTAAAAAACAGACAAAGAATTAATGAGTCATACAAAATACATCAGGTTTGAAATACATTTTTACACCATTTTTTTTTTTTTTTTTTTTTTTTTAATCATCTCACCCCAGGCAAGGCATTCCACTGCCACTATTGCGCATGGGGCTACATAGGGGAAGGTAAAGAGAAGGAGTGGATAGACATAGGGAATGTCAGGAGAAAGGTGATAGATGAGTAAGGATAGCGAGGATGAGTGTCGGGCAGATGGGAAGAGTGTTTGATAGAATGGGAGCAGGTTAGTGTGTTAGGAGGTGTCTATTGACCTTACATTTAAACTCCTGGAGATTGTAGCCGTCGGGGAAGCAATCTTTTGGAAGAGAATTCCACAGTCGGGAAGTGCGAGGAAAGAAACTGTTGGAGTAGAAGTTACGGCTGCATTTTATCGATTTCACTGTAAAAGGGTGGGATCTAGTTGCTAATCTAGTATCTCGTGCAAATTCGTATTTAGGGGGCACCAGTGATCTAAGTTCATCGGAGCAGAAGCCGTGAAAGTATTTATAGAAGAGACACAGCGAAGCCACGTCTCGCCGGTGGGAGAGAGACTGCAGGCGGTCTGCCACGTCGGTATCTATCACATTACAGACCCTCCTCTGAACCTTATCGAGAAGCCCGAGGAGAACAGCAGGGGCACCCGACCAGATATGGCAGCAGTATTCAATGCACGGGCGGATGGTAGATTTACCATTTACCATTACCTGATTTCTGTGATTTCAGTTTATATGAAAATGGAATCTTGTAAATACTGACTTGAACAAAGTGGAAACATTTTCTTTTCTGCGTCAAACGTCAAACATTACGATACATTTGGGTTGAGTTTGAGTGAAGCGTCTAAGAAAATTCATAAAAGTGAGCAAAAGTCAGTCAGTTAAGTGCCATGCGCGATATACGCTTTGGGCGATCATGTCTCGAAAGAGACATGACTGACTGGGCAGAAGGTTATCCCGCAGTAGGTTGCCATAGCTTTCTGCGGTGGACTGGTTGCCGACCAAGGCTATAGAACCCAATCTGTCCTATTATTTAACCCATAAGTGGAGGGAATAGACGGATTAATACTTTTCCCAAGGGTATTTGCGCGTAAGTGGATGCAAGGAATTCAACTGGAATTCGAACTCTGTTCCCCGATTTCTCGCTTCGAGTCGATATCCACTGCGCTACCACGCACATCCGTTGATTTTTGACGAACCGTATACATTTATTCGAAAGAATTTTTGTGTACATCAAAAGTTGGGACTTTGATCTACAAGTTACCCAATTTTGGTTGAATAATAAGGCGTCTTGGATGAGAGAAGCTTGTAAATTCGGTGGTTTCTGCCGCACCCTGGAAATCGATTCGAAAGATTTTTTCCGTACACCAAATTTTTATGTCATGATCGACAAGTGACCCGATTTTGGTTGAAATCAGATGAAGGGTTTCTGAGAAGTAGGGTTCGTTAGAATGGAAACACACAAACACACACACAGACACAGACACACACACACACACACACAGATAGAGACAGACAAACAGACAGACAGACAGAAATAGACATTTATATATATATATATATATATATATATATATATATATATATATTTGTAAACGAGTTATTACGAGACCAAGATTTCTATCATGTTTGGTGTATTCAGGCGATTTAACCGTTTACCGTTTTTTTTAAGAACGCTTACGTAACTGTGTTTTTTTTTTGAACGCTCACGTAGCACGGAATTTTTGAACGTGCAATTTTTAAAATTTTTACACTCACACACACATATATATATATATAAACAAAAGTATCGCTAAACTCAATAAAATGTGTCAAAATTAATTAAAAACACCCAACAGAAAAAAGAAACTTCCACTGAGATGATTAAGCAAAACATTTAAGGCAGACATCAACTTAAACACTAAAAAGCTGTCTAAATGAGCATCACATAAAAATTATTCGACCCAACGACGCTACTCAAAAAAGGTACAGATACTAATCTGTTTCGTTCCTGTCAAAATAACGCTTTATGAACCAAGAGGAATACCTCTACCCAATCGCTGTATATTAAACATTACGGTAATTACATAATTACTCTAATTCGCTTTATTTATGCGAGTTAGGACGAAGGAAAAACAACTCACAATGCAAGCCGTACTGATGAGCTGTGATGCAGCGAAACAAATCTGTCTGTATTTACGCTCTCACACCCTGACTGAACACCCTGAAAGAGTCGGGGACTTTGTAAACAGTAGCTACTCCGGCATATACGCATCGCTCATTCGATAATGAATTGGAGCACTCTAGCTATTGGGCGTGTTTATACGCGCTAAAAAGCCTGGCTTCTTCTACCGGGAGCGCGTGGCCTAGGGGTAGGACTGATTCAGTCGGGTTTCAATCCTGAGTTAGGAAGCGGACGGAGTCTAATCCGTACTGATGAGCTGCGTGTGATACATCGAAACAGATCTGTCTGCGGATGACTATAGGGTAATGTTCTTTAACGCTATTTTATCTCAGAAAAACAAAAACGCACAATTTTTTTAAGTCTACAGTTGATATACTTCCTTAATGGCACTGAAGGTTTATGAAGATATCAGATCGCAAAATGAGGCTAAATTAATCCAGGTAAAAACGAAATAAAAGAAATATGTTGGGTAGCATAATGCAGACAGCTTTCTTTTTAATTAAATATAAAAAAATTCCTGTTCTTTTTCTTTTTTTTAGTTTTCGACATTAACCTGATTGAATATCTTAATTACCATATTCTTCGACAATATTCCCAGAAGCAACAGCAAAATTCCATTCTCAAAGAACCTATTATTTTTTCGCGTTAATGATATTTTGCCGTTTTTCCAGGAAACAGATTTTTTTTTCTGAAATAAATTCTGAAATAGTGAAAGAGAAAATGGTAAAGGAACAATTAAAATATCTAATAAGGATTAAAAATGACCAATCTAAAAAATAATTAACAAATCTAAAAATAATTAACAAATCTAAAAAATAATTAACAAATCTAAAAATAATTAACAAATCTAAAAAATAATTAACAAATCTAAAAATAATTAACAAATCTAAAAATACTTAACAAATCTAAAAATAATTAACAAATCTAAAAATACTTAACAAATCTAAAAATAATTAACAAATCTAAAAATAATTAACAAATCTAAAAATACTTAACAAATCTAAAAATAATTAACAAATCTAAAAATACTTAACAAATCTAAAAATAATTAACAAATCTAAAAATAATTAACAAATCTAAAAATAATTAACAAATCTAAAAAATAATAAAACAAATCTAAAAAATAATAAACAAATCTAAAAAATAATAAACAAATCAAAAAGGTAAATTTTCGTTGTAAGTCCCAACGCTTTTCCCATTCAAATTTATCCAAAATAGCATTATCTCGGTGCAAATGTATATGCTGAACTCAAATCAACTGTTAGTTACCTTTTTTATCTGGATGTCTATAAAAGAAACGAACTATATCTTGAATTATTTCTCTCCCGTAACTCTCACGAAGTCATGTAATTAACTGCAGAATGACGTACTGCGTATGTGAACGAATTTTGGCAGATTTTTGGTCAATTTTTCTTCATTTACTGATACTTCCGGAGATATACTTCCAGTAATGAAAGTAATGCGCTATTGTATTTCTACGCTTATTACTTTCATTACAGGAAGTACATCGCCGGAAATTTCAGTAAAGGAAGAAAATCGAATAAAATTCGACAGAAATTTGTCGCCTACCTAGAACGTCATTCTTCAGTTAATTATATGACTTCGTAATAGTTACGGGAGAGAAAAAGTGCGAGATATAGTTCGTTTTTTTATGGACTTTCAAAGCAAAAAAGGTAAGTTTCTTCAATAACTAATTAAAATAATGCGATTTTGGATAAATTTGAAGGGGGGAAAAGCCGTCGGCACCTAAAACAAACATTTACCATAAAAAATAATGAAATTAACCAATCCAAAAGTCACTCAAACAAAAACTAACAGATGTAAAAAAAAAAACCATGATAATAAAATAAAGACAAGAAAGAAAGAATCTAAGAAAATAACTAACCAATATAAAAATCTATAATAATAAAAAAATTAAGAATAATAAATCTGAAAAAATCCAACTAATAAAAATGACCTAATGAAAAAATCATCAAACTAAATTATTAACCAAATGAAAAGAAACTAACCAATAAAAAAAACTATCAAATCTAATGAAGACTAACCAATTTAAAAAATAACCTAAAATAGATTAACCAATCCAAAATCAGAGTTAATTAAAAAAAGAACAACAGAAAATTAACGAGTTTAAAAAAACAACGAACCAATCTAAAAGTTATATTTAAAAACACAATATACAATTTAATAAAATAGCACGCCAATACAAAAAAAAAAACACCACACAAAAAAAATGACCTAAAAGACTATCAAACCTAAAAAAATATACCTTATGTAAAACTATAAAAATACAACAATCTAAAAGAACGAACCAATTTAAAACAAAACAAAATAAAAAAAAATACCCAGTATAAAAATAAACTATTCAATCTAAAAATAACGAATCTAAAAAAATAAACAATTTAAAATAATCTAATCAAACGAAAAATTGTGAACAATTTAAATAAATACTAACACATTCTAAAAATAATAAGCGATCTAAAAACAAACTAACAACTCTAAAAAAACAAGTTAATCCATCTAAAACAAAAACAAACCAAAAAAATCTAATCATTGACTAATATAACTAATCTATAAAAATACCAATATAAAAAACTAACAAAACTAAAAACAACCAATTTAAAAAACTAACCAATCTAAAAAATTTAGAAATTTGAAAAAGAACCGATCAATCTAAATACTAACTAAACTAAAAATTCATCTCCCGAATCTAAAAAAGAACAACAAATCTATAAAAAATTAATCTAAAAAAACAATCTAAGAAACTAATCAGTCTAAAAAAGTAACCAATCTAATAAATTATACACTAATCTAAAAAATAAGAAATAACAAAACTATTTAACAATATCAAATAAAAATCTAGCCAAACTAAAAAAAACAAAACCATCTAAAAAATGAAACAAACTAATTTAAAATAACTAACCCAATTAAAATAACTAACCAATTTAAAAAATAATTAATATTACAAAAGTAATCAGTTTAAAATAGAAAAAACAATTTAAAAATCAAACTAAGTAATCTAAAAAAATAATAAATTTAAAACTAAGCATTACAAACCTATCAAAAATAAGACGCAACTTCAAAAATAACCGTGAAAAAAAATGACAAATTTAAAAAATCGTAATCAAAATGGACAATAAAAAATAATGACCAATGTAACAAATCTAGCCAATACAAAACAAGCCAAACTAAATAAAAAATAACTGAAAAAAACTAACGAATATAAAAATAGTAACAACCGAAAATACTAAGCAGTCTAAAAATAAACTAATCTAAAATATATAGCCAATCTAAAAGTAGAACTAATTTCAAAATAGTTACTAATCTAAAAAAGACTGCCAAAATAAAACTAATCAATATAAAAAATAAAAAATGTTAAAAACTAATCAGTCTAAAAGATTAAGCAATTTGAAAATAACCAAAAATATACAAGCCAATTTTAAAATAGACTAACCAAAATAATAAGCTAAATAACAAATATAAAAAGTAACTAATCTAAAAATCAAAAGAATTTTAAAAATATTACCAATATATATATATATATGTGTGTGTGTGTGTGTGTGTGTGTGTGTGTGTGTAAAAATATACTCAATTATAATCTGAGATTAAGGACAGAATGGTTAAATAAAATAAAGAAGAGGAAAATTGTATTTTAAATCGCCTACGCGTTTCGTCCTGTGATGGACTTTATCAAGGCAAAAAGACGAAATGAGCTTTATTCTAAATTACGTATCTATAAACAAATAGTGTTGGCAACCACAAAGACGCTCACAAATCATTTCAAAAGATTAACAGAATATTTTAGTTTTTAGAATTTCTTCATGTGTAGTATTCATGTGTTTCCAAAGAAAACGGTTGAATTCCCTTCATTTTAACATCTCGTGATTTTGCACTACACATGAAGGAATTCTAAAACAGATTAACACATAAATAAACAGTTTTCAAAGAAAACGGTCAAATTCCCTTCATTTTAATATCTCGTAATTTTGCACTACACATGAAGAAATTCTAAAAACTAAAATATTCTGTTGATCTTTTGAAATGTTTTGTGAGCGTCTTTGTGATTGCCAACACTGTTTGTTTATAGATACGTAATTTAGAATAAAACTCATTTCGTCTTTTTGCTTTGATAAGGTCCATCACAGGACGAAACGCGTAGGCGATTTAAAATACAGCTTTCCTCTTGTCTTTATTTTATTTAACCATATATATATATATATATATATATATATATATATATTGTAAAATAAATATTGACAAAAAGGAGGAAAACTGGAGAGAAGGAGAGATGGGCCTAAGGGAAATGTTGACAAAGTTTTAGAGACAGGCGCCAGGTTTAACAGTAGAAAATAAAGTATGGTCATTTACAGCATTTAAAGGAAACGAATTGTCCATCTCCTTTCAAAAAATAGTGTTTACTACCTGATGAGACATTGTTTTTTCAATATCGAAAAAAATTGTACACTTTGTAGTAGATTGTAATATGAACATGTTCTAAAGTACAATTCATAATAAATATTCGAAGCCCTATTTCTTCATTGAGCACTGTTTTAAATTAATGTTTTGAAAGTTGTTAATATTTTCTTCGTTCCTTATTCCCTTGGATATATATATATATATATATATATATATATATATATATATTGTCATCCGCAGACAGATCTGCCTCGCCGCACCACAGCTCATCAGTACGGTTAGACGCCGATTGCTTTTTTATCCAGGATTGAAACCCGACCGAAATATACATATATATATATATATATATAATCTAAACTTATTTGTAAATGGAGCATTGTCTGTGTGTGTGTTTCCGTTACCTATAAACTCCGAAACGGCTGAACCGATGTTCTTGAAAATTTACACAGTTTTACTATAACCGTCTGTGAGTGTTCTTAGCTAGGTTTTCTGTTGAGGTATCCTCGATAAATCGATATGGAAAAAAATCGGGTTAACGAAGGAGTGGTCCGATTTTAATCAAATTTGATACACTCATAGACAAAGACACAAGAAACGACATTCAGAAGTTTCAAGATTGCAGTTCTTACAATAGTGCAGAAAAAATTGATTTTATATATATATATATATATATATATATATATAAAAGGCAAGATGTTTGTGTGTGTGTCTATTTATCTGCATGTATGTATGTATTTTTCTAGCCCATTTATTTTAGTTTTTGCTTTGGGTTTGGCTCTAAGTAGGTATAATTGTAGTTCTTAGTCTCAGCCATGATGCCATTTACTCAGAGGACTTATTTAGCCTTCAAAATTCAGTTTACGACGAAAAAAACTTATTTGATATCGATACCAGCAATTCAAAATTTGACTTACATCCATTCATTTTTCTTTCAGTCTACAGTTTCGCTTTAACTGGAAACAACTATTGCCTTTTAGTCTTTCGTGCCAATGTCCAAAGAGTTTGAGCTCCAGGACCACGGATTAGTTTTAAAATTTGCAATTAGTTTTAGTACCTGTTTGTGTCCCAGCTATGGGCAAATAGTTAACCCCCAAATTGGAATCGAAACACTACAAAACTATAAAAATATAATTTTATTTAAAAATATACATTTTTTAATGAAAATTATTACCAAAAATACTGTTTTGAAGAAATATTATTCCCATAACATATTTTTTGTAGGAAAAAAACAGCAATACAATTTTGAATACAAATCTAGAAGACATTTTCAGTTACTAAAATAAAATAAAATTCCTCAAAATCTGACGAAATCAACCTTCTTACTATAACCGAACATTAAAGAAAATACCTTAAAACCTTACCTTTTTGGCATTAAATAACCCACAGACATTGATATACCGTTAAACCAAACTCAAACTCAAACTAAATAATATTAATTTGTACACTTAAAACTAGAAATATTTTCATATACAGTGCCATATATCATGCTTTTGCGTCTAGGGTTTTTTAACTTAAGCACGGAGCAGCTCTAGAGATTGTGGGAAAATGGTTCAAATTCATTAAATAATGCAATAGTAATCTAATCTAAACTTATTTTATGAATGGAACTTTGTCTCTGTGTGTGTGTGTGTGTGTGTGTGTGTGTGTGTGTGAGTGTGTCGGTGTGTGTGTGTTTCTCTCTGTTATCTATAGACTCCGAAACAGCTGAAACGATTTTCTTGAAAATTTACACAGTTGTACTAAAAGCGTTTGCGAGTGTTCTTAGCTAGGTTTTGTGTCGAGGTACCCCCGATAAATATCGAAAATCGATAATCGAGCAATCAGGTTATAGAAGGATTGGTCTGATTTTAATCAAATTTCGTACACTGATAGGCAAATACATAAGAAACGATATTCAGAAGTTTCAAGGTTGCAGTTCTTATAATAGTGCAGAAAATCGATAATATATATATAAAAAAAAGCAAAATGTTTGTGTCCGTGTCTGTTTATCTGCCTGTATGTCTGTATTTTTTCAGCCCTTTTATTTTAGTTTTTAATCCGAGTTTGGTTCTAAGTAGGTATAATTGTAGTTCTTAGTCTCAGCCATGATACCATTTACTCAGAGGACTTATTTAGCCTTAAAAACTTATTTGATATCGATACCAGGAAATCAAAATTTGACTTACATCCATTCATTTTTCTTTCAGTCTTCGGTTTCGCTTTAACTAGAAACAACTATTGCTTTTTAGTCTTTTGTGCCAACGTCCAAAGAGTCTGAGCTCCAGGACCATGGATTAGTTTTAAAGCTTTCATTACACCCGAGCAACGCCGGGCTATACTGCTAGTAAGGAATAATAAGAGTATATGAAATGCGTTTTCTCATGATGATATTAATAAACGAACTCGTAGTTTTATTACACCACTTAGCTTTGTCAAACTCCCATACGTTGACACTGTTTAAATTCATAAACATTTCCTTCCTGCTTTCTTTCACCCTCTTGCTCTAAAACAGGGGTCGGCAACGTTTTGGAGAGTGAGAGCCAAAAAGTTATGTAGTGTCATGGAGGAGGGCCAAACAGCTATGGCTTCAGTGTCATGGAGGAGAACCATGTTATTAAATATGTGAATAAATTTTCTACGTGTTTGAAGAAAGCAAGGATTCAATATAATTTAATATCTGACGGTAATTTTGTTAAAAAATAATTACATCTTAAAAATAAATGTTTCATAAATCAGTAATGAAAAAAAATATTAAAATCGGTTGAAAACACTATTTTATATTCATTTAAAAGTGCCCGCTGACGAAAGCAATTTCACTGAAAACTGAAAGTGAGGCCGTACGTTAATTTTGAGCGATCCCTACAAATAAAAGTAAAACACATTCTCCAGGTAAAAAGAAATAATTTTCCTAATTTCGACAGAATATATTCAGTCTATCAACTGTGACTTTGGTTTGGTTTACCTATATTTATATCGTGTCCAGATTAAGGTAGCAGGCCGGACAAGATTCACTCGAGGGCCGGATGTAGACCGCGGGCCAAGAGTTGCCGACCGCTGCTAACAAAATGTCAGTCACTTAAGTGCCATACGTGATACACGCTTGGGCGATCATGTCACGAAAGAGACATGACTGACTGGGCAGAAGGTTATCCCACAGTAGGTTGCCTTTCTGTGGTAGACTGGTTGCCGACCAAGGCTATAAAACCCAATCTGTCCTGTTATTTGACCCATAGCTGGAGGGAAGAGACGGATTAATACCTTTCCCAAGGGTATTTGCGCGTAAGTTAATGCAATGAATTCAACTGGAATTCGAACTCGGCTCCCCTATTTCTCGTTCCGAGCCGATAGCCAATGTACCACAACGCACATCCACTAAAAAATATAGCAGACTTCAAAAAAAAAAGATGTCTTGGCTGTGAGACGTTGCTTTGTCTACTCCACTAATGACTGAACACACTCTTTCACTTTCCAACGTATTGTGTTCGAACGTGTTTTCAAAAACCTCCACCTATGAAGCAAATCAAGCTTTTCTTTGGTCGTTCTAACTCATCGCAAGGCTGACACGAGCTCGATCAATATAACCATGCTTATGCACGACCAGAAAAAATAAACTCTTTTTCAATTTCGAATGCATAGCGCTCGTACGTAATTTTCGTTTAAACTCCATTAATGAAGTAAGACAATTTTTAGTTTGGTTATTTTAGCTCAATGCAAGGTTGGCTTCAGATCGACTATTATAAAATCGTTCATATTTGCTTGCCCTATCTTCTGGACCAAAACAAAAAAAAAAGGAAGGCGAATATACCCAAGGCACATTGAGTATTTTGTTTTGCCATAGTTTATATAAAAAAGAGATTCAGTAGTAAGAACATGGTCCTGATTATGACAGCAAACTACATCCGGCCTCTGTTCAGGGGAAATGGTGAGAAGCATGGAACCACCTCTTAATTGCTGTTGTTCCCAGGTTCACCTTGACCCCGAGTGGTAGCACGTGTTAGGGCCCCAGCTATGAGCAAATAGTTAACCCCCCAAACTGAGATAAAAATATTATGAAAAAATAGCAATAGACTCTTTATAGAAATATATACATAAAAATAGTCAGTTAGTCAGTCAGTTAAGTGCTATACGTGATACACGCTTTGGGCGATCATGTCTCGAAAAAGACATGACTTACTGAGCAGAAGATTATGCCGCAGTAGGTTGTCATTGGTTTCTGCAGTAGAATGGTTCCCAGCCAAGGCCATAGAACCTAAACTGTCCTGTTATTTAACCAATAACTGTAGGGAAGAGATGGATTAATACCTTTCCCAAGGTTATTTGCGCGTAAGTGAATGCAAGGAATTCGACTGGAATTCGAACTCGGCACCTCGATTTGTCGTTCCAAGTCGATATCCACTGCACCACAACGCACATAAAAGTAGACTTTTATAGAAAAATATACAGTTTTTGAAAGAATATTACCAATACATTTTTAAGAAAATAATTGCCATAATACATAATTATTACTAGCAATACCTTTTTGAATATAAAACTACAAGACATCCACAATTTCTAAAACAAAAATGCAAAATAAATAAAATTTTTCATCAAAATTTGGCTAAATTAATTTTCTCACTACAACCGAACATTAAAAAAACCCCTAAAATCTCCATTTTTGGCATTAAATAACCCACAGAGGTGTTTATATACCGTTAAACAAAACTCAAACTCAATAGTAAGAACACAAATTCTTGCTTGCGTGTTCTTGAATTGTTTACATATGAACAGACAGACAGAAAGACACTTAAAATACACCAACACATCTATAATACACTAACACTAATACATTAAATTCTATAAAATTATCTTATGAGAACACGTAGAATATGTCTATTATTGTAACTGTTCATATAATCTGAAAAAAAAAAAATAATTGAAATAGGTAAAATTGTGGGTCGCACTCTGCAAAACCCCCTATAAGATGCTCGTTACGTAGCTGTGAATTTGTAAAAAAAAGTTTGACTATCAAATGCTGTTCCCGGCCATTCTAGTGAATAATACTTTCAATTTACATATTCTTCTATCAAAGGAGAATGCACTTTGAAATAATCGTATTCAACGTATATGACAATGCTTTATATGACAATAAACAATAGGAGAAAACCTAGAAAAAGAATAAAAGAAAGGGAATGAATTAATAAAGCATGAGATCGATGTGAACCACTGGAACCACTGGACTCTAGCTCTCTCCCCACCCCCGTATAACCTTCCCTTTCTCTCCACCTATGTATCTGTCATCGCACCTGCTTTCTCAGCTTTCTATTGTTCCTTTCTAACTAGTTTGTACTCCTCACTCTTTTCTAATTAATCTTTTTACATTCATGTAGTCCCCTGCACATCAGTGGCGTTTCCGCCTTGCTCAGGATTAAATGATTAAAAAAAAAAAAAAAAGTAACTTTAGGAAAATGACGACTCAATTGATGTGAGAACAATAACAGCGCCTCTTATGCGCATGTCATAGGGCAGCGGCAAGGGAGATAACTCGACGCAGTGGAAACTATCTAAACTGGAAGAGGAAAATGCGTGTAAAAACATTTTTCGGAAAATTTTCACACGCACACGCATATATATATATATATACTACCAGCCAAAATTATTAGGCTACCCAGTTTTTTTTAAAATTATGTATTTCATACTATTTTTATTATTCATTGCCAAGAGGATGATCTAAATGAAAATAGAATGGTTCTTTTATTATTATTATTTTGCAAAATTTTACAACAAAACCAGGAAGCCTTTGCTTTGGCCAGCCAATAAGAAGAAGAGATTAGCATGGGGAAGAGAGCACAAAAACTGGACACCAGAACAGTTCATTTGATGCACATGTTATTGTGCAGTATTAACAAAAGAAGCATTCTATTTTTCTTTAGAATTATCCCCTTCGCAATGAATACGAAAAATAGTATGAAACACATATTTAAAAAAACTGGCGTGGCCTAAGCCTAATAATGACGGCCCTTAGTATATATATATATATATATATATATATATATATATATGTGTGTGTGTGTGTGTGTGTGTGTGTGTGTGTGTGTGTTTGTGTGTGTGTGTGTGTTTATTAACACCTGACTAATAATTTTATACATATCCGTATTTATTAATTCACATAGGTATATATATATATATATATATATATATATATATATATATGTATATATATGTATATATTGTAACTAAGTTGTTGAACTCGTAGGTTTATTAACCTTTTGTTCATACATTTACTTTTATAAAGAGTGCTCGATACAAATGTAGAGCGTTATACTGTCTAGACAGTATATATATATATATATATATATATATATATATATATATATATTAAAAAAGGATTAATTCAAAGATGTTGAATGGCCATTTCGATATGAAGATCCCCACGGGGGACGACACATCACCTCAGCAACAGAAAAAACCTTTCAGAAACTGGAGAAAAATTAGTCTATTTTTCCTTTTTAAATAGATTGCAAAGAAATTAAAAAATAAATAATAAAATAAAATAAAATAAAATAAAATAAAAATAAAAATAAAGGGAAAGAAAAAGAAAAAGAAAACGAAAAAGAAAAAGAAAAAGATAGAATAAAATCAAATAAATAAGAAAAGAAAAAAAATTGACATCGTCTGGGTTCGCAAAAAAAAGGGGGAATGTAACTAAAAATTAACAGACAGCCGTGTTAAATCGACCTAACTTTAAGCAACACGGAAGAAAGGTGGTATCTTCATATCGAAATGGCCATTCAACATCTTTGAATTAATCCTTTTTTAATATATATATATTTGCTCTGTAATATTTTATTACATGGAGCTCTCTTCCTGTATCATTTTTTAATATTAAAATAAATTTTTAATATTAATTAGGATCGGGTTTTTTGGAATTTACCTTCCTGCTTTTTTCCCTTGGATTGAAGTATCTGAATTAAAATATATATATATATATATATATATATATATATATATATATATCGATTATGCAATAACGATTATTCAAGTTGTTATGCTAGGATTCGTCATCAGAGGCTACAATTTCAACACCATAAGATACGCAGATGATACAGTGCTGATAGCAGACACGGAAAGGAAACTACAAGACATCCTACAGAATGTAACTGAAGAGGGTGACAAGAAAGTACAACAAATATACTGCAAGAAAACTGAATGCATGGTCACCAGTAAAAATAACAGACCAAAATGCTAAATACAGGTGGGAGATACTAAAATCAGTCAGGTACAAAAATTTAAATATCTGGGAAATGTTCTAACAAAAGATGGAAAGTGGGACACTGAGATCTGAAGGCGAATTGGCATGTCGAATTACGCGTTCCAGAAGTTAAGTAAAGTATTAAGAGACAAGAACATTTCGCTAGAAACAAACAAGAGAGTACTGGATTGCTATGTCAATTCTAAATTGTGGTAGTGAATGCTGGAAATTATCATCAAAAGTGAAGGAAAGACGTGAAGCAACTGAAGTGTGGTTCTAAGCAAAAAAGTTAATCTTAACTGTTGTATGGTTTGGGTCTGAGGAGCGGCTTCTTTAACTGCGAAATATCTATTACCCATGGATTTGTAGAATATCCTAATTTTTTTTCAAGATTATATTAGTCTGTTAGATTTAATAAAAAATTTAACATTGAGTTCTTTGAAGTTGTCTCAACTGGAATTTACCTGACAAAAATACTCAATATTATATATATATATATATATATATATATTATATATATATATATGTTTCCAAACAAGTAGCACAATTCGGAATTTACCTGACAAAAATACTAAATATTCTACGTTATATATATATATATATATATATATATATATATATAAAAATAAATATATTGTTTCCTAACAAGTAGCACAATTCGGTGTTTCATGCAGAACACAATCGTCAGGTGTTGAGTTAAAACGAAGATTACGTTATACTACCGATGAAGAAAAAAGTATATTTATTGTTAATATATATATATATATATATATATATATATATGCATATATATATATATATATATATATATATATATATATATATATATAATGTTAATATATGAGACAATGAATATCTATTATGCTTAATCATGAGCCGTTCAAAACGTCGTATTTTGGCTTTAATTTCAGTTGAAAATAAAGACAAGAATCTTCCAACATTTAGATAATTTTTTATTAATTTGGTTCTAAGCTTTTGGCTAACATGAGTCATCTTCAGAGAGGTTATTAAGACGGTAACACAATAACATCCATCATCAGATACGATTTTATCTTGTGTTGGCATAAAACTCCGTTAAGCAACAGCAATAGTTACGAAAAATAACAAACGCAGTTCGCAAATTTGCAGTGCGGTTCTATGACGTCACATCGCGTGATAGCGCGAAATGACAACAGAACCATGTATTCAAAAGCAATGTAATGTGTTACGACCAGATTTAAAAGTGATTAAACACACACACACACACACACACACACACACACACACACACATATATATATATATATATACTATCCTATCCAAATCTGACATTACATCCAGCACTATTTTTAACAACAGTACTGAATATGCAATATATATAGAAATCTATCTATCTATCTATCTATCTATCTATCTATCTATCTATCTATCTATATAATCTTATCCAAATAATCTTAAATAACATTGGAGACAGAAAAATAATATTGCCATTCTTCAATTCGATCAGTTATATATTCAAATATGCATGTAAGGAAAATCTATGACAAAGTGGGAAAAATGTTTCATATATATATATATATATATATATATATATATATATCTTATAGATAAAATGCTTGAATATGTATAAAAAAGAAAATGAATAGATAACAGCAGAATGTAACGTGGAAGGAGGAGGGAGACCGGAAGCTATTTGACTGAAATTCACCCGGAAGTCAGAATCGATTAGAAGAGCAACCACTACTCTGCTGATTCATTGTTTTTAAGCTTAAGAAAAATGGCGGTCATAAAAAGAAATAAATAAAGCATTAATTAATAGATCTAAAAATGAAAATGAAAACGTTATAAAAGCGAAGAAAACGTTGTTGAAAACAAAATACGGAATAAGATGAAAAAATTACATTGCGAAAAAACGAAATAGAAAAAAAAATATTAAAAATTGTTGGCATAAATAATGTAAAAAACAGAAATTGGTTTCAGACGGCTTGCCTGCAGAATTTGGTGAGAGCAAATAATAGACTCGATAATAGATTAAAACATATGATAATAAACACACACACACACGCACACATACATACAGATATATATATATATATATATATATATATATATATATATATATATGAATACAATGCCGGCCGTAATTATTAGGCAACCGAATGTTTTAAAAAAAATTATGAATTTCATACTAGTTTTTAGTATTTATTGCCAAGTAAATAATTATAAATGAAAATAGAATGGTTCTTTTGTTAATACTGCACAATAACATGTGCATCAAATGAATTTATAAATATTTAATAATTACCTATATTGCAGTTTCATGAAAGAATGAAGAAATTTAGGCTGATTCGGACGAGTTCATCTTTGCTTCCCTGCCGTGTAAAATTTTGCAAAATAATCATAACAAAAGAATCATTATATTTTCATTTAGAATTATCCATTTGGCAACAAATACTAAAAATAATATGAAATACATTATTTTCTTTTCAAAAACTGGGATGGCCTAATAATTATGACCGGTAGGGTATATATATATATATATATATATATATATATATATATATATATATATATAGGGTATGATGTTAAGTCCGTAAATGGCTAGGATAATCCAGCAAGATCTACATAATATAAAATATTAAATGTTATATCTGTATAGAGAGTACAATGGATGTTATCCAGCTAAATAAAATATTTATAAAGAAAAAGTCAAGACATCATTTATAGAAGGATACGTCCGCGTTTAATCAAATTTGATACACTCATAGACAAAGACATAAGAAACGATATTCAGAACTTTCAAGGTTGCAGTTCTTACAATAGTGCAGAAAATCGATAATATATATATATAAAGGCAAGATGTTTTTGTGTGTGTCGGTTTATCTGCCTGTATGTCTGTATGTTTTCAGCCCTTTTATTTTAGTTTTTGCTTTGGGTTTGGCTCTAAGTAGGTATAATTGTAGTTCTTAGTCTCAGCCATTATACCATTTACTCAGAGGACTTATTTAGCCTTCAAAATTCAGTTTACGACGAAAAACCTTATTTGATATCGATACCAGGAAATCAAAATTTGACATACATCCATTCATTTTTCTTTCAGTCTACGGTTTCGCTTTAAATGGAAACAACTATTGCTTTTTAGTCTTTCGCGCCAACGTCCAAAGTGTTTGAGCTCCAGGACCATGGATTAGTTTTAAAGTTTTCATTCCACCCGAGCAACACCGGGCTGTACTGCTAGTAAATTATAATTCATTTCTTTGAGCTAAATTGGCTCATTTCATCAGACCACACTATATTCTTTCCATTTGGTATAAATACAGGTATATATTATTTTCGGGAGTTGTTGGTTATTCTACGTTATTTGAGTACATTTTCAATCTTGGTTTACAAAAGTGAGATGAAATAATGACGCATATAATATTTTCCACAAGAAAAAAGCTCTACAAAAGAGAAGTGTTTCTCTCTCAAGAGGACTAAGTTTTAAATGAATGCCGGATTGTTGAAGACTCTGACTAAATTAAACTTATTTTAGGAAAAGAAGTCCGCCAAAGAATGAACTGGATCCTCACTGAGCGGCTGAGCAATGTGGCATTTGCCAGATTGAAAGTTGTTTTGGCGATATTAACAATGCGTTCCTATATGTTATCGCTAGGCACCTATTAAAAGCGAAACTATTCCTTTTCTCAATTAATGACCAATTATAATAGCCTTGTGTCACACTTAGACGGAAACTAGTCACATGTTTTTATTATATTGGTGCAAAAGTTTCGATTCTAATAGACAGTATAATTTTGGAACTCATTGGAGATATCGCTAAATCTTATTCGTTCTGGCAAATTACACTTTATTCACAACTGTAAAATAATTATTACATACACACACACACACACGCGCGCGCACACGCACACACACACTCACACGCGCGCGTTCACACACACACACACACACACACACACACACACACACATATATATATATATATATATATATATATATACCGCTTATTGGAAATGATAATTTTATTTTTTAATAAATAAAATTATAAATCTGTAACACCGTTTAATATTTGAACTGCGTAAATATTGCGATAACCAGATATTTTAATGTTCCATTACGTACCGGTCAGTCTATGTATGAGGTGTATGCGTGCATATATGAAAGAGATGGAGAGTATGCACATATAAGCACAAGATTTTTCATATGAAGACAGCTACATATAAAAGGCTTTGTATATATGTATGTATGTATGTATGTATGTATGTATGGAGGTATAGATAAAATAGATAGATAGATAGATAGATAGATAGATAGATAGATAGATAGATAGATATGAACAGAATTAGATAGACAGATATGAACAGAACTAGATAGATAGATAGATAGATAGATAGATAGATAGATAGAAGATAGATAGATAGGATAGATAGATAGATAGATAGATAGATAGATAGATAGATAGAATAGATAGATAGATATAGGAATAGATAGATAGATAGATATAGATAGATAGATAGATAGATAGATATAGATAGAATTAAATAGATAAAGATAGATAGATAGATAGATAGATAGATAGATAGATATATAGATAGATAGATTTGAACAGAATTATATAGATAGATTATCCCACATTCAACTCGCCAATTATAAGAAAAGAGGCTTTCCATTCCTTTCCACACCTCCTGATGAGACATTGGAATTTCAATGTCGAAACAAAATGTAAAATTTGTCGTTGATATAAAAAAATTGTACATGTTCTACAATATAAATTATATATATATATATATATATATATATATATATATGTGTGTGTGTGTGTGTGTGTGTGTGTGTGTGTGTGTAGTTACGAATTAATTCTACATTGCAACACGGAAATTTCTGTTTCGAGACAGATTCTCTTCATCAGTCAATCTTTGATGTTTGTTGTACAAATGATTCACATGTAAATACAAAACATTCGGTTTGCTGTGTATGTATGTGGGAAGATATAAAATTTACATGTGTGTTTCTTTGAACTAATCAGAGGGAAGTTTCGTTTTCGAATTTGGTCCAAAATAAAACCTATTAACTGTTTGACTTGTTTTTCCTTTTCCCCTTCCCTTATCTTACTTTTCTCCTTTCTTCTTTACACTCCTTAACGATCAAGATGTCAACCTGCCTTTTACCTAACCTATCCATTTCCTTTTTTCCGCTTAGTCTTGTGCGTTGTGGTACAGTGGATATCGACTCGGAATAAGAAACCGGGAAGCCGAGTTCGAATTCCAGTTGAATCCATTGTATTCACTTACGCGCAAATACCCTTGGGAAAGGTATTAATCCGTCTCTTCCTTCCAGTTATGGGTTAAATAGCAGGACAGATTGGGTTCTATAGCCTTGGTCGGCAACCAGTCTACCGCAGAAAGCAATGGCAACCTACTGCGGGATAATCTTCTGCCCAGTCAGTCATGTCTCTTTCGAGACATGATCGCCGAAGCGTGTATCACGTATGGCACTTAACTGACTGACTTATTTTTTAATGTGATATGCCCATTTAGTACCAAGGCAGTAATTTTCACTTTCTTATCATTTTTCGTCTCCTAGTAGTATATCTTCCAACATATATATACGGCAGACCGTAGGTTTTGTATTTAAATGTAAATTATTTGTACAACCAACCCGCCTGAAGAAGAGAATCTATCTCGAAACATACAAATTTCCGTGCGGCAATGTACAATTAATTCAGAACTATATAATTATACTAAGCTCGATAATATTTATTATATTGAGAGCTGTTCATAATAAAAAAATGCCTGGATTCTAAATAGTAAAATCTTGAGTCCTATTCACATGGAATTATATATATATATATAAGTTTACACTTGCGCGTTAGTTTCGAACTTTAATTTACGACTTAAAAATGATTTCGGGCGTGAGACCAATGTAGTCGCCTCATTGGTGTGAGGTGGTTAAAAAGCTATAACACTGTGCGAAACTGCCGAGAAGTGAGAAAATATCACCTCCAAAATGAAGCCTCCGGGAAAAATGGGTCTTGTAGTGCCAAAGGTGAATCTAACAGTTCAGGAGATAACTAGAAATACCGTGTCGGGACGCAGTCAAAAGCCGAAAATGTCGAGACGATGCCAAAAAAAAACAAAAACAAAAACACAAAAAAAAACGAATATGATAAAAAAGATGAAAAGAAAATATAAAAAAGAATCGAGAAAAAATATATATATATACAGAAAAAAATATGAAAAACAAACAAAAATAAAAATGTTCGCGGCAAAAAATGAAGATGACTGAAAAGAAAAAAATACTGACAGACTTCTTAAAAATTCAAGTATTATTTTAAAATTATGAGGCTGAAATAGATAGATAGATAGATAGATAGATAGATAGATATGAAAAGACTGATAGATAGATATGAAAGGACTTAGATAGATAGATAGATAGATAGATAGATAGATAGATATATAGATAGATAGATAGATAGATAGATAGACAGATAGATAGATAGATAGATATGAACAGACTTATAGATAGATAATGAACAGACTGATAGATAGATAGATAGATAGATAGATAGATAGATAGATATAGAACAAACTGATAGATAGATAGATAGATAGATAGATAGATAGATATGACAATGACAGATGATAGATAGATAGATAGATAGATAGATAGATAGATAGATAGATAGATAGATAGATACTTATTTGTTTATGGGTTTTTGTTTTTTTTTGCTCGTGTGTCCCTATGAGCGCGTGTCATATTCCCTGCTCTCTTAATTATCTTCCTTAAATCATCAGACATAATAAACGCCAATTAGATCCATTGTTAATATTGACAGGCTCGAGTTAATATAGGCTTTTGAGTTATGACAGTCTTGTTTTTCTGAAGTGGGTCAGGCCAAGTGTAGTTCACCTCCATTTCTCATAGTTTTAACAGAGCTAGCTAACTTCCACAATAGGTCTGTTCGTACAATCTGTGGTTAAACTCTAAAATAGACAATACATTTATAAACGTCCCCCTATTCTTTCCTTAGTTTTGGCGACCATTACAGCCTGCTAATACCTAATAAATAATAAACTATTCCCTTTTGACCAACAAAAAACAGAAATTATATTTTAGAGATGCTAATTTAGAAAATGAAAGAAAGTAGCAAAAATAGAACTGTCTAACTTATTCTGACAATAACTTATAGATAACGAATTATTCGACTTTGATTGGGCGGGACGAAATATCAAGGACGCTACTTGGTTTCAGCAAGAAAGAAAGAAAGAAAGAAAGGGAATATGGAAGTGTTTCAAGTCCGTTTCAGTGAAATGGAAAAGTTGTCAATTGAAAAACGTTTTTGCAATATTTTTTTAAAATTGTTAAGCACAAATAATTAATGATACGATAGGGGTACTTTTACGAATATTTTCTTGTCGAACTTTCGATGAGTTTATTCAATCATTAACTTCAGAATGAAATTACTGGAAAGTAACTGAATCTCACCTGAATTGAACTGAATGTGTAAGGCTCCTCATGCCAATGACATTTCCACCGAGATTCTCTACGGCATATGACTTCATTGAATTTATTTTAATGTGTTCCTCTCGAATTTATATTTAAATTGCGGTCATCAGGAGAGAATGTGCAGCGTTTCGGAGCCTTCCTATCAACGATTTCACTTCCGTACCGCCCCTCCCCCACTGATATGAATTAAGATTCATCAGAAAATTCAAATAGGATAGCCGCGTTCGCACGACCATTTCCTTCTGCTATTATTATTCTGTTCAATTTAAGACACAGTGTAAAAATGTATTTTAATATTGTGACAACATCCTCCGCTGTATAATGGAAATGAATCTAAACTTATTTATAAATGGAACTTTGTTTCTGTGTGTGCGTGTGTCTGTGTGTGTGCGTGTCCGTTACCTATATACTCCGAAACGGCTGAACCTATTTTCTTGAAAATTTACACAGTTGTACTATAAGCGTCTGCGAGTGTTCTTAGCTAGGTTTTGTGTCGAGGTACCCCGATAAATATCGAAAATCGATAATCGAAAAAATCGGATTATAGAAGGCGTGGTCCGATTTTAATCAAATTTGATACACTCATAGACAAAGACATAAGAAACGATATTCAGAAATTTCAAGGTTGCAGTTCTTACAATAGTGCAGAAAATCGATAATATATATATATATATATATATATATATATATATATAAAAGGCAAGATGAATGTGTGTGTGTGTCTGTTTATCTGCCTGTATGTCTGTATTTTTCCAGCTCTTTTGTTTTAATTTTGCTTCGGGTTTGGCTCTAAGTAGGTATAATTGTAGTTCTTGGTTTCAGCCATGATACCATTTACTCAGAGGACTTATTTAGCCTTCAAAATTCAGTTCACGACGAAAAAAATTATTTGATATCGATACCAGCAAGTGAAACATTGACTGACATCCATTCATTTTTCTCTCAGACTACGGTTTCGCTTTAACTGGAAACAACTATGGTTTTTAGTCTTTCGTGCCAACGTTCAAAGAGTCTGAGCTCCAGGACCATGGATTAGTTTTAAAGCTTTCATTACACCCGGGCAACGCCGGGCTATACTGCTATTCTTTATATATTTCCAATCGAGAAAGAACATTTTTATTATTTTTCTGTCTAAAACTAGACTGGCAAATAGGTTCCGACCTTTTTCAGTCAAAATTATCAAATGTAACCTCCACTTCTCCAATACTTTCTTATCTCAAACTCCCCCATGTGGAACTCCCTTCAGTGTACTCCCTTGTCGTAATTTATCAATTAATAGCTACAAAAGACTGGATGTTCTGGAGAGCCACTATCACCTACGTCATGAGAAGACACGGCACTTAAGGAAGAACAACAAAATTGGATCCCCCACTAAAACTTAATATAATAATGTAATATAATCTCTCTCGTCTCTCTCTAGCTATGAGTTAACCAACATGACAGATTGCATCCTATAGCCTTGGCTGGCAGCCGCTCTACTGCAGAAAACAATGGCAATCTCCCATGGGATAATCTTCTGCCTAGTAAGTCATGCCACTTTCGAGATATGATCGCCAAAAGCCTCTATTACGTATGTCACTTGACTGATTGACTGACTATTAAGTAGATTTTGTGAAGTAAAAATTCTGAACACGTGACTTTTATTTATTATGCGAGGCTCGTTTCATTGGAAATAGGGTTAATGATAATCTAAACTTACTTATAAACGGAACTTTGTCTGTGTGTGTGTATGTGTGTGTCCGTTACCTATAGTCTCCGAAACAGCTGAACCGATTTTCGTGAAAATTTACACAGTTGTACTATAAGCATCTGCGACTGTTCTTAGCTAGGTTTTGTGTAGAGGTACCCTTGATAAATATCGAAAATCAATAATCGAAAAAATCTGGTTATAGATAGAGTGGTTCGATTTTAATCAAATTTGATACACTCATAGACAAAGACACAATTAACGATATTCAGAAGTTTCAAGGTTGCAGTTCTTACAATATTGCAGAAAATCGATAATATATATATATATATATATATATATATATATATAAAGCAAGATGTTTATGTGTGTGTCTGTTTATCTGCCTGCATGTCTGTATTTTTTCAGACCTTTTATTTTAGTTTTTTGCTTCGGGTTTGGCTCTAAGTAGGTATAATTGTAGTTCTTGGTCTTAGCCATGATACCATTTACTCAGAGGACTTATTTAGCCTTCAAAATTAGGTTTACGACGAAAAAAACGTATTTGATATCGATACCAGGAAATGAAAATTTGACATACATCCATTCATTTTTTTTTCAGTCTACGGTTTCACTTTAACTGGAAACAACTATTGCTTTTTAGTCTTTCGTGCCAACGTCCAAAGAGTCTGAGCTCCAGGACCATGGGTTAGTTTTAAAGCTTTCATTACACCCGAGTAACGCCGGGCTATACCGCTAGTATATATATATATATATATATATATATATATATATATATATATGTGCTAGGTGCGATTGGTAAATTGTCGCAATTTTTTATTATTTCAAATATTCTTTAGTCTGAATCTGAGCTCCAGGAACATGGTTTAGTTTTAAAGCTTTCATTACACCCGAACAACGCCGTGCTATACTGCTAGCTGTGTATAACGATAGACGTTTGGCTAGGTTTGTTTAGTCGAATTTATGACGTCACTGGTCAAAGTTTCTTCCCACTTTTCATTTTATATTTATTTTTATTAAATATTTTGTGTAAATTCAGAACTAAATATTTACGTCTTTTAGGACAAAAGCCACAACGAATTCAAAGTTTTAATGTTAGCATTTTTACTTCAACTAACATGAACGAGATTTCCATGAATTTTTAATGCATTGTACATAAACCTAGTATTTTGCATAAAGAAATTTCACTCAAAGGTTTTCTAGTTGTTAAACGGGGTCATGAGATACAATTATTGGTTTTCAAAATGGTTTCTCTAATGCAAAAATGGAATATACATTCAATTCCTATCCATTGGAATATTTTTTAGTAAGATTTCCGATTTCTAGACCACCTGATATTAATTTCAATGTATGTACCTAATTTCACTATGTTTACCTAATATATATAACGTATAAATTTTTATCAGATCCGTTGGTTGTTTAAAATTAATTTGTCTGTGTTTTGAGTGCGAAAATAAATTTAGCATATCTAGACATCCAACGGCTTCAATGAGTTATGTTAATTGCTTAAATACTAAATCTACTTTTTCTTTGACAGCTTCCCATGACGTGATTGCTAAAAGCCAGACTTCTAAGTGGATGACGAACGCTTCAGTTTATGTTGGAAGGCGTATTTTCTTTCGTACAAATTGCCGGTTGCACGGCTTCTTGACATTGCTTTCTATATCTAAAAAAAAAGAAATATGATATCTACTCAAAACTGGATTAAATATATAAAGCATAAAATACAGTGGAACCTGTCGTATGCGACCATCCCACTACCATCAAAAACTGGTCGCATACAGCAGGTGGTCATGACCTATTTACGCCAAAAACGTATATTCCACTCATCTGAATGTACAGATTAGAAGTTTACCATGTAATCTGGTAATAAATAAATAAGAACATAAGAAAATGGACCAACTTTATAGAAATTTATTCAGCATAATTCATTTAAAAATTTTAAAAACGAATTTACAACGGTCAATAAGAAACTAAAATTTTTATTCACAAAAAAATATTTATTAAGTGGACTTTAAGAAAAGTCAGTTCTTGCTTTCCTTTTTGTGCCTGTACTACTGCTAGCTATTTCTTATAAAATATGTAGGTTGGGAAAATTCGCGACGTTTCAGTTTTTTTCTTTGAAGTGAGTGATAGCAAAAGAGAATTTGCGATAATACATGGAAAAAATAAACAAAACAAAACATACAAAAAACTGACAGCGATCGTGGGTGGGGGTAGAGAAACAGATAGATAGCGATAGATATACCCAGATAGAAATAGAGTAGATAGATACACAAAAAAATAAAGGAACAAAAGAGATAGACATGTGAGAAATGGACATAGTTATGATTTTCCCCATCCCTGAATTTATTCAAGTCAGTACAGAGACTGCGATAAATCCCTTGAACATGTCAAATGTAATATCTGTTGTACAAAACAGCCGATGTTTGATCGTGAGGTGAACACAGGCAATGTACATTTCAACAAGAAATAAGTTTGATACAACACTACAATAACAAAACAATGGGGAAGTGTTCCTGGCTTAGATCAAAGCAAAATGAAATAGATTACTCAATTAGTTTCTCCTAATTTAGAAGTTCGCAGTGTACGACCAAAATGGATTTCTTTAAAACGGTCGCTTGATCAGTGATTTTCACACGTTGATGTTAGTCGCTGGTTGCGTTCCTGAGGTGGTTACTCACTAAGGGTCAAGTAACATTAGCAAATCGTCCGTGCCTAGAAAAACGGTCGTTAACAACAGATGATCGCTGACGAAGAGGGTCGCATACGGCAGGTTCCGCTGTATATCAAATCGATTAAGTATTAATTTAATAATAATAGTCAGTCAGTTAAGTGCCATATGTGATACACGCTTGGGCGATCATGTCTCGAAAGAGACATGACTGACTGGGCAGGAGATTATCCCGCAGGAGGTTGCCATTACTTTCTGCGGTAGATTGTTTGCCGACCAAGGCTATAGAACCCAATTTGTTCTGTTATTTAACCCATAACTGGAGAGAAGAAACGGACTAATACCTTTCCTAAGGGTATTTGCGCGTAAGTGAATACAAAGAATTCAACTGGAATTCGAACTCGGCTCGCCGATTTGTTATTCCGAGTCGATATCCACTGTACCAAAACGCACATCCCCTAATAATAACAAGATTTAAATTATAGTTGTATTGCTGAAAACGACAGTTATTGAAGGTAATTAGGGCCGGATTATTATTTAGGTTTTTATATTCCTCATGCAAAGCAAATATTTTCATTTTCTAAGTTCTATATAGTTTTGTAAACTTCTTTTTGGTTGCTCTTGTTAAACGGTATATCAACAATTCTAACGATTTATAAAATTCCGAAATCTAAATATTTAGAAGAGAATTTTATGGCTTCATCTATAGATAAAATATATCGTCAGTCATTTATATCTATAAAAGTGACGACGGTGGACGTTGTGTAAATATTTTTCTTTGTTTGATAGATTCGACTTATCGTCTGCATTTTGCGGTCTAGCTCGACAGGAGTTGCGCAAGGAGGTAAATCTAAATTTTAGAACGCTAACGACATCTTGAAATATTTCATAAAGCCAAAATTAGGGATGGAAAAATATATATTATCGCCCCACAAAGTCAGGGATCAGTTTATGTATTGATCATAATATAGAATCGATCACCCCACTTTATATTATCTATATGTATATCTTTTGCTCTTCCCCCTCCCACCCTAATCCAATAGAGACATTCTACATTGTTATCTATATCTATAAAAGTGACGATGCTATATAAATTCATCATATGTTTTTTATTCTTATTATTCCTTAAACTACCCGAGTGAAACCGGGCTAAACTGCTATCTATATCAATAAAAATGATGAGGGTAGACGTTGAGTAAGTATTTGCTATGACAATTCATCATATGCTTTTTTATTCTTATTATTCTTTAAACTACCCGAGTGAAACCGAGCTAAACTGCTATCTATAACAATAAAAATGACGAGGGTGGATGTTGGGTAAGTATGTTGTTTTTGATAGATTCGACTTAGCGTCTGCATTTTGCAGTCTAGCTCGACAGGAGTTGAGCTCAGATGTCGATCAAAATTTTAGAACGCTAACGACACCTTGAATTTTTTAAGAAATTAAAGGGAGAAAAATATATATCATCACCCCACAAAATCAGGGATCAGTTTATGTATTGATCATAATATAGAATCGATCACCCCACTTTATATTATCTATATATATATATTTGTTGCTCTTCCCCCTCCCACCCTAATACAATAGAAACATTCTGCATTGTTATCTATATCTATAAAAGTGACGAGGGTGGACGTTGTGTAAGTATTTGCTATGTAAATTCATCATGTGTTTTTTATTCTTATTATTCCTTAAACTACTTGAGTAAAACCGGGTTAAACTGCTAATTTTACTATTAAAATGTATTGTTGGTAATATCATTATAAATAAACTAGCAGTATAGCCCGGCATTGCTCAGGTGTAATGAAAGCTTTAAAACTAATCCATGGTCCTGGAGCTTTGGAAGTTGGTACGAAAAACTAAAAAGCAATAGTTGTTTCCAGTTAAAGCAAAACCGTAGACTGAGAGAAAAATGAATGGATGTAAGTCAAATTTTGATTTCCTGGTATCGATATCAAATAGGTTTTTTCGTTGTAAACTGAATTTTGAAGACTAAATTACTCCTCTGAGTAAATGGTATCATGGCTGAGACTAAGAACTACAATTATACCTACTTAGAGCCAAACCCGAAGCAAAAACTAAAATAAAAGGGCTGAAAAATACAGACATACAGGCAGATAAACAGACACACACACACAAACATCTTGCCTTTTAGATATATATTATCGATTTTCTGCACTATTGTAAGAACTGCAGCCTTGACATTTCTGAATATCGTTTCTTATATCTTTGTCTCTGTGTCTTATTTTTATTAAGTTATAAAAATAATTATGCCTGCCGAATGACACACATTTTCGTAATAAAAATTTATTGTAAATAGTCAGGCCTGTAGATATAAATATATAATACTGTTTAATTAAAAACAGAATATCTACTGAAATACGAGTATCGATAAAAAGTAATGTTCAAAGAAATCGTTTCAAATTGTCGGTTGTTTATAAACAAGTTTCGTTAATCTTCGTTAATCTTCGTTAATCTTCGTTAATTTCCGTAAAAATAATTATATAACAAGCAAAAAACGATTTTATTAAACGTTCTGATATTTTCGATCATCTATATTTTTGAATGTTATATAATTATTCTTATAACTTTATCAAAATAAGTTTATTGGGCTTTATATTTTGGAAATATATAATTTACCTTTATATCCTTATTTTTCCTTGAAAAAATGTTCTATGGAGCTTTAAAATAAAGAGTTATTTCACATTTAGACTTTTTCTTAACATCGTTCTGATCTTTATGCTCGCTACTGTACGTATAAAAACAATAGGACACGTCGTCTGTAATATCTTGTAGCGCCATGAAAGTCTGCAAGAAGCTTCCAATAGAAATATTTCATAAGCAATATCGATATATAAAAAGTTAGATAGAGAAAAAAAGGTTGGAAACTTACACTTATCGTTACAATTTGAGTTCTCTGATCCAGTTTTTATTCCAATTCTTTTTTTTATATTCATTCCATTTTAATAAATATAGATTAATTAGCTTATCGTCCGGTTTATACTCCTCATCAGCCTTTTAAACATAAGTAGCAATTTATTATTTCTTAATTTTATATTCTGTATAGCATTGTGCCTTACGGTTCCTTCGAAATTCTACTTCAACTGTATAATTCTAACGGCTACGCCTATACTCTGAAATTTTATTTACTATTCATTGAATTTCTTCAATACGTGTAGATAGGTTAGTTATCGATCAGTTCACACTTCTCTCTGGTCTTTCAAAAAGCAGTAGAACTTCATCCCTTGTTACAATTGGGTTTCTGGTTCCTTCTAAATTATTCTCTTTCTCTTTGACTCCTAGCAACCCCTTGTGTCTTTTCACCTTCCTTTTGTATACTTTTTCGTGTATATAGCTTATTTTATTACACATTAAAGAATTTATTATTTAACTAGCAGTATAGCCCGACGTTGCCCGGGTGTAATGAAAGCTTTAAAACTAATCCATGGTCCTGGAGCTCAGACTCTTTGGACGTTGGCACGAAAGACTAAAAAGCAAAAGTTGTTTCCAGTTAAAGCGAAACCGTAGACTGAAAGAAAAATGAATGGATGTAAGTCAAATTTTCATTTCCTGGTATCGATATCAAATAAGTTTTTTTTCGTCGGAAACTGAATTTTGAAGGCTAAATTACTCGTCTGAGTAAATGGTATCATGGCTGAGTCTAAGAATTACTATTATATCTACTTAACCCGAAGCAAAAACTAAAATAAAAGGGCTGAAAAATACAGATATACAGGCAGATAAACAGACACACACACACAAACATCTTGCCTTTTATATGTATATATTATCGATTTTCTGCACTATTGTAAGAACTGCAACCTTGAAACTTCTGAATATCGTTTCTCATCTTTTTTCTATGAGTGTATCAAATTTGATTAAAATCGGATCACTCCTTCTATAACCCGATTTT